>OY978530.1:18762732-19100736 GCA_963854835.1 Megamerina dolium | reverse complement strand
AGCGTAGGACAACGAGATTTAAGGTATAGATTAGTATTGTACGAGCAACTAGGCTCACAGGAAATGGGCGCACCACGCCCACTGCTTATCGTAGCCCCCATACAAATTTTAAATTGAAACAGCTGTATCTTCTGCAATCTTCTGTCTAGAATAACCATAATTGACACTTAGATTAACATAGTAGTCGGAAATAATCCGGTAGAAAATCAGTGTACCGCGCGCACTCATTTTTGGGTCCCACAAACAAAGTTGCGGAAATTAAAAAAAATGTTACCGGTTATAACTTGCAAACCATTCACCGTAGAATAACGAGATTTAAGGTGTGGATTAGTATTGTACGAGCAACTAGGCTCACAGAATATGGGAGCACCACGCCCACTGCTTATCGTAGCCCCCATACAAGTTTTAAATTGAAACAGCTGTAACTTCGGCAATCTTCCGTCTAGAATAACCACAATTGACACTTAAATTAATATCGTAGTCTGAAGTAATCTGACAGAAAATCAGTGTGCCACGCCCACTTCTTCATTGGCTCCCATACAAAGTCGAGGGAATTAAACTAAAATTTTAAGCTCCATAACTTACAAACCATTTAGCGTAGGACAACGAGATTTAAGGTATGGATTAGTACTTTACGAGCAACTAGGCTCACAGGAATTATGCGCACCACGCCCACTGTTTATCGTAGCCCCCATACAAATTTTAAATTGAAACAGCTGTATCTTCGGCAATCTTCTGTCTAGAATAACCATAATTGACACTTAGATTAACATAGTAGTCGGAAATAATCCGGTAGAAAAACAGTGTACCGCGCCCACTCATTTTTGGGTCCCCCATACAAAGTTGCGGAAATTAATAAAAATGTTACCGGTTATAACTGGCAAACTATTCACCGTAGAATAACGACATTTTAGGTGTGGATTAGTATTGTACGAGCAACTAGGCTGACAGGAAATGGGCGCACCACGCCCACTGCTTATCGTAGCCCCCATACAAATTTTAAATTGAAACAGCTGTAACTTCAGCAATCTTCTGTCTAGAATAACCATAATTGACACCTAAATTAATTAAGTATTCGGAAATAATCTGGCAGAAAATCAGTGTGCCATGCCCACTCCTTCATGGGTCTCTCATACAAAGTCGAGGGAATTAAACTAAAATTTTAAGCTCCATAACTTACAAACCATTTAGCGCAGGACAACGAGGTTTAAGGTACAGATTAGTATTGTACGAGCAACTAGGCCCACAGGAAATGGGCGCACCACACCCACTGTTTATCGTAGCCCCCATACAAATTTTAAATTGAAACAGCTGTAACTTCGGCAATCTTCCCTCTAGAATAACCATAATTGACACTTAGATTAACATGGTAGTCGGAAATAATCTGGTAGAAAACCAGTGTACCACGCCCACCCCTTTTTGGGTCTCCCATACAAAGTTGCGGAAATTAAAAAAAAATGTTACTGGTTATAACTTGCAAACTATTCAGCGTAGAATAACGAGATTTAAGGTATGGATTAGTATTGTACGAGCAACTAGGCTCACAGGAAATGGGCGCACCACGCCCACTGTTTATTGTAGCCCCCATACAAATTTTAAATTGAAACAGCTGTAACTTCGGCAATCTTCTGTCTAGAATAACCATAAGTGACACCTAAATTAATATCGTAGTCGGAGATAATCTGGCAGAAAATCAGTGTGCCACGCCCACTCCTTTTTGGGTCTCCCATACAAAGTTGCGGAAATTAAAAAAAATATTACCGGTTATAACTTGCAAACTATTCACCGTAGAATAACGAGATTTAAGGTGTGGATTAGTATTTTACGAGCAACTAGGCTCACAGGAAATATGCGCACCACGCCCACTGTTTATCGTAGCCCCCATACAAATTTTCAATTGAAACAGCTGTAACTTCGGCAATCTTCTATCTAGAATAACCATAATTGACACCTAAATTAATTAAGTAGTCGGAAATAATCTGGCAGAAAATCAGTGTGCCACGCCTACTCCTTCATGGGTCTCTCATACAAAGTCGAGGGAATTAAACTAAAACTTCTAAGCTCCATAACTTACAAACCATTTAGCGTAGGACAACGACATTTAAGGTATAGATTAGTATTGTACGAGCAACTAGGCTCACAGAAAATGGACGCACCACGCCCACTGTTTATCGTAGCCCCCATACAAATTTTAAATTGAAACAGCGTAACTTCGGCAATCTTCTCTCTAGAATAACCATAATTGACACTTAGATTAACATGGTAGTCGGAAATAATCTGGTAGAAAATCAGTGTACCACGCCCACCCCTTTTTGGGTCTCCCATACAAAGTTGCGGAAATTAAAAAAAAAACGTTACCGGCTATAACTTGCAAACTATTCAACGTAGAATAACGAGATTTAAGGTATGGATTAGTATTGTACGAGCAACTAGGCTCACAGGAAATGGGCGCACCACGCCCACTGTTTATTGTAGCCCCCATACAAATTTTAAATTGAAACAGCTGTAACTTCGGCAATCTTCTCTCTAGAATAACCATAATTGACACTTAGATTAACATAGTAGTTGGAAATAATCTGGTAGAAAACCAGTGTACCACGCCCACTCCTTTTTGGGTCTCCCATACAAAGTTGAGGAAATTAAAAAAAAATGTTACCGGTTATAACTTGCAAACCAGTTAGCGTAGGACAACGAGATTTAAGGTATAGATTAGTATTGTACGAGCAACTAGGCTCACAGGAAATGGGCGCACCACGCCCACTGCTTATCGTAGCCCCCATACAAATTTTAAATTGAAACAGCTGTATCTTCGGCAATCTTCTGTCTAGAATAACCATAATTGACACTTAGATTAACATAGTAGTCGGAAATAATCCGGTAGAAAATCAGTGTACCGCGCGCACTCATTTTTGGGTCCCCCAAACAAAGTTGCGGAAATTAAAAAAAATGTTACCGGTTATAACTTGCAAACCATTCACCGTAGAATAACGAGATTTAAGGTGTGGATTAGTATTGTACGAGCAACTAGGCTCACAGGAAATGGGCGCACCACGCCCACTGCTTATCGTAGCCCCCATACAAGTTTTAAATTGAAACAGCTGTAACTTCGGCAATCTTCCGTCTAGAATAACCACAATTGACACTTAGATTAACATAGTAATCGGAAATAATCCGGTAGAAAAACAGTGTACCGCGCCCACTCATTTTTGGGTCCCCCATACAAAGTTGCGGAAATTAATAAAAATGTTACCGGTTATAACTTGCAAACTATTCACCGTAGAATAACGACATTTAAGGTGTGGATTAGTATTGTACGAGCAACTAGGCTCACAGGAAATGGGCGCACCACGCCCACTGCTTATCGTATCCCCCATACAAATTTTAAATTGAAACAGCTGTAACTTCAGCAATCTTCTGTCTAGAATAACCATAATTGACACCTAAATTAATATCGTAGTCGGAAATAATCTGGCAGAAAATCAGTGTGCCACGCCCACTCCTTCATTGGCTCCCATACAAAGTCGAGGGAATTAAACTAAAATTTTAAGCTCCATAACTTACAAACCATTTAGCGTAGGACAACGAGATTTAAGGTATGGATTAGTACTTTACGAGCAACTAGGCTCACAGGAATTATGCGCACCACGCCCACTGTTTATCGTAGCCCCCATACAAATTTTAAATTGAAACAGCTGTATCTTCGGCAATCTTCTGTCTAGAATAACCATAATTGACACTTAGATTAACATAGTAATCGGAAATAATCCGGTAGAAAAACAGTGTACCGCGCCCACTCATTTTTGGGTCCCCCATACAAAGTTGCGGAAATTAATAAAAATGTTACCGGTTATAACTTGCAAACTATTCACCGTAGAATAACGACATTTAAGGTGTGGATTAGTATTGTACGAGCAACTAGGCTCACAGGAAATGGGCGCACCACGCCCACTGCTTATCGTATCCCCCATACAAATTTTAAATTGAAACAGCTGTAACTTCAGCAATCTTCTGTCTAGAATAACCATAATTGACACCTAAATTAATATCGTAGTCGGAAATAATCTGGCAGAAAATCAGTGTGCTACGCCCACTCCTTCATGGGTCTCTCATACAAAGTCGAGGGAATTAAACTAAAACTTTTAAGCTCCATAACTTACAAACCATTTAGCGTAGGACAACGAGATTTAAGGTATGGATTAGTATTGTACGAGCAACTAGGCCCACAGGAAATGGGCGCACCACGCCCACTGTTTATCGTAGCCCCCATACAAATTTTAAATTGAAACAGCTGTAACTTCGGCAATCTTCCCTCTAGAATAACCATAATTGACACTTAGATTAACATGGTAGTCGGAAATAATCTGGTAGAAAATCAGTGTACCACGCCCACCCCTTTTTGGGTCTCCCATACAAAGTTGCGGAAATTAAAAAAAAATGTTACCGGTTATAACTTGCAAACTATTCAGCGTAGAATAACGAGATTTAAGGTATGGATTAGTATTGTGCGAGCAACTAGGCTCACAAGAAATGGGCGCACCACGCCCACTGTTTATTGTAGCCCCATACAAATTTTAAATTGAAACAGCTGTAACTTCGGCAATCTTCTCTCTAGAATAACCATAATTGACACTTAGATTAACATAGTAGTTGGAAATAATATGGTAGAAAACCAGTGTACCACGCCCACTCCTTTTTGGGTCTCCCATACAAAGTTGAGGAAAATAAAATAAAATGTTACCGGTTATAACTTGCAAACCATTTAGCGTAGGACAACGAGATTTAAGGTATAGATTAGTATTGTACGAGCAACTAGGTTCACAAGAAATGGGCGCACCACGCCCACTGCTTATCGTAGCCCCCATACAAATTTTAAATTGAAACAGCTGTATCTTCGGCAATCTTCTGTCTAGAATAACCATAATTGACACTTAGATTAACATTGTAGTCGGAAATAATCCGGTAGAAAAACAGTGTACCGCGCGCACTCATTTTTGGGTCCCCCATACAAAGTTGCGGAAATTAAAAAAAATATTACCGGTTATAACTTGCAAACTATTCACCGTAGAATAACGAGATTTAAGGTGTGGATTAGCATTGTACGAGCAACTAGGCTCACAGGAAATATGCGCACCACGCCCAATGTTTATCGTAGCCCCCATACAAATTTTAAATTGAAAAAGCTGTAACTTCGGCAATCTTCTGTCTAGAATAACCATAAGTGACACCTAAATTAATATCGTAGTCGGAGATAATCTGGCAGAAAATCAGTGTGCCACGCCCACTCCTTTTTGGGTCTCCCATACAAAGTTGCGGAAATTAAAAAAAATATTACCCGTTATAACTTGCAAACTATTCACCTTAGAATAACGAGATTTAAGGTGTGGATTAGTATTGAACGAGCAACTAGACTCACAGGAAATGGGCGCACCACGCCCACTGCTTATCGTAGCCCCCATACAAATTTTAAATTGAAACAGCTGTATCTTCGGCAATCTTCTGTCTAGAATAACCATAATTCACACTTAGATTAACACGGTAGTCGGAAATAATCTGGTAGAAAATCAGTGTACCACGCCCACCCCTTTTTGGGTCTCCCATACAAAGTTGCGGAAATTAAAAAAAAATGTTACCGGTTATAACTTGCAAACTATTCAGCGTAGAATAACGAGATTTAAGGTATGGATTATATTGTACGAGCAACTAGGCTCACAGGAAATGGGCGCACCACGCCCAATGTTTATCGTAGCCCCCATACAAATTTTAAATTGAAACAGCTGTAACTTCGGCAATCTTCTCTCTAGAATAACCATAATTGACACCCTAATTAATATCGTATTCGGAAATAATCTGGCAGAAAATCAGTGTGCCACGCCTACTCCTTCATGGGTCTCTCATACAAAGTCGAGGGAATTAAACTAAAACTTCTAAGCTCCATAACTTACAAACCATTTAGCGTAGGACAACGACATTTAAGGTATAGATTAGTATTGTACGAGCAACTAGGCTCACAGAAAATGGACGCACCACGCCCACTGCTTATCGTATCCCCCATACAAATTTTAAATTGAAACAGCGTAACTTCGGCAATCTTTTCTCTAGAATAACCATAATTGACACTTAGATTAACACGGTAGTCGGAAATAATCTGGTAGAAAATCAGTGTGCCACGCCCACTCCTTTTTGGGTCTCCCATACAAAGTTGCGGAAATTAAAAAAAATATTACCGGTTATAACTTGCAAACTATTCACCGTAGAATAACGAGATTTAAGGTGTGGATTAGTATTGTACGAGCAACTAGGCTCACAGGAAATATGCGCACCACGCCCAATGTTTATCGTAGCCCCCATACAAATTTTAAATTGAAACAGCTGTAACTTCGGCAATCTTCTCTCTAGAATAACCATAATTGACACCCTAATTAATATCGTATTCGGAAATAATCTGGCAGAAAATCAGTGTGCCACGCCTACTCCTTCATGGGTCTCTCATACAAAGTCGAGGGAATTAAACTAAAACTTCTAAGCTCCATAACTTACAAACCATTTAGCGTAGGACAACGACATTTAAGGTATAGATTAGTATTGTACGAGCAACTAGGCTCACAGAAAATGGACGCACCACGCCCACTGCTTATCGTAGCCCCCATACAAATTTTAAATTGAAACAGCGTAACTTCGGCAATCTTTTCTCTAGAATAACCATAATTGACACTTAGATTAACATGGTAGTCGGAAATAATCTGGTAGAAAATCAGTGTACCACGCCCACCCATTTTTGGGTCTCCCATACAAAGTTGCGGAAATTAAAAAAAAATGTTACCGGCTATAACTTGCAAACTATTCAACGTAGAATAACGAGATTTAAGGTGTGGATTAGTATTGTACGAGCAACTAGACTCACAGGAAATGGGCGAACCACGCCCACTGTTTATCGTAGCCCCCATACAAATTTTAAATTGAAACAGCTGTAACTTCGGCAATCTTCCGTCTAGAATAACCATAATTGACACCTAAATTAATATCGTAGTCGGAAATAATCTGACAGAAAATCAGTGTGCCACGCCCACTCTTTCTTCTCTCATACAAAGTCGAGGGAATTAAACTAAAACTAAGGTATAGATTAGTATTGTACGAGCAACTAGGCTCACAGGAAATGGACGCACCACGCCCACTGTTTATCGTAGCCCCCATACAAATTTTAAATTGAAACAGCTGTAACTTCGGCAATCTTCTGTCTAGAATAACCATAATTGACACTTAAATTAATATCGTAGTCGGCAATAATCTGACAGAAAATCAGTGTGCCACGCACACTCTTTCATGGGTCTCCCATACAAAGTCGAGGGAATTAAACTAAAATTTTAAGCTCCATAACTTACAAACCATTTAGCGTAGGACAACGAGATTTAAGGTATGGATTAGTATTGTACGAGCAACTAGGCCCACAGGAAATGGGCGCACCACGCCCACTGTTTATCGTAGCCCCCATACAAATTTTAAATTGAAACAGCTGTAACTTCGGCAATCTTCTGTCTAGAATAACCATAATTGACACTTAAATTAATATCGTAGTCGGAAATAATCTGACAGAAAATCAGTGTGCCACGCACACTCTTTCATGGGTCTCCCATACAAAGTCGAGGAAATTAAACTAAAATTTTAAGCTCCATAACTTACAAACCATTTAGCGTAGGACAACGAGATTTAAGGTATGGATTAGTATTGTACGAGCAACTA
The DNA here is from genome assembly GCA_963854835.1 of Megamerina dolium. Taxonomy (NCBI): domain Eukaryota; kingdom Metazoa; phylum Arthropoda; class Insecta; order Diptera; family Megamerinidae; genus Megamerina; species Megamerina dolium. The sequence goes on along the minus strand of OY978530.1, from coordinate 19,092,999 downwards.
GGCCCACAGGAAATGGGCGCACCACGCCCACTGCTTATCGTAGCCCCCATACAAATTTTAAATTGAAACAGCTGTAACTTCGGCAATCTTCCGTCTAGAATAACCATAATTGACACTTAAATTAATATCGTAGTCGGAAATAATCTGGTAGAAAATCAGTGTGCCACGCACACTCTTTCATGGGTCTCCCATACAAAGTCGAGGAAATTAAACTAAAATTTTAAGCTCCATAACTTACAAACCATTTAGCGTAGGACAACGAGATTTAAGGTATGGATTAGTATTGTACGAGCAACTAGGCCCACAGGAAATGGGCGCACCACGCCCACTGTTTATTGTAGCCCCCATACAAATTTTAAATTGAAACAGCTTAACTTCGGCAATCTTCTCTCTAGAATAACCATAATTGACACTTAGATTAACATAGTAGTTGGAAATAATCTGGTAGAAAACCAGTGTACCACGCCCACTCCTTTTTGGGTCTCCCATACAAAGTTGAGGAAATTAAAAAAAAATGTTACCGGTTATAACTTGCAAACCAGTTAGCGTAGGACAACGAGATTTAAGGTATAGATTAGTATTGTACGAGCAACTAGGCTCACAGGAAATGGGCGCACCACGCCCACTGCTTATCGTAGCCCCCATAGAAGTTTTAAATTGAAACAGCTGTAACTTCGGCAATCTTCCGTCTAGAATAACCACAATTGACACTTAAATTAATATCGTAATCGGAAGTAATCTGACAGAAAATCAGTGTGCCACGCCCACTCCTTCATTGGCTCCCATACAAAGTCGAGGGAATTAAACTAAAATTTTAAGCTCCATAACTTACAAACCATTTAGCGTAGGACAACGAGATTTAAGGTATGGATTAGTACTTTACGAGCAACTAGGCTCACAGGAATTATGCGCACCACGCCCACTGTTTATCGTAGCCCCCATACAAATTTTAAATTGAAACAGCTGTATCTTCGGCAATCTTCTGTCTAGAATAACCATAATTGACACTTAGATTAACATAGTAGTCGGAAATAATCCGGTAGAAAAACAGTGTACCGCGCCCACTCATTTTTGGGTCCCCCATACAAAGTTGCGGAAATTAATAAAAATGTTACCGGTTATAACTTGCAAACTATTCACCGTAGAATAACGACATTTAAGGTGTGGATTAGTACTGTACGAGCAACTAGGCTCACAGGAAATGGGCGCACCACACCCACTGTTTATCGTAGCCCCCATACAAATTTTAAATTGAAACAGCTGTAACTTCGGCAATCTTCCCTCTAGAATAACCATAATTGACACTTAGATTACCATGGTAGTCGGAAATAATCTGGTAGAAAACCAGTGTACCACGCCCACCCCTTTTTGGGTCTCCCATACAAAGTTGCGGAAATTAAAAAAAAATGTTACCGGTTATAATTTGCAAACTATTCAGCGTAGAATAACGAGATTTAAGGTATGGATTAGTATTGTACGAGCAACTAGGCTCACAGGAAATGGGCGCACCACGCCCACTGTTTATAGTACCCCCATACAAGTTTTAAATTGAAACAGCTGTAACTTCGGCAATCTTCTCTCTAGAATAACCATAATTGACACTTAGATTGACATGGTAGTCGGAAATAATCTGGTATAAAATTAGTGTGCCACTCCCACTCCTTCTTGGGGCTCCCATACAAAGTTGCGGAAATTAAAAAAAATATTACCGGTTATAACTTGCAAACTATTCAGCGTAGAATAACGAGATTTAAGGTGTGGATTAGGATTGTACGAGCAACTAGGCTCACAGGAAATGGGCGCACCACGCCCACTGTTTATCGTAGCCCCCATACAAATTTTAAATTGAAACAGCTGTGACTTCGGCAATCTTCTCTCTAGAATAACCATAATTGACACTTAGATTAACATGGTAGTCGGAAATAATCTAGTATAAAATCAGTGTGCCACTCCCACTCCTTCTTGGGGCTCCCATACAAAGTTGCGGAAATTAAAAAAAATATTACCGGTTATAACTTGCAAACTATTCAGCGTAGAATAACGAGATTTAAGGTGTGGATTAGGATTGTACGAGCAACTAGGCTCACAGGAAATGGGCGCACCACGCCCACTGTTTATCGTAGCTTTCATACAAATTTTAAATTGAAACAGCTGTAACTTCGGCAATCTTCCGTCTAGAATAACCATAATTGATACTTAAATTAACATGGTAGTTGGAAATAATCTGGTAGAAAATCAGTGTACCACGCCCACTCTTTCATGGGCCTCTCATACAAAGTCGAGGGAATTAAACCAAAACTTTTAAGCTCCATAACTTACAAACCATTTAGCGTAGGACAACGAGATTTAAGGTATAGATTAGTATTGTACGAGCAACTAGGCTCACAGGAAATGGGCGCACCACGCCCACTGTTTATCGTAGCCCCCATACAAGTTTTAAATTGAAACAGCTGTAACTTCGGCAATCTTCTCTCTAGAATAACCATAATTGACACTTAGATTGACATGGTAGTCGGAAATAATCTGGTATAAAATCAGTGCACCACGCCCACCCCTTTTTGGGTCTCCCATACAAAGTTGCGGAAATTAAAAAAAAATGTTACCGGTTATAACTTGGAAACTATTCAGCGTAGAATAACGAGATTTAAGGTATAGATTAGTATTGTACGAGCAACTAGGCTCACAGGAAATGGAAGCACCACGCCCACTGTTTATCGTAGCCTTCATACAAATTTTAAATTGAAACAGCTGTAACTTCGGCAATCTTCCGTCTAGAATAACCATAATTGATACTTAAATTAACATGGTAGTTGGAAATAATCTGGTAGAAAATCAGTGTACCACGCCCACCCCTTTTTGGGTCTCCCATACAAAGTTGCGGAAATTAAAAAAAAATGTTACCGGTTATAACTTGCAAACTATTCAGCGTAGAATAACGAGATTTAAGGTGTGGATTAGTATTGTACGAGCAACTAGGCTCACAGGAAATGGACGCACCACGCCCACTGTTTATCGTAGCCTTCATACAAATTTTAAATTGAAACAGCAGTAACTTCGGCAATCTTCCGTCTAGAATAACCATAATTGATACTTAAATTAATATCGTAGTCGGAAATAATCTGACAGAAAATCAGTGTGGCACGCCTACTCTTTCATGGGCCTCTCATACAAAGTCGAGGGAATTAAACCAAAATTTTTAAGCTCCATAACTTACAAACCATTTAGCGTAGGACAACGAGATTTAAGGTATAGATTAGTATTGTACGAGCAACTAGGCTCACAGGAAATGGGCGCACCACGCCCACTGTTTATCGTAGCCCCCATACAAGTTTTAAATTGAAACAGCTGTAACTTCGGCAATCTTCTCTCTAGAATAACCATAATTGACACTTAGATTGACATGGTAGTCGGAAATAATCTGGTAGAAAATCAGTGCACCACGCCCACCCCTTTTTGGGTCTCCCATACAAAGTTGCGGAAATTAAAAAAAAATGTTACCGGTTATAACTTGGAAACTATTCAGCGTAGAATAACGAGATTTAAGGTGTGGATTAGTATTGTACGAGCAACTAGGCTCACAGGAAATGGGCGCACCACGCCCACTGTTTATCGTAGCCCCCATACAATTTTTAAATTGAAACAGCTGTGACTTCGGAAATCTTCTCTCTAGAAAAACCATAATTGACACTTAGATTAACATGGTAGTCGGAAATAATCTAGTATAAAATCAGTGTGCCACTCCCACTCCTTCTTGGGGCTCCCAAAGAAAGTTGCGGAAATTTAAAAAAATATTACCGGTTATAACTTGGAAACTATTCAGCGTAGAATAACGAGATTTAAGGTGTGGATTAGTATTGTACGAGCAACTAGGCTCACAGGAAATGGGCGCACCACGCCCACTGTTTATCGTAGCCCCCATACAAATTTTAAATTGAAACAGCTGTAACTTCGGCAATCTTCTCTCTAGAAGAACCATAATTGACACCTAAATTAATATCGTAGTCGGAAATAATCTGGCAGAAAATCAGTGTGTCGCGCCCACTCCTTCATGGATCTCTCATACAAAGTCGAGGGAATTAAACTAAAACTTTTAAGCTCCATAACTTACAAACCATTCACCGTAGAATAACTAGATTTAAGGTGTGGATTAGTATTGTACGAGCAACTAGGCTCACAGGAAATGGACGCACCACGCCCACTGTTTATCGTAGCCCCCATACAAATTTTAAATTGAAACAGCTGTGACTTCGGCAATCTTCTCTCTAGAAAAACCATAATTGACACTTAGATTAACATGGTAGTCGGAAATAATCTAGTATAAAATCAGTGTGCCACTCCCACTCCTTCTTGGGGCTCCCAAAGAAAGTTGCGGAAATTTAAAAAAATATTACCGGTTATAACTTGGAAACTATTCAGCGTAGAATAACGAGATTTAAGGTGTGGATTAGTATTGTACGAGCAACTAGGCTCACAGGAAATGGGCGCACCACGCCCACTGTTTATCGTAGCCTTCATACAAATTTTAAATTGAAACAGCTGTAACTTCGGCAATCTTCTGTCTAGAATAACAATAATTGACACCTAAATTAATATGGTAGTCGGAAATAATCTGGCAGAAAATCAGTGTCCCACGCCCACTCATTTTTGGGTCTCTCATACAAAGTCGAGGAATTAAACTAAAACTTTTAAGCTCCATAACTTACAAACCATTCAGCGTAGGACAACGAGATTTAAGGTATAGATTAGTATTGTACGAGCAACTAGGCTCACAGGAAATCGACGCACCACGCACACTGTTTATCGTAGCCCCCATACAAATTTTAAATTGAAACAACTGTAACTTCAGCAATCTTCTCTCTAGAATAACCATAATTGACACTTAGATTAACATGGTAGTCGGAAATAATCTAGTAGAACATCAGTGTACCACGCCCACTCCTTCTTGGGGCTCCCATACAAAGTTGCGGAAATTAAAAAAAATTTTACCGGTTATAACTTCCAAACCATTCACCGTAGAATAACGAGAAGGTGTGGATTAGTATTGTACGAGCAACTAGGCTCACAGGAAATGGGCGCACCACGCTCACTGTTTATCGTAGCCCCCATACAAATTTTAAATTGAAACAGCTGTAACTTCGGCAATCTTCTCTCTAGAAGAACCATAATTGACACCTAAATTAATATCGTAGTCGGAAATAATCTGGCAGAAAATCAGTGTGTCGCGCCCACTCCTTCATGGATCTCTCATACAAAGTCGAGGGAATTAAACTAAAACTTTTAAGCTCCATAACTTACAAACCATTCACCGTAGAATAACTAGATTTAAGGTGTGGATTAGTATTGTACGAGCAACTAGGCTCACAGGAAATGGACGCACCACGCCCACTGTTTATCGTAGCCCCCATACAAATTTTAAATTGAAACAGCTGTGACTTCGGCAATCTTCTCTCTAGAATAACCATAATTGACACTTAGATTAACATGGTAGTCGGAAATAATCTAGTATAAAATCAGTGTGCCACTCCCACTCCTTCTTGGGGCTCCCATACAAAGTTGCGGAAATTAAAAAAATATTACCGGTTATAACTTGCAAACTATTCAGCGTAGAATAACGAAATTTAAGGTGTGGATTAGGATTGTGCGAGCAACTAGGCTCAAAGGAAATGGGCGCACTATGCCCACTGTTTATCGTAGCCCCCATACAAATTTTAAATTGAAATAGCTGTAACATCGGCAATCTTCTGTCTAGAATAACCATAATTGACACCTAAATTAATATCGTAGTCGGAAATAATCTGGCAGAAAATCAGTATGCCACGCCTACTCTTTCATGGGCCTCTCATACAAAGTCGAGGGAATTAAACCAAAATATTTAAGCTCCATAACTTACAAACCATTTAGCGTAGGACAACGAGATTTAAGGTATAGATTAGTATTGTACGAGCAACTAGGCTCACAGGAAATGGACGCACCACGCCCACTGTTTATCGTAGCCCCCATACAAGTTTTAAATTGAAACAGCTGTAACTTCGGCAATCTTCTCTCTAGAATAACCATAATTGACACTTAGATTGACATGGTAGTCGGAAATAATCTGGTATAAAATCAGTGCACCACGCCCACCCCTTTTTGGGTCTCCCCTACAAAGTTGCGGAAATTAAAAAAAAATGTTACCGGTTATAACTTGGAAACTATTCAGCGTAGAATAACGAGATTTAAGGTATAGATTAGTATTGTACGAGCAACTAGGCTCACAGGAAATGGAAGCACCACGCCCACTGTTTATCGTAGCCTTCATACAAATTTTAAATTGAAACAGCTGTAACTTCGGCAATCTTCCGTCTAGAATAACCATAATTGATACTTAAATTAACATGGTAGTTGGAAATAATCTGGTAGAAAATCAGTGTACCACGCCCACCCCTTTTTGGGTCTCCCATACAAAGTTGCGGAAATTAAAAAAAAATGTTACCGGTTATAACTTGCAAACTATTCAGCGTAGAATAACGAGATTTAAGGTGTGGATTAGTATTGTACGAGCAACTAGGCTCACAGGAAATGGACGCACCACGCCCACTGTTTATCGTAGCCTTCATACAAATTTTAAATTGAAACAGCAGTAACTTCGGCAATCTTCCGTCTAGAATAACCATAATTGATACTTAAATTAATATCGTAGTCGGAAATAATCTGACAGAAAATCAGTGTGGCACGCCTACTCTTTCATGGGCCTCTCATACAAAGTCGAGGGAATTAAACCAAAATTTTTAAGCTCCATAACTTACAAACCATTTAGCGTAGGACAACGAGATTTAAGGTATAGATTAGTATTGTACGAGCAACTAGGCTCACAGAAAATGGGCGCACCACGCCCACTGTTTATCGTAGCCCCCATACAAGTTTTAAATTGAAACAGCTGTAACTTCGGCAATCTTCTCTCTAGAATAACCATAATTGACACTTAGATTGACATGGTAGTCGGAAATAATCTGGTAGAAAATCAGTGCACCACGCCCACCCCTTTTTGGGTCTCCCATACAAAGTTGCGGAAATTAAAAAAAAATGTTACCGGTTATAACTTGGAAACTATTCAGCGTAGAATAACGAGATTTAAGGTGTGGATTAGTATTGTACGAGCAACTAGGCTCACAGGAAATGGGCGCACCACGCCCACTGTTTATCGTAGCCCCCATACAATTTTTAAATTGAAACAGCTGTGACTTCGGAAATCTTCTCTCTAGAAAAACCATAATTGACACTTAGATTAACATGGTAGTCGGAAATAATCTAGTATAAAATCAGTGTGCCACTCCCACTCCTTCTTGGGGCTCCCAAAGAAAGTTGCGGAAATTTAAAAAAATATTACCGGTTATAACTTGGAAACTATTCAGCGTAGAATAACGAGATTTAAGGTGTGGATTAGTATTGTACGAGCAACTAGGCTCACAGGAAATGGGCGCACCACGCCCACTGTTTATCGTAGCCTTCATACAAATTTTAAATTGAAACAGCTGTAACTTCGGCAATCTTCTGTCTAGAATAACAATAATTGACACCTAAATTAATATGGTAGTCGGAAATAATCTGGCAGAAAATCAGTGTCCCACGCCCACTCATTTTTGGGTCTCTCATACAAAGTCGAGGAATTAAACTAAAACTTTTAAGCTCCATAACTTACAAACCATTCAGCGTAGGACAACGAGATTTAAGGTATAGATTAGTATTGTACGAGCAACTAGGCTCACAGGAAATCGACGCACCACGCACACTGTTTATCGTAGCCCCCATACAAATTTTAAATTGAAACAACTGTAACTTCAGCAATCTTCTCTCTAGAATAACCATAATTGACACTTAGATTAACATGGTAGTCGGAAATAATCTAGTAGAACATCAGTGTACCACGCCCACTCCTTCTTGGGGCTCCCATACAAAGTTGCGGAAATTAAAAAAAATTTTACCGGTTATAACTTCCAAACCATTCACCGTAGAATAACGAGAAGGTGTGGATTAGTATTGTACGAGCAACTAGGCTCACAGGAAATGGGCGCACCACGCTCACTGTTTATCGTAGCCCCCATACAAATTTTAAATTGAAACAGCTGTAACTTCGGCAATCTTCTCTCTAGAAGAACCATAATTGACACCTAAATTAATATCGTAGTCGGAAATAATCTGGCAGAAAATCAGTGTGTCGCGCCCACTCCTTCATGGATCTCTCATACAAAGTCGAGGGAATTAAACTAAAACTTTTAAGCTCCATAACTTACAAACCATTCACCGTAGAATAACTAGATTTAAGGTGTGGATTAGTATTGTACGAGCAACTAGGCTCACAGGAAATGGACGCACCACGCCCACTGTTTATCGTAGCCCCCATACAAATTTTAAATTGAAACAGCTGTGACTTCGGCAATCTTCTCTCTAGAATAACCATAATTGACACTTAGATTAACATGGTAGTCGGAAATAATCTAGTATAAAATCAGTGTGCCACTCCCACTCCTTCTTGGGGCTCCCATACAAAGTTGCGGAAATTAAAAAAATATTACCGGTTATAACTTGCAAACTATTCAGCGTAGAATAACGAAATTTAAGGTGTGGATTAGGATTGTGCGAGCAACTAGGCTCAAAGGAAATGGGCGCACTATGCCCACTGTTTATCGTAGCCCCCATACAAATTTTAAATTGAAATAGCTGTAACATCGGCAATCTTCTGTCTAGAATAACCATAATTGACACCTAAATTAATATCGTAGTCGGAAATAATCTGGCAGAAAATCAGTATGCCACGCCTACTCTTTCATGGGCCTCTCATACAAAGTCGAGGGAATTAAACCAAAATATTTAAGCTCCATAACTTACAAACCATTTAGCGTAGGACAACGAGATTTAAGGTATAGATTAGTATTGTACGAGCAACTAGGCTCACAGGAAATGGACGCACCACGCCCACTGTTTATCGTAGCCCCCATACAAGTTTTAAATTGAAACAGCTGTAACTTCGGCAATCTTCTCTCTAGAATAACCATAATTGACACTTAGATTGACATGGTAGTCGGAAATAATCTGGTAGAAAATCAGTGCACCACGCCCACCCCTTTTTGGGTCTCCCATACAAAGTTGCGGAAATTAAAAAAAAATGTTACCGGTTATAACTTGGAAACTATTCAGCGTAGAATAACGAGATTTAAGGTGTGGATTAGGATTGTGCGAGCAACTAGGCTCAAAGGAAATGGGCGCACCACGCCCACTGTTTATCGTAGCCCCCATACAAATTTTAAATTGAAACAGCTGTAACATCGGCAATCTTCTGTCTAGAATAACCATAATTGACACCTAAATTAATATCGTAGTCGGAAATAATCTGGCAGAAAATCAGTATGCCACGCCTACTCTTTCATGGGCCTCTCATACAAAGTCGAGGGAATTAAACCAAAACATTTAAGCTCCATAACTTACAAACCATTTAGCGTAGGACAACGAGATTTAAGGTATAGATTAGCATTGTACGAGCAACTAGGCTCACAGGAAATGGGCGCACCACGCCCACTGTTTATCGTAGCCCCCATACAAGTTTTAAATTGAAACAGCTGTAACTTCGGCAATCTTCTCTCTAGAATAACCATAATTGACACTTAGATTGACATGGTAGTCGGAAATAATCTGGTAGAAAATCAGTGCACCACGCCCACCCCTTTTTGGGTCTCCCATACAAAGTTGCGGAAATTAAAAAAAAATGTTACCGGTTATAACTTGGAAACTATTCAGCGTAGAATAACGAGATTTAAGGTGTGGATTAGGATTGTACGAGCAACTAGGCTCACAGGAAATGGGCGCACCACGCCCACTGTTTATCGTAGCCTTCATACAAATTTTAAATTGAAACAGCTGTAACTTCGGCAATCTTCCGTCTAGAATAACCATAATTGATACTTAAATTAACATGGTAGTTGGAAATAATCTGGTAGAAAATCAGTGTACCACGCCCACCCCTTTTTGGGTCTCCCATACAAAGTTGCGGAAATTAAAAAAAAATGTTACCGGTTATAACTTGGAAACTATTCAGCGTAGAATAACGAGATTTAAGGTGTGGATTTGGATTGTGCGAGCAACTAGGCTCAAAGGAAATGGGCGCACCACGCCCACTGTTTATCGTAGCCCCATACAAATTTTAAATTGAAACAGCTGTAACATCGGCAATCTTCTGTCTAGAATAACCATAATTGACACCTAAATTAATATCGTAGTCGGAAATAATCTGGCAGAAAATCAGTATGCCACGCCTACTCTTTCATGGGCCTCTCATACAAAGTCGAGGGAATTAAACCAAAACATTTAAGCTCCATAACTTACAAACCATTTAGCGTAGGACAACGAGATTTAAGGTATAGATTAGTATTGTACGAGCAACTAGGCTCACAGGAAATGGGCGCACCACGCCCACTGTTTATCGTAGCCCCCATACAAGTTTTAAATTGAAACAGCTGTAACTTCGGCAATCTTCTCTCTAGAATAACCATAATTGACACTTAGATTGACATGGTAGTCGGAAATAATCTGGTAGAAAATCAGTGCACCACGCCCACCCCTTTTTGGGTCTCCCATACAAAGTTGCGGAAATTAAAAAAAAATGTTACCGGTTATAACTTGGAAACTATTCAGCGTAGAATAACGAGATTTAAGGTGTGGATTAGGATTGTACGAGCAACTAGGCTCACAGGAAATGGGCGCACCACGCCCACTGTTTATCGTAGCCTTCATACAAATTTTAAATTGAAACAGCTGTAACTTCGGCAATCTTCCGTCTAGAATAACCATAATTGATACTTAAATTAACATGGTAGTTGGAAATAATCTGGTAGAAAATCAGTGCACCACGCCCACCCCTTTTTGGGTCTCCCATACAAAGTTGCGGAAATTAAAAAAAAATGTTACCGGTTATAACTTGGAAACTATTCAGCGTAGAATAACGAGATTTAAGGTGTGGATTAGGATTGTACGAGCAACTAGGCTCAAAGGAAATGGGCGCACCACGCCCACTGTTTATCGTAGCCCCCATACAAATTTTAAATTGAAACAGCTGTGACTTCGGCAATCTTCTCTCTAGAATAACCATAATTGACACTTAGATTAACATGGTAGTCGGAAATAATCTAGTATAAAATCAGTGTGCCACTCCCACTCCTTCTTGGGGCTCCCATACAAAGTTGCGGAAATTTAAAAAAATATTACCGGTTATAACTTGCAAACTATTCAGCGTAAATAACGAGATTTAAGGTGTGGATTAGGATTGTACGAGCAACTAGGCTCAAAGGAAATGGGCGCACCACGCCCACTGTTTATCGTAGCCCCCATACAAATTTTAAATTGAAACAGCTGTAACATCGGCAATCTTCTGTCTAGAATAACCATAATTGACACCTAAATTAATATCGTAGTCGGAAATAATCTAGCAGAAAATCAGAGTGCCACGCCTACTCTTTCATGGGCCTCTCATACAAAGTCGAGGGAATTAAACCAAAACATTTAAGCTCCATAACTTACAAACCATTTAGCGTAGCACAACGAGATTTAAGGTATAGATTAGTATTGTACGAGCAACTAGGCTCACAGGAAATGGAAGCACCACGCCCACTGTTTATCGTATCCCAAATACAAAATGAGTAAATTCTTTTAAATTGAAACAGCTGTAACTTCGGCAATCTTCTGTCTAGAATAACCATAATTGACACCTAAATTAATATCGTAGTCGGAAATAATCTGACAGAAAATCAGTGTGCCACGCCCACTCCTTCATGGGTCTCCCATACAAAGTTGCGGAAATTAAAAAAAAATGTTACCGGTTATAACTTGCAAACCATTTAGCGTAGGACAACGAGATTTAAGGTATAGATTAGTATTGTACGAGCAACTAGGCTCACAGGAAATGAGCACACCACGCCCACTGTTTATCGTAGCCCCCATACAAATTTTAAATTGAAACAGCTGTAACTTCGGCAATCTTCTGTCTAGAATAACCATAATTGACACATAAATTAATTAAGTAGTCGGAAATAACCTGGCAGAAAATCAGTGTGCCATGCTCACTCCTTCATGGGTCTCTCATACAAAGTCGAGGGAATTAAACTAAAACTTTTAAGCTCCATAACTTACAAACCATTTAGCGTAGGACAACGAGATTTAAGGTATAGATTAGTATTGTACGAGCAACTAGGCTCACAGGAAATGGACGCACCACGCCCACTGTTATCGTAGCCCCATACAAATTTTAAATTGAAACAGCTGTAACTTCAGCAATCTTCTCTCTAGAATAACCATAATTGACACTTAGATTAACATGGTAGTCGGAAATAATCTAGTAGAACATCAGTGTACCACGCCCACTCCTTCTTGGGGCTCCCATACAAAGTTGCGGAAATTAAAAAAAATTTTACCGGTTATAACTTCCAAACCATTCACCGTAGAATAACGAGAAGGTGTGGATTAGTATTGTACGAGCAACTAGGCTCACAGGAAATGGGCGCACCACGCTCACTGTTTATCGTAGCCCCCATACAAATTTTAAATTGAAACAGCTGTAACTTCGGCAATCTTCTCTCTAGAAGAACCATAATTGACACCTAAATTAATATCGTAGTCGGAAATAATCTGGCAGAAAATCAGTGTGTCGCGCCCACTCCTTCATGGATCTCTCATACAAAGTCGAGGGAATTAAACTAAAACTTTTAAGCTCCATAACTTACAAACCATTCACCGTAGAATAACTAGATTTAAGGTGTGGATTAGTATTGTACGAGCAACTAGGCTCACAGGAAATGGACGCACCACGCCCACTGTTTATCGTAGCCCCCATACAAATTTTAAATTGAAACAGCTGTGACTTCGGCAATCTTCTCTCTAGAATAACCATAATTGACACTTAGATTAACATGGTAGTCGGAAATAATCTAGTATAAAATCAGTGTGCCACTCCCACTCCTTCTTGGGGCTCCCATACAAAGTTGCGGAAATTAAAAAAATATTACCGGTTATAACTTGCAAACTATTCAGCGTAGAATAACGAGATTTAAGGTGTGGATTAGGATTGTGCGAGCAACTAGGCTCAAAGGAAATGGGCGCACCATGCCCACTGTTTATCGTAGCCTTCATACAAATTTTAAATTGAAACAGCTGTAACTTCGGCAATCTTCCGTCTAGAATAACGATAATTGATACTTAAATTAACATGGTAGTTGGAAATAATCTGGTAGAAAATCAGTGCACCACGCCCACCCCTTTTTGGGTCTCCCATACAAAGTTGCGGAAATTAAAAAAAAATGTTACCGGTTATAACTTGGAAACTATTCAGCGTAGAATAACGAGATTTAAGGTGTGGATTAGGATTGTACGAGCAACTAGGCTCACAGGAAATGGGCGCACCACGCCCACTGTTTATCGTAGCCTTCATACAAATTTTAAATTGAAACAGCTGTAACTTCGGCAATCTTCCGTCTAGAATAACCATAATTGATACTTAAATTAACATGGTAGTTGGAAATAATCTGGTAGAAAATCAGTGTACCACGCCCACCCCTTTTTGGGTCTCCCATACAAAGTTGCGGAAATTAAAAAAAAATGTTACCGGTTATAACTTGGAAACTATTCAGCGTAGAATAACGAGATTTAAGGTGTGGATTTGGATTGTGCGAGCAACTAGGCTCAAAGGAAATGGGCGCACCACGCCCACTGTTTATCGTAGCCCCATACAAATTTTAAATTGAAACAGCTGTAACATCGGCAATCTTCTGTCTAGAATAACCATAATTGACACCTAAATTAATATCGTAGTCGGAAATAATCTGGCAGAAAATCAGTATGCCACGCCTACTCTTTCATGGGCCTCTCATACAAAGTCGAGGGAATTAAACCAAAACATTTAAGCTCCATAACTTACAAACCATTTAGAGTAGGACAACGAGATTTAAGGTATAGATTAGTATTGTACGAGCAACTAGGCTCACAGGAAATGGGCGCACCACGCCCACTGTTTATCGTAGCCCCCATACAAGTTTTAAATTGAAACAGCTGTAACTTCGGCAATCTTCTCTCTAGAATAACCATAATTGACACTTAGATTGACATGGTAGTCGGAAATAATCTGGTAGAAAATCAGTGCACCACGCCCACCCCTTTTTGGGTCTCCCATACAAAGTTTCGGAAATTAAAAAAAAATGTTACCGGTTATAACTTGGAAACTATTCAGCGTAGAATAACGAGATTTAAGGTGTGGATTAGGATTGTACGAGCAACTAGGCTCACAGGAAATGGGCGCACCACGCCCACTGTTTATCGTAGCCTTCATACAAATTTTAAATTGAAACAGCTGTAACTTCGGCAATCTTCCGTCTAGAATAACCATAATTGATACTTAAATTAACATGGTAGTTGGAAATAATCTGGTAGAAAATCAGTGCACCACGCCCACCCCTTTTTGGGTCTCCCATACAAAGTTGCGGAAATTAAAAAAAAATGTTACCGGTTATAACTTGGAAACTATTCAGCGTAGAATAACGAGATTTAAGGTGTGGATTAGTATTGTACGAGCAACTAGGCTTACAGGAAATGGGCGCACCACGCCCACTGTTTATCGTAGCCCCCATACAAATTTTAAATTGAAACAGCTGTGACTTCGGCAATCTTCTCTCTAGAATAACCATAATTGACACTTAGATTAAAATGGCAAGGTGTGGATTAGGATTGTACGAGCAACTAGGCTCAAAGGAAATGGGCGCACCACGCCCACTGTTTATCGTAGCCCCCATACAAATTTTAAATTGAAACAGCTGTAACATCGGCAATCTTCTGTCTAGAATAACCATAATTGACACCTAAATTAATATCGTAGTCGGAAATAATCTAGCAGAAAATCAGTGTGCCACGCCTACTCTTTCATGGGCCTCTCATACAAAGTCGAGGGAATTAAACCAAAACATTTAAGCTCCATAACTTACAAACCATTTAGCGTAGGACAACGAGATTTAAGTTATAGATTAGTATTGTACGAGCAACTAGGCTCACAGGAAATGGAAGCACCACGCCCACTGTTTATCGTATCCCAAATACAAAATGAGTAAATTCTTTTAAATTGAAACAGCTGTAACTTCGGCAATCTTCTGTCTAGAATAACCATAATTGACACCTAAATTAATATCGTAGTCGGAAATAATCTGGCAGAAAATCAGTGTGCCACGCCTACTCTTTCATGGGCCTCTCATACAAAGTCGAGGGAATTAAACCAAAACATTTAAGCTCCATAACTTACAAACCATTTAGCGTAGGACAACGAGATTTAAGGTATAGATTAGTATTGTACGAGCAACTAGGCTCACAGGAAATGGACGCACCACGCCCACTGTTATCGTAGCCCCCATACAAGTTTTAAATTGAAACAGCTGTAACTTCGGCAATCTTCTCTCTAGAATAACCATAATTGACACTTAGATTAACATGGTAGTTGGAAATAATCTGGTATAAAATCAGTGTACCACGCCCACCCCTTTTTGGGTCTCCCATACAAAGTTGCGGAAATTAAAAAAAAATGTTACCGGTTATAACTTGGAAACTATTCAGCGTAGAATAACGAGATTTAAGGTGTGGATTAGTATTGTACGAGCAACTAGGCTCACAGGAAATGGGCGCACCACGCCCACTGTTTATCGTAGCCTTCATACAAATTTTAAATTGAAACAGCTGTAACTTCGGCAATCTTCCGTCTAGAATAACCATAATTGATACTTAAATTAATATCGTAGTCGGAAATAATCTGACAGAAAATCAGTGTGACACGCCCACTCTTTTTTCTCTCATACAAAGTCGAGGGAATTAAACTAAAACTAAGGTATAGATTAGTATTGTACGAGCAACTAGGCTCACAGGAAATGGGCGCACCACGCCCACTGTTTATCATAGCCCCCATACAAATTTTAAATTGAAACAGCTGTAACTTCGGCAATCTTCTCTCTAGAATAACCATAATTGACACTTAGATTGACATGGTGGTCGGAAATAATCTGGTAGAAAATCAGTGTACCACGCCCACCCCTTTTTGGGTCTCTCATACAAAGTCGAGGGAATTAAACTAAAATTTTTAAGCTCCATAACTTACAAACCATTTAGCGCAGGACAACGAGATTTAAGGTATAGATTAGTATTGTACGAGCAACTAGGCTCACAGGAAATGGGCGCACCACGCCCACACTTTATCGTAGCCTTCATACAAATTTTAAATTGAAACAGCTGTAACTTCGGCAATCTTCCGTCTAGAATAACCATAATTGACACTTAGATTAACATGGTAGTCGGAAATTATCTGGTAGAAAATCAGTGTACCACGCCCACCCCTTTTTGGGTCTCTCATACGAAGACGAGGGAATTAAACTAAAACTTTTAAGCTCCCTAACTTACAAACCATTTAGCGCAGGACAACGAGATTTAAGGTATAGATTAGTATTGTACGAGCAACTAGGCTCACAGGAAATGGGCGCACCACGCCCACTGTTTATCGTAGGCCCCATACAAATTTTTAATTGAAACAGCTGTAACTTCGGCAATCTTCTCTCTAGAATAACCATAATTGACACCTAAATTAATTAAGTAGTCGGAAATAATCTGACAGAAAATCAGTGTGCCACGCCCACTCCTTCATGGGTCTCCCATACAAAGTTGCGGAAATTAAAAAAAAATGTTACCGGTTATAACTTGGAAACTCTTCAGGTGTGGATTAGTATTGTACGAGCAACTAGGCTCACAGGAAATGGGCGCACCACGCCCACTGTTTATCGTAGCCTTCATACAAATTTTAAATTGAAACAGCTGTAACTTCGGCAATCTTCCGTCTAGAATAACCATAATTGATACTTAAATTAATATCGTAGTCGGAAATAATCTGACAGAAAATCAGTGTGACACGCCCACTCCTTTTTCTCTCATACAAAGTCGAGGGAATTAAACTAAAACTAAGGTATAGATTAGTATTGTACGAGCAACTAGGCTCATAGGAAATGGGCGCACCACGCCCACACTTTATCGTAGCCTTCATACAAATTTTAAATTGAAACAGCTGTAACTTCGGCAATCTTCCGTCTAGAATAACCATAATTGACACTTAGATTAACATGGTAGTCGGAAATTATCTGGTAGAAAATCAGTGTACCACGCCCACCCCTTTTTGGGTCTCTCATACGAAGTCGAGGGAATTAAACTAAAACTTTTAAGCTCCATAACTTACAAACCATTTAGCGTAGGACAACGAGATTTAAGGTATAGATTAGTATTGTACGAGCAACTAGGCTCACAGGAAATGGACGCACCACGCCCACTGTTTATCGTAGCTCCCATACAAGTTTTAAATTGAAACAGCTGTAACTTCGGCAATCTTCTCTCTAGAATAACCATAATTGACACCTAAAAAAATATCGTAGCCGGAAATAATCTGACAGAAAATCAGTGTGCCACGCCCACTCCTTCATGGGTCTCCCATACAAAGTTGCGGAAATTAAAAAAAATGTTACCGGTTATAACTTGGAAACTATTCAGGTGTGGATTAGTATTGTACGAGCAACTAGGCTCACAGGAAATGGGCGCACCACGCCCACTGTTTATCGTAGCCTTCATACAAATTTTAAATTGAAACAGCTGTAACTTCGGCAATCTTCCGTCTAGAATAACCATAATTGATACTTAAATTAATATCGTAGTCGGAAATAATCTGACAGAAAATCAGTGTGACACGCCCACTCCTTTTTCTCTCATACAAAGTCGAGGGAATTAAACTAAAACTAAGGTATAGGTTAGTATTGTACGAGCAACTAGGCTCACAGGAAATGGGCGCACCACGCCCACTGTTTATCATAGCCCCCTTACAAATTTTAAATTGAAACAGCTGTAACTTCGGCAGATTAACATGGTAGTTAGAAATAATCTGGTAGAAAATCAGTGTACCACGCCCACCCCTTTTTGGGTCTCCCATACAAAGTTGCGGAAATTAAAAAAAAATGTTACCGGTTATAACTTGCAAACTATTCAGCGTAGAATAACGAGATTTAAGGTGTGGATTAGTATTGTACGAGCAACTAGGCTCACAGGAAATGGACGCACCACGCCCACTGTTTATCGTAGCCTTCATACAAATTTTAAATTGAAACAGCTGTAACTTCGGCAATCTTCCGTCTAGAATAACCATAATTGATACTTAAATTAATATCGTAGTCGGAAGTAATCTGACAGAAAATCAGTGTGCCACGCCCACTCCTTTTTCTCTCATACAAAGTCGAGGGAATTAAACTAAAACTAAGGTATAGATTAGTATTGTACGAGCAACTAGGCTCACAGGAAATGGGCGCAACACGCCCACTGTTTATCGTAGCCCCCATACAAATTTTAAATTGAAACAGCTGTAACTTCGGCAATCTTCTCTCTAGAATAACCATAATTGACACTTAGATTGACATGGTAGTCGGAAATAATCTGGTAGAAAATCAGTGTACCACGCCCACCCCTTTTTGGGTCTCCCATACAAAGTTGCGGAAATTAAAAAAAATGTTACCGGTTATAACTTGCAAACTATTCAGCGTAGAATAACGAGATTTAAGGTGTGGATTAGTATTGTACGAGCAACTAGGCTCACAGGAAATGGGCGCACCACGCCCACTGTTTATCGTAGCCTTCATACAAATTTTAAATTGAAACAGCTGTAACTTCGGCAATCTTCCGTCTAGAATAACCATAATTGATACTTAAATTAATATCGTAGTCGGAAATAATCTGACAGAAAATCAGTGTGCCACGCCCACCCCTTCATGGATCTCTCATACAAAGGCGAGGGAATTAAACTAAAACTAAGGTATAGATTAGTATTGTACGAGCAACTAGGCTCACCGGAAATGGGCGCACCACGCCCACTGTTTATCGTAGCCCCCATACAAATTTTAAATTGAAACAGCTGTAACTTCGGCAATCTTCTGTCTAGAATAACCATAATTGACACCTAAATTAACTAAGTAGTCGGAAATAATCTAGCAGAAAATCAGTGTGCCATGCTCACTCCTTCATGGGTCTCTCATACAAAGTCGAGGGAATTAAACTAAAACTTTTAAGCTCCATAACTTACAAACCATTTAGCGTAGGACAACGAGATTTAAGGTATAGATTAGTATTGTACCAGCAACTAGGCTCACAGGAAATGGACGCACCACGCCCACTGTTTATCGTAGCCCCCATACAAGTTTTAAATTGAAACAGCTGTAACTTCGGCAATCTTCTCTCTAGAATAACCATAATTGACACTTAGATTGACATGGTGGTCGGAAATAATCTGGTAGAAAATCAGTGTACCACGCCCACCCCTTTTTGGGTCTCTCATACAAAGTCGAGGGAATTAAACTAAAATTTTTAAGCTCCATAACTTACAAACCATTTAGCGCAGGACAACGAGATTTAAGGTATAGATTAGTATTGTACGAGGAACTAGGCTCACAGGAAATGGGCGCACCACGCCCACACTTTATCGTAGCCTTCACACAAATTTTAAATTGAAACAGCTGTAACTTCGGCAATCTTCCGTCTAGAATAACCATAATTGACACTTAGATTAACATGGTAGTCGGAAATTATCTGGTAGAAAATCAGTGTACCACGCCCACCCCTTTTTGGGTCTCTCATACGAAGACGAGGGAATTAAACTAAAATTTTTAAGCTCCATAACTTACAAACCATTTAGCGCAGGACAACGAGATTTAAGGTATAGATTAGTATTGTACGAGGAACTAGGCTCACAGGAAATGGGCGCACCACGCCCACACTTTATCGTAGCCTTCACACAAATTTTAAATTGAAACAGCTGTAACTTCGGCAATCTTCCGTCTAGAATAACCATAATTGACACTTAGATTGACATGGTGGTCGGAAATAATCTGGTAGAAAATCAGTGTACCACGCCCACCCCTTTTTGGGTCTCTCATACAAAGTCGAGGGAATTAAACTAAAATTTTTAAGCTCCATAACTTACAAACCATTTAGCGCAGGACAACGAGATTTAAGGTATAGATTAGTATTGTACGAGCAACTAGGCTCACAGGAAATGGGCGCACCACGCCCACTGTTTATCATAGCCCCCATACAAATTTTAAATTGAAACAGCTGTAACTTCGGCAATCTTCTCTCTAGAATAACCATAATTGACACTTAGATTGACATGGTGGTCGGAAATAATCTGGTAGAAAATCAGTGTACCACGCCCACCCCTTTTTGGGTCTCTCATACAAAGTCGAGGGAATTAAACTAAAATTTTTAAGCTCCATAACTTACAAACCATTTAGCGCAGGACAACGAGATTTAAGGTATAGATTAGTATTGTACGAGCAACTAGGCTCACAGGAAATGGGCGCACCACGCCCACACTTTATCGTAGCCTTCATACAAATTTTAAATTGAAACAGCTGTAACTTCGGCAATCTTCCGTCTAGAATAACCATAATTGACACTTAGATTAACATGGTAGTCGGAAATTATCTGGTAGAAAATCAGTGTACCACGCCCACCCCTTTTTGGGTCTCTCATACGAAGACGAGGGAATTAAACTAAAACTTTTAAGCTCTATAACTTACAAACCATTTAGCGCAGGACAACGAGATTTAAGGTATAGATTAGTATTGTACGAGCAACTAGGCTCACAGGAAATGGGCGCACCACGCCCACTGTTTATCGTAGCCCCCATACAAATTTTAAATTGAAACAGCTGTAACTTCGGCAATCTTCTCTCTAGAATAACCATAATTGACACCTAAATTAATTAAGTAGTCGGAAATAATCTGACAGAAAATCAGTGTGCCACGCCCACTCCTTCATGGGTCTCCCATACAAAGTTGCGGAAATTAAAAAAAAATGTTACCGGTTATAACTTGGAAACTATTCAGGTGTGGATTAGTATTGTACGAGCAACTAGGCTCACAGGAAATGGGCGCACCACGCCCACTGTTTATCGTAGCCTTCATACAAATTTTAAATTGAAACAGCTGTAACTTCGGCAATCTTCCGTCTAGAATAACCATAATTGATACTTAAATTAATATCGTAGTCGGAAATAATCTGACAGAAAATCAGTGTGACACGCCCACTCCTTTTTCTCTCATACAAAGTCGAGGGAATTAAACTAAAACTAAGGTATAGATTAGTATTGTACGAGCAACTAGGCTCACAGGAAATGGGCGCACCACGCCCACACTTTATCGTAGCCTTCATACAAATTTTAAATTGAAACAGCTGTAACTTCGGCAATCTTCCGTCTAGAATAACCATAATTGACACTTAGATTAACATGGTAGTCGGAAATTATCTGGTAGAAAATCAGTGTACCACGCCCACCCCTTTTTGGGTCTCTCATACGAAGTCGAGGGAATTAAACTAAAACTTTTAAGCTCCATAACTTACAAACCATTTAGCGCAGGACAACGAGATTTAAGGTATAGATTAGTATTGTACGAGCAACTAGGCTCACAGGAAATGGGCGCACCACGCCCACTTTTTATCGTAGCCCCCATACAAATTTTAAATTGAAACAGCTGTAACTTCGGCAATCTTCTGTCTAGAATAACCATAATTGACACCTAAATTAATTAAGTAGTCGGAAATAATCTAGCAGAAAATCAGTGTGCCATGCTCACTCCTTCATGGGTCTCTCATACAAAGTCGAGGGAATTAAACTAAAACTTTTAAGCTCCATAACTTACAAACCATTTAGCGTAGGACAACGAGATTTAAGGTATAGATTAGTATTGTACGAGCAACTAGGCTCACAGGAAATGGACGCACCACGCCCACTGTTTATCGTAGCTCCCATACAAGTTTTAAATTGAAACAGCTGTAACTTCGGCAATCTTCTCTCTAGAATAACCATAATTGACACCTAAATTAATATCGTAGCCGGAAATAATCTGACAGAAAATCAGTGTGCCACGCCCACTCCTTCATGGGTCTCCCATACAAAGTTGCGGAAATTAAAAAAAATGTTACCGGTTATAACTTGGAAACTATTCAGGTGTGAATTAGTATTGTACGAGCAACTAGGCTCACAGGAAATGGGCGCACCACGCCCACTGTTTATCGTAGCCTTCATACAAATTTTAAATTGAAACAGCTGTAACTTCGGCAATCTTCCGTCTAGAATAACCATAATTGATACTTAAATTAATATCGTAGTCGGAAATAATCTGACAGAAAATCAGTGTGACACGCCCACTCCTTTTTCTCTCATACAAAGTCGAGGGAATTAAACTAAAACTAAGGTATAGGTTAGTATTGTACGAGCAACTAGGCTCACAGGAAATGGGCGCACCACGCCCACTGTTTATCGTAGCCTTCATACAAATTTTAAATTGAAACAGCTGTAACATCGGCAATCTTCCGTCTAGAATAACCATAATTGATACTTAAATTAATATCGTAGTCGGAAATAATCTGACAGAAAATCAGTGTGCCACGCCCACCCCTTCATGGATCTCTCATACAAAGGCGAGGGAATTAAACTAAAACTAAGGTATAGATTAGTATTGTACGAGCAACTAGGCTCACCGGAAATGGGCGCACCACGCCCACTGTTTATCGTAGCCCCCATACAAATTTTAAATTGAAACAGCTGTAACTTCGGCAATCTTCTGTCTAGAATAACCATAATTGACACCTAAATTAACTAAGTAGTCGGAAATAATCTAGCAGAAAATCAGTGTGCCATGCTCACTCCTTCATGGGTCTCTCATACAAAGTCGAGGGAATTAAACTAAAACTTTTAAGCTCCATAACTTACAAACCATTTAGCGTAGGACAACGAGATTTAAGGTATAGATTAGTATTGTACCAGCAACTAGGCTCACAGGAAATGGACGCACCACGCCCACTGTTTATCGTAGCCCCCATACAAGTTTTAAATTGAAACAGCTGTAACTTCGGCAATCTTCTCTCTAGAATAACCATAATTGACACTTAGATTGACATGGTGGTCGGAAATAATCTGGTAGAAAATCAGTGTACCACGCCCACCCCTTTTTGGGTCTCTCATACAAAGTCGAGGGAATTAAACTAAAATTTTTAAGCTCCATAACTTACAAACCATTTAGCGCAGGACAACGAGATTTAAGGTATAGATTAGTATTGTACGAGGAACTAGGCTCACAGGAAATGGGCGCACCACGCCCACACTTTATCGTAGCCTTCACACAAATTTTAAATTGAAACAGCTGTAACTTCGGCAATCTTCCGTCTAGAATAACCATAATTGACACTTAGATTAACATGGTAGTCGGAAATTATCTGGTAGAAAATCAGTGTACCACGCCCACCCCTTTTTGGGTCTCTCATACGAAGACGAGGGAATTAAACTAAAACTTTTAAGCTCTATAACTTACAAACCATTTAGCGCAGGACAACGAGATTTAAGGTATAGATTAGTATTGTACGAGCAACTAGGCTCACAGGAAATGGGCGCACCACGCCCACTGTTTATCGTAGCCCCCATACAAATTTTAAATTGAAACAGCTGTAACTTCGGCAATCTTCTCTCTAGAATAACCATAATTGACACTTAGATTGACATGGTGGTCGGAAATAATCTGGTAGAAAATCAGTGTACCACGCCCACCCCTTTTTGGGTCTCTCATACAAAGTCGAGGGAATTAAACTAAAATTTTTAAGCTCCATAACTTACAAACCATTTCGCGCAGGACAACGAGATTTAAGGTATAGATTAGTATTGTACGAGCAACTAGGATCACAGGAAATGGGCGCACCACGCCCACTGTTTATCATAGCCCCCATACAAATTTTAAATTGAAACAGCTGTAACTTCGGCAATCTTCTCTCTAGAATAACCATAATTGACACTTAGATTGACATGATGGTCGGAAATAATCTGGTAGAAAATCAGTGTACCACGCCCACCCCTTTTTGGGTCTCTCATACAAAGTCGAGGGAATTAAACTAAAATTTTTAAGCTCCATAACTTACAAACCATTTAGCGCAGGACAACGAGATTTAAGGTATAGATTAGTATTGTACGAGCAACTAGGCTCACAGGAAATGGGCGCACCACGCCCACACTTTATCGTAGCCTTCATACAAATTTTAAATTGAAACAGCTGTAACTTCGGCAATCTTCCGTCTAGAATAACCATAATTGACACTTAGATTAACATGGTAGTCGGAAATTATCTGGTAGAAAATCAGTGTACCACGCCCACCCCTTTTTGGGTCTCTCATACGAAGACGAGGGAATTAAACTAAAACTTTTAAGCTCTATAACTTACAAACCATTTAGCGCAGGACAACGAGATTTAAGGTATAGATTAGTATTGTACGAGCAACTAGGCTCACAGGAAATGGGCGCACCACGCCCACTGTTTATCGTAGCCCCCATACAAATTTTAAATTGAAACAGCTGTAACTTCGGCAATCTTCTCTCTAGAATAACCATAATTGACACCTAAATTAATTAAGTAGTCGGAAATAATCTGACAGAAAATCAGTGTGCCACGCCCACTCTTTCATGGGTCTCCCATACAAAGTTGCGGAAATTAAAAAAAAATGTTACCGGTTATAACTTGGAAACTATTCAGGTGTGGATTAGTATTGTACGAGCAACTAGGCTCACAGGAAATGGGCGCACCACGCCCACTGTTTATCGTAGCCTTCATACAAATTTTAAATTGAAACAGCTGTAACTTCGGCAATCTTCCGTCTAGAATAACCATAATTGATACTTAAATTAATATCGTAGTCGGAAATAATCTGACAGAAAATCAGTGTGACACGCCCACTCCTTTTTCTCTCATACAAAGTCGAGGGAATTAAACTAAAACTAAGGTATAGATTAGTATTGTACGAGCAACTAGGCTCACAGGAAATGGGCGCACCACGCCCACACTTTATCGTAGCCTTCATACAAATTTTAAATTGAAACAGCTGTAACTTCGGCAATCTTCTGTCTAGAATAACCATAATTGACACCTAAATTAATTAAGTAGTCGGAAATAATCTGGCAGAAAATCAGTGTGCCATGCTCACTCCTTCATGGGTCTCTCATACAAAGTCGAGGGAATTAAACTAAAACTTTTAAGCTCCATAACTTACAAACCATTTAGCGTAGGACAACGAGATTTAAGGTATAGATTAGTATTGTACGAGCAACTAGGCTCACAGGAAATGGACGCACCACGCCCACTGTTTATCGTAGCTCCCATACAAGTTTTAAATTGAAACAGCTGTAACTTCGGCAATCTTCTGTCTAGAATAACCATAATTGACACCTAAATTAATTAAGTAGTCGGAAATAATCTGGCAGAAAATCAGTGTGCCATGCTCACTCCTTCATGGGTCTCTCATACAAAGTCGAGGGAATTAAACTAAAACTTTTAAGCTCCATAACTTACAAACCATTTAGCGTAGGACAACGAGATTTAAGGTATAGATTAGTATTGTACGAGCAACTAGGCTCACAGGAAATGGACGCACCACGCCCACTGTTTATCGTAGCTCCCATACAAGTTTTAAATTGAAACAGCTGTAACTTCGGCAATCTTCTCTCTAGAATAACCATAATTGACACCTAAATTAATATCGTAGCCGGAAATAATCTGACAGAAAATCAGTGTGCCACGCCCACTCCTTCATGGGTCTCCCATACAAAGTTGCGGAAATTAAAAAAAATGTTACCGGTTATAACTTGGAAACTATTCAGGTGTGGATTAGTATTGTACGAGCAACTAGGCTCACAGGAAATGGGCGCACCACGCCCACTGTTTATCGTAGCCTTCATACAAATTTTAAATTGAAACAGCTGTAACTTCGGCAATCTTCCGTCTAGAATAACCATAATTGACACTTAGATTAACATGGTAGTCGGAAATTATCTGGTAGAAAATCAGTGTACCACGCCCACCCCTTTTTGGGTCTCTCATACGAAGTCGAGGGAATTAAACTAAAACTTTTAAGCTCCATAACTTACAAACCATTTAGCGCAGGACAACGAGATTTAAGGTATAGATTAGTATTGTACGAGCAACTAGGCTCACAGGAAATGGGCGCACCACGCCCACTTTTTATCGTAGCCCCCATACAAATTTTAAATTGAAACAGCTGTAACTTCGGCAATCTTCTGTCTAGAATAACCATAATTGACACCTAAATTAATTAAGTAGTCGGAAATAATCTGGCAGAAAATCAGTGTGCCATGCTCACTCCTTCATGGGTCTCTCATACAAAGTCGAGGGAATTAAACTAAAACTTTTAAGCTCCATAACTTACAAACCATTTAGCGTAGGACAACGAGATTTAAGGTATAGATTAGTATTGTACGAGCAACTAGGCTCACAGGAAATGGACGCACCACGCCCACTGTTTATCGTAGCTCCCATACAAGTTTTAAATTGAAACAGCTGTAACTTCGGCAATCTTCTCTCTAGAATAACCATAATTGACACCTAAATTAATATCGTAGCCGGAAATAATCTGACAGAAAATCAGTGTGCCACGCCCACTCCTTCATGGGTCTCCCATACAAAGTTGCGGAAATTAAAAAAAATGTTACCGGTTATAACTTGGAAACTATTCAGGTGTGGATTAGTATTGTACGAGCAACTAGGCTCACAGGAAATGGGCGCACCACGCCCACTGTTTATCGTAGCCTTCATACAAATTTTAAATTGAAACAGCTGTAACTTCGGCAATCTTCCGTCTAGAATAACCATAATTGATACTTAAATTAATATCGTAGTCGGAAATAATCTGACAGAAAATCAGTGTGACACGCCCACTCCTTTTTCTCTCATACAAAGTCGAGGGAATTAAACTAAAACTAAGGTATAGGTTAGTATTGTACGAGCAACTAGGCTCACAGGAAATGGGCGCACCACGCCCACTGTTTATCATAGCCCCCTTACAAATTTTAAATTGAAACAGCTGTAACTTCGGCAGATTAACATGGTAGTTGGAAATAATCTGGTAGAAAATCAGTGTACCACGCCCACCCCTTTTTGGGTCTCCCATACAAAGTTGCGGAAATTAAAAAAAAATGTTACCGGTTATAACTTGCAAACTATTCAGCGTAGAATAACGAGATTTAAGGTGTGGATTAGTATTGTACGAGCAACTAGGCTCACAGGAAATGGACGCACCACGCCCACTGTTTATCGTAGCCTTCATACAAATTTTAAATTGAAACAGCTGTAACTTCGGCAATCTTCCGTCTAGAATAACCATAATTGATACTTAAATTAATATCGTAGTCGGAAGTAATCTGACAGAAAATCAGTGTGCCACGCCCACTCCTTTTTCTCTCATACAAAGTCGAGGGAATTAAACTAAAACTAAGGTATAGATTAGTATTGTACGAGCAACTAGGCTCACAGGAAATGGGCGCAACACGCCCACTGTTTATCGTAGCCCCCATACAAATTTTAAATTGAAACAGCTGTAACTTCGGCAATCTTCTCTCTAGAATAACCATAATTGACACTTAGATTGACATGGTAGTCGGAAATAATCTGGTAGAAAATCAGTGTACCACGCCCACCCCTTTTTGGGTCTCTCATACAAAGTCGAGGGAATTAAACTAAAATTTTTAAGCTCCATAACTTACAAACCATTTAGCGCAGGACAACGAGATTTAAGGTATAGATTAGTATTGTACGAGCAACTAGGCTCACAGGAAATGGGCGCACCACGCCCACTGTTTATCGTAGCCCCCATACAAATTTTAAATTGAAACAGCTGTAACTTCGGCAATCTTCTCTCTAGAATAACCATAATTGACACTTAGATTAACATGGTAGTTGGAAATAATCTGGTAGAAAATCAGTGTACCACGCCCACCCCTTTTTGGGTCTCCCATACAAAGTTGCGGAAATTAAAAAAAATGTTACCGGTTATAACTTGCAAACTATTCAGCGTAGAATAACGAGATTTAAGGTGTGGATTAGTATTGTACGAGCAACTAGGCTCACAGGAAATGGGCGCACCACGCCCACTGTTTATCGTAGCCTTCATACAAATTTTAAATTGAAACAGCTGTAACTTCGGCAATCTTCCGTCTAGAATAACCATAATTGACACTTAGATTAACATGGTAGTCGGAAATTATCTGGTAGAAAATCAGTGTACCACGCCCACCCCTTTTTGGGTCTCTCATACGAAGTCGAGGGAATTAAACTAAAACTTTTAAGCTCCATAACTTACAAACCATTTAGCGCAGGACAACGAGATTTAAGGTATAGATTAGTATTGTACGAGCAACTAGGCTCACAGGAAATGGGCGCACCACGCCCACTTTTTATCGTAGCCCCCATACAAATTTTAAATTGAAACAGCTGTAACTTCGGCAATCTTCTGTCTAGAATAACCATAATTGACACCTAAATTAATTAAGTAGTCGGAAATAATCTGGCAGAAAATCAGTGTGCCATGCTCACTCCTTCATGGGTCTCTCATACAAAGTCGAGGGAATTAAACTAAAACTTTTAAGCTCCATAACTTACAAACCATTTAGCGTAGGACAACGAGATTTAAGGTATAGATTAGTATTGTACGAGCAACTAGGCTCACAGGAAATGGACGCACCACGCCCACTGTTTATCGTAGCTCCCATACAAGTTTTAAATTGAAACAGCTGTAACTTCGGCAATCTTCTCTCTAGAATAACCATAATTGACACCTAAATTAATATCGTAGCCGGAAATAATCTGACAGAAAATCAGTGTGCCACGCCCACTCCTTCATGGGTCTCCCATACAAAGTTGCGGAAATTAAAAAAAATGTTACCGGTTATAACTTGGAAACTATTCAGGTGTGGATTAGTATTGTACGAGCAACTAGGCTCACAGG
Organism: Megamerina dolium; assembly: GCA_963854835.1. Taxonomy (NCBI): domain Eukaryota; kingdom Metazoa; phylum Arthropoda; class Insecta; order Diptera; family Megamerinidae; genus Megamerina; species Megamerina dolium. The sequence continues at coordinate 19,064,094 of OY978530.1, read as the reverse complement.
AAATGGGCGCACCACGCCCACTGTTTATCGTAGCCTTCATACAAATTTTAAATTGAAACAGCTGTAACTTCGGCAATCTTCCGTCTAGAATAACCATAATTGATACTTAAATTAATATCGTAGTCGGAAATAATCTGACAGAAAATCAGTGTGACACGCCCACTCCTTTTTCTCTCATACAAAGTCGAGGGAATTAAACTAAAACTAAGGTATAGGTTAGTATTGTACGAGCAACTAGGCTCACAGGAAATGGGCGCACCACGCCCACTGTTTATCATAGCCCCCTTACAAATTTTAAATTGAAACAGCTGTAACTTCGGCAGATTAACATGGTAGTTGGAAATAATCTGGTAGAAAATCAGTGTACCACGCCCACCCCTTTTTGGGTCTCCCATACAAAGTTGCGGAAATTAAAAAAAAATGTTACCGGTTATAACTTGCAAACTATTCAGCGTAGAATAACGAGATTTAAGGTGTGGATTAGTATTGTACGAGCAACTAGGCTCACAGGAAATGGACGCACCACGCCCACTGTTTATCGTAGCCTTCATACAAATTTTAAATTGAAACAGCTGTAACTTCGGCAATCTTCCGTCTAGAATAACCATAATTGATACTTAAATTAATATCGTAGTCGGAAGTAATCTGACAGAAAATCAGTGTGCCACGCCCACTCCTTTTTCTCTCATACAAAGTCGAGGGAATTAAACTAAAACTAAGGTATAGATTAGTATTGTACGAGCAACTAGGCTCACAGGAAATGGGCGCAACACGCCCACTGTTTATCGTAGCCCCCATACAAATTTTAAATTGAAACAGCTGTAACTTCGGCAATCTTCTCTCTAGAATAACCATAATTGACACTTAGATTGACATGGTAGTCGGAAATAATCTGGTAGAAAATCAGTGTACCACGCCCACCCCTTTTTGGGTCTCTCATACAAAGTCGAGGGAATTAAACTAAAATTTTTAAGCTCCATAACTTACAAACCATTTAGCGCAGGACAACGAGATTTAAGGTATAGATTAGTATTGTACGAGCAACTAGGCTCACAGGAAATGGGCGCACCACGCCCACTGTTTATCGTAGCCCCCATACAAATTTTAAATTGAAACAGCTGTAACTTCGGCAATCTTCTCTCTAGAATAACCATAATTGACACTTAGATTAACATGGTAGTTGGAAATAATCTGGTAGAAAATCAGTGTACCACGCCCACCCCTTTTTGGGTCTCCCATACAAAGTTGCGGAAATTAAAAAAAATGTTACCGGTTATAACTTGCAAACTATTCAGCGTAGAATAACGAGATTTAAGGTGTGGATTAGTATTGTACGAGCAACTAGGCTCACAGGAAATGGGCGCACCACGCCCACTGTTTATCGTAGCCTTCATACAAATTTTAAATTGAAACAGCTGTAACTTCGGCAATCTTCCGTCTAGAATAACCATAATTGATACTTAAATTAATATCGTAGTCGGAAATAATCTGACAGAAAATCAGTGTGCCACGCCCACCCCTTCATGGATCTCTCATACAAAGTCGAGGGAATTAAACTAAAACTAAGGTATAGATTAGTATTGTACGAGCAACTAGGCTCACCGGAAATGGGCGCACCACGCCCACTGTTTATCGTAGCCCCCATACAAATTTTAAATTGAAACAGCTGTAACTTCGGCAATCTTCTGTCTAGAATAACCATAATTGACACCTAAATTAACTAAGTAGTCGGAAATAATCTAGCAGAAAATCAGTGTGCCATGCTCACTCCTTCATGGGTCTCTCATACAAAGTCGAGGGAATTAAACTAAAACTTTTAAGCTCCATAACTTACAAACCATTTAGCGTAGGACAACGAGATTTAAGGTATAGATTAGTATTGTACCAGCAACTAGGCTCACAGGAAATGGACGCACCACGCCCACTGTTTAACGTAGCCCCCATACAAGTTTTAAATTGAAACAGCTGTAACTTCGGCAATGTTCTCTCTAGAATAACCATAATTGACACCTAAATTAATATCGTAGTCGGAAATAATCTGACAGAAAATCAGTGTGCCACGCCCACTCCTTCATGGGTCTCCCATACAAAGTTGCGGAAATTAAAAAAAATGTTACCGGTTATAACTTGGAAACTATTCAGGTGTGGATTAGTATTGTACGAGCAACCAGGCTCACAGGAAATGGGCGCACCACGCCCACTGTTTATCGTAACCTTCATACAAATTTTAAATTGAAACAGCTGTAACTTCGGCAATCTTCCGTCTAGAATAACCACAATTGATACTTAAATTAATATCGTAGTCGGAAATAATCTGACAGAAAATCAGTGTGACACGCCCACTCATTTTTCTCTCATACAAAGTCGAGGGAATTATACTAAAACTAAGGTATAGGTTAGTATTGTACGAGCAACTAGGCTCACAGGAAATGGGCGCACCACGCCCACTGTTTATCATAGCCCCCTTACAAATTTTAAATTGAAACAGCTGTAACTTCGGCAGATTAACATGGTAGTTGGAAATAATCTGGTAGAAAATCAGTGTACCACGCCCACCCCTTTTTGGGCCTCCCATACAAAGTTGCGGAAATTAAAAAAAAATGTTACCGGTTATAACTTGCAAACTATTCAGCGTAGAATAACGAGATTTAAGGTGTGAATTAGTATTGTACGAGCAACTAGGCTCACAGGAAATGGACGCACCACGCCCACTGTTTATCGTAGCCTTCATACAAATTTTAAATTGAAACAGCTGTAACTTCGGCAATCTTCCTTCTAGAATAACCATAATTGATACTTAAATTAATATCGTAGTCGGAAGTAATCTGACAGAAATCAGTGTGCCACGCCCACTCCTTTTTCTCTCATACAAAGTCGAGGGAATTAAACTAAAACTAAGGTATAGATTAGTATTGTACGAGCAACTAGGCTCACAGGAAATGGGCGCACCACGCCCACTGTTTATCGTAGCCCCCATACAAATTTTAAATTGAAACAGCTGTAACTTCGGCAATCTTCTCTCTAGAATAACCATAATTGACACTTAGATTGACATGGTAGTCGGAAATAATCTGGTAGAAAATCAGTGTACCACGCCCACCCCTTTTTGGGTCTCTCATACAAAGTCGAGGGAATTAAACTAAAATTTTTAAGCTCCATAACTTACAAACCATTTAGCGCAGGACAACGAGATTTAAGGTATAGATTAGTATTGTACGAGCAACTAGGCTCACAGAAAATCAGTGTACCACGCCCACCCCTTATTGGGTCTCCCATACAAAGTTGCGGAAATTAAAAAAATGTTACCGGTTATAACTTGCAAACTATTCAGCGTAGAATAACGAGATTTAAGGTGTGGATTAGTATTGTACGAGCAACTAGGCTCACAGGAAATGGGCGCACCACGCCCACTGTTTATCGTAGCCTTCATACAAATTTTAAATTGAAACAGCTGTAACTTCGGCAATCTTCCGTCTAGAATAACCATAATTGATACTTAAATTAATATCGTAGTCGGAAATAATCTGACAGAAAATCAGTGTGCCACGCCCACCCCTTCATGGATCTCTCATACAAAGTCGAGGGAATTAAACTAAAACTAAGGTATAGATTAGTATTGTACGAGCAACTAGGCTCACCGGAAATGGGCGCACCACGCCCACTGTTTATCGTAGCCCCCATACAAATTTTAAATTGAAACAGCTGTAACTTCGGCAATCTTCTCTCTAGAATAACCATAATTGACACTTAGATTAACATGGTAGTCGGAAATAATCTGGTAGAAAATCAGTGTACCACGCCCACCCCTTTTTGGGTCTCCCATACAAAGTTGCGGAAATTAAAAAAAAAATTTTACCGGTTATAACTTGCAAACTATTCAGCGTAGAATAACGAGATTTAAGGTGTACATTAGTATTGTACGAGCAACTAGCCTCACAGGAAATGGACGCACCACGCCCACTGTTTATCGTAGCCCCCAGACAAATTTTAAATTGAAACAGCTGTAACTTCGGCAATCTTCTCTCTAGAATAACCATAATTGACACTTAGATTAACATGGTAGTCGGAAATAATCTGGTAGAAAATCAGTGTACCACGCCCACCCCTTTTTGGGTCTCCCATACAAAGTTGCGGAATTTAAAAAAAAATGTTACCGGCTATAACTTGCAAACTATTCAGCGTAGAATAACGAGATTTAAGGTGTGGATTAGTATTGTACGAGCGACTAGGCTCACAGGAAATGGACGCACCACGCCCACTGTTTATCGTAGATCCTATACAAATTTTAAATTGAAACAGCTGTAACTTCGGCAATCTTCTCTCTAGAATAACAATAATTTACACTTAGATTAACATGGTAGTCGGAAATAATCTAGTAGAAAATCAGTGTGCCACTCCCACTCCTTCTTGGGGTTCCCATACAAAGTTGCGGAAATTTAAAAAAATATTACCGGTTATAACTTGCAAAATATTCAGCGTAGAATAACGAGATTTAAGGTGTGGATTAGGATTGTACGAGCAACTAGGCTCACAGGAAATGGGCGCACCACGCCCACTGTTTATCGTAGCCCCCATACAAATTTTAAATTTAAAAAGCTGTAACTTCGGCAATCTTCTCTCTAGAATAACCATAATTGACACTTAGATTAACATGGTAGTCGGAAATAATCTAGTAGAAAATCAGTGTGCCACTCCCACTTCTTCTTGGGGCTCCCATACAAAGTTGCGGAAATTAAAAAAAAATGTTACCGGTTATAACTTGCAAACTATTCAGCGTAGAATAACGAGATTTAAGGTGTGGATTAGTATTGTACGAGCAACTAGGCTCACAGGAAATGGACGCACCACGCCCACTGTTTATCGTAGATCCCATACAAATTTTAAATTGAAACAGCTGTAACTTCGGCAATCTTCTCTCTAGAATAACAATAATTTACACTTAGATTAACATGGTAGTCGGAAATAATCTAGTAGAAAATCAGTGTGCCACTCCCACTCCTTCTTGGGGCTCCCATACAAAGTTGCGGAAATTTAAAAAAATATTACCGGTTATAACTTGCAAACTATTCAGCGTAGAATAACGAGATTTAAGGTGTGGATTAGGATTGTACGAGCAACTAGGCTCACAGGAAATGGGCGCACCACGCCCACTGTTTATCGTAGCAACCATACAAATTTTAAATTGAAACAGCTGTGACTTCGGCAATCTTCTCTCTAGAATAACCATAATTGACACTTAGATTAACATGGTAGTCGGAAATAATCTAGTATAAAATCAGTGTGCCACTCCCACTCCTTCTTGGGGCCCCTATACAAAGTTGCGGAAATTTAAAAAAATATTACCGGTTATAACTTGCAAACTATTCAGCGTAGAATAACGAGATTTAAGATGTGGATTAGGATTGTACGAGCAACTAGGCTTAAAGGCAATGGGCGCACCACGCCCACTGTTTATCGTAGCCCCCATACAAATTTTAAATTGAAACAGCTGTAACATCGGCAATCTTCTGTCTAGAATAACCATAATTGACACCTAAATTAATATCGTAGTCGGAAATAATCTGGCAAAAAATCAGTCTGCCACGCCTACTCTTTCATGGGTCTTTCATACAAAGTCGAGGGAATTAAACCAAAACTTTTAAGCTCCATAACTTACAAACCATTTAGCGTAGGACAACGAGATTTAAGGTATAGATTAATATTGTAGGAGCAACTAGGCTCACAGGAAATGGGCGCACCACGCCCACTGTTTATCGTAGCCCCCATACAAATTTTAAATTGAAACAGCTGTAACTTCGGCAATCTTCTCTCTAGAATAACCATAATTGACACTTAGATTGACATGGTAGTCGGAAATAATCTGGTAGAAAATCAGTGTACCACGTCCACCCCTTTTTGGGTCTCTCATACAAAGTCGAGGGAATTAAATTAAATTTTTAAGCTCCATAACTTACAAACCATTTAGCGCAGGACAACGAGATTTAAGGTATAGATTAGTATTGTACGAGCAACTAGGCTCACAGGAAATGGGCGCACCACGCCCACTGTTTATCGTAGCCCCCATACAAATTTTAAATTGAAACAGCTGTAACTTCGGCAATCTTCTCTCTAGAATAACCATAATTGACACTTAGATTAACATGGTAGTCGGAAATAATCTGGTAGAAAATCAGTGTACCACGCCCACCCCTTATTGGGTCTCACATACAAAGTTGCGGAAATTAAAAAAAAATGTTACCGGTTATAACTTGCAAACTATTCAGCGTAGAATAACGAGATTTAAGGTGTGGATTAGTATTGTACGAGCAACTAGGCTCACAGGAAATGGGCGCACCACGCCCACTGTTTATCGTAGCAACCATACAAATTTTAAATTGAAACAGCTGTGACTTCGGCAATCTTCTCTCTAGAATAACCATAATTGACACTTAGATTAACATGGTAGTCGGAAATAATCTAGTAGAAAATCAGTGTGCCACTCCCACTCCTTCTTGGGGTTCCCATACAAAGTTGCGGAAATTTAAAAAAATATTACCGGTTATAACTTGCAAACTATTCAGCGTAGAATAACGAGATTTAAGGTGTGGATTAGGATTGTACGAGCAACTAGGCTCACAGGAAATGGGCGCACCACGCCCACTGTTTTTCGTAGCCCCCATACAAATTTTAAATTTAAAAAGCTGTAACTTCGGCAATCTTCTCTCTAGAATAACCATAATTGACACTTAGATTAACATGGTAGTCGGAAATAATCTAGTAGAAAATCAGTGTGCCACTCCCACTTCTTCTTGGGGCTCCCATACAAAGTTGCGGAAATTAAAAAAAAATGTTACCGGTTATAACTTGCAAACTATTCAGCGTAGAATAACGAGATTTAAGGTGTGGATTAGTATTGTACGAGCAACTAGGCTCACAGGAAATGGACGCACCACGCCCACAGTTTATCGTAGATCCCATACAAATTTTAAATTGAAACAGCTGTAACTTCGGCAATCTTCTCTCTAGAATAACAATAATTTACACTTAGATTAACATGGTAGTCGGAAATAATCTAGTAGAAAATCAGTGTGCCACTCCCACTCCTTCTTGGGGCTCCCATACAAAGTTGCGGAAATTTAAAAAAATATTACCGGTTATAACTTGCAAACTATTCAGCGTAGAATAACGAGATTTAAGGTGTGGATTAGGATTGTACGAGCAACTAGGCTCACAGGAAATGGGCGCACCACGCCCACTGTTTATCGTAGCAACCATACAAATTTTAAATTGAAACAGCTGTGACTTCGGGAATCTTCTCTCTAGAATAACCATAATTGACACTTAGATTAACATGGTAGTCGGAGATAATCTAGTATAAAATCAGTGTGCCACTCCCACTCCTTCTTGGGGCCCCTATACAAAGTTGCGGAAATTTAAAAAAATATTACCGGTTATAACTTGCAAACTATTCAGCGTAGAATAACGAGATTTAAGATGTGGATTAGGATTGTACGAGCAACTAGGCTTAAAGGAAATGGGCGCACCACGCCCACTGTTTATCGTAGCCCCCATACAAATTTTAAATTGAAACAGCTGTAACATCGGCAATCTTCTGTCTAGAATAACCATAATTGACACCTAAATTAATATCGTAGTCGGAAATAATCTGGCAAAAAATCAGTCTGCCACGCCTACTCTTTCATGGGTCTTTCATACAAAGTCGAGGGAATTAAACCAAAACTTTTAAGCTCCATAACTTACAAACCATTTAGCGTAGGACAACGAGATTTAAGGTATAGATTAATATTGTAGGAGCAACTAGGCTCACAGGAAATGGGCGCACCACGCCCACTGTTTATCGTAGCCCCCATACAAATTTTAAATTGAAACAGCTGTAACTTCGGCAATCTTCTCTCTAGAATAACCATAATTGACACTTAGATTGACATGGTAGTCGGAAATAATCTGGTAAAAAATCAGTGTACCACGTCCACCCCTTTTTGGGTCTCTCATACAAAGTCGAGGGAATTAAATTAAATTTTTAAGCTCCATAACTTACAAACCATTTAGCGCAGGACAACGAGTTTTAAGGTAGAGATTAGTATTGTACGAGCAACTAGGCTCACAGGAAATGGGCGCACCACGCCCACTGTTTATCGTAGCCCCCATACAAATTTTAAATTGAAACAGCTGTAACTTCGGCAATCTTCTCTCTAGAATAACCATAATTGACACTTAGATTAACATGGTAGTCGGAAATAATCTGGTAGAAAATCAGTGTACCACGCCCACCCCTTATTGGGTCTCACATACAAAGTTGCGGAAATTAAAAAAAAATGTTACCGGTTATAACTTGCAAACTATTCAGCGTAGAATAACGAGATTTAAGGTGTGGATTAGTATTGTACGAGCAACTAGGCTCACAGGAAATGGGCGCACCACGCCCACTGTTTATCGTAGCCTTCATACAAATTTTAAATTGAAACAGCTGTAACTTCGGCAATCTTCCGTCTAGAATAACCATAATTGATACTTAAATTAACATCGTAGTCGGAAATAATCTGACAGAAAATCAGTGTGCCACGCCCACTCCTTCTTCTCTCATACAAAGTCGAGGGAATTAAACTAAAACTAAGGTATAGATTAGTATTGTACGAGCAACTAGGCTCACAGGAAATGGGCGCACCACGCCCACTGTTTATCGTAGCCCCCATACAAATTTTAAATTGAAAATGCTGTAACTTCGGCAATCTTCTCTGTAGAATAACCATAATTGACACTTAGATTGACATGGTAGTCGGAAATAATCTGGTAGAAAATCAATGTACCACGCCCACCCCTTTTTGGGTCTCCCATACAAAGTTGCGGAAATTAAAAAAAAATGTTACCGGTTATAACTTGGAAACTATTCAGCGTAGAATAACGACATTTAAGGTGTGGATTAGTATTGTACGAGCAACTAGGCTCACAGGAAATGGGCGCACCACGCCCACTGCTTATCGTAGCCCCCACACAAATTTTAAATTGAAACAGCTGTAACTTCGGCAATCTTCTGTCTAGAATAACCATAATTGACACCCTAATTAATATCGTAGTCGGAAATAATCTGGCAGAAAATCAGTGTGCCACGCCTACTCCTTCATGGGTCTCTCATACAAAGTCGAGGGAATTAAACTAAAACTTCTAAGCTCCATAACTTACAAACCATTTAGCGTAGGACAACGACATTTAAGGTATAGATTAGTATTGTACGAGCAACTAGGCTCACAGAAAATGGACGCACCACGCCCACTGTTTATCGTAGCCCCCATACAAATTTTAAATTGAAACAGCTGTAACTTCGGCAATCTTCTCTCTAGAATAACCATAATTGACACTTAGATGTACCACGCCCACCCCTTTTTGGGTCTCCCATACAAAGTTGCGGAAATTAAAAAAAAATGTTACCGGCTATAACTTGCAAACTATTCAACGTAGAATAACGAGATTTAAGGTGTGGATTAGTATTGTACGAGCAACTAGACTCACAGGAAATGGGCGCACCACGCCCACTGTTTATCGTAGCCCCCATACAAATTTTAAATTGAAACAGCTGTAACTTCGGCAATCTTCCGTCTAGAATAACCATAATTGACACCTAAATTAATATCGTAGTCGGAAATAATCTGACAGAAAATCAGTGTGCCACGCCCACTCTTTCTTCTCTCATACAAAGTCGAGGGAATTAAACTAAAACTAAGGTATAGATTAGTATTGTACGAGCAACTAGGCTCACAGGAAATGGACGCACCACGCCCACTGTTTATCGTAGCCCCCATACAAATTTTAAATTGAAACAGCTGTAACTTCGGCAATCTTCTGTCTAGAATAACCATAATTGACACTTAAATTAATATCGTAGTCGGAAATAATCTGACAGAAAATCAGTGTGCCACGCACACTCTTTCATGGGTCTCCCATACAAAGTCGAGGGAATTAAACTAAAATTTTAAGCTCCATAACTTACAAACCATTTAGCGTAGGACAACGAGATTTAAGGTATGGATTAGTATTGTACGAGCAACTAGGCTCACAGGAAATGAACGCACCACGCCCACTGTTTATCATATCCCCCATACAAATTTTAAATTTAAACAGCTGTATCTTCGGCAATCTTCCGTCTAGAATAACCCTAATTCACACCTAAATTAATATCGTAGTCGGAAATAATCTGACAGAAAATCAGTGTGCCACGCCCACTCCTTCATGGGTCTCTCATACAAAGTCGGGGGAATTAAACTAAAACTAAGGTATAGATTAGTATTGTACGAGCAACTAGGCTCACAGGAAATGGACGCACCACGCCCACTGTTTATCGTAGCCCCCATACAAATTTTAAATTGAAACAGCTGTAACTTCGGCAATCTTCCGTCTAGAATAACCATAATTGACACTTAAATTAATATCGTAGTCGGAAATAATCTGACAGAAAATCAGTGTGCCACGCACACTCTTTCATGGATCTCCCATACAAAGTCGAGGGAATTAAACTAAAATTTTAAGCTCCATAACTTACAAACCATTTAGCGTAGGACAACGAGATTTAAGGTATGGATTAGTATTGTACGAGCAACTAGGCCCACAGGAAATGGGCGCACCACGCCCACTGTTTATCGTAGCCCCCATACAAATTTTAAATTGAAACAGCTGTAACTTCGGCAATCTTCCCTCTAGAATAACCATAATTGACACTTAGATTAACATGGTAGTCGGAAATAATCTGGTAGAAAATCAGTGTACCACGCGCACCCCTTTTTGGGTCTCCCATACAAAGTTGCGGAAATTAAAAAAAAATGTTACCGGTTATAACTTGCAAACTATTCAGCGTAGAATAACGAGATTTAAGGTTTGGATTAGTATTGTACGAGCAACTAGGCTCACAGGAAATGGGCGCACCACGCCCACTGTTTATTGTAGCCCCCATACAAATTTTAAATTGAAACAGCTGTAACTTCGGCAATCTTCTCTCTAGAATAACCATAATTGACACTTAGATTAACATAGTAGTTGGAAATAATCTGGTAGAAAACCAGTGTGACACGCCCACTCCTTTTTGGGTCTCCCATACAAAGTTGAGGAAATTAAAAAAAAATGTTACCGGTTATAACTTGCAAACCATTTAGCCTAGGACAACGAGATTTAAGGTATAGATTAGTATTGTACGAGCAACTAGGCTCACAGGAAATGGGCGCACCACGCCCACTGCTTATCGTAGCCCCCATACAAATTTTAAATTGAAACAGCTGTATCTTCGGCAATCTTCTGTTTAGAATAACCATAATTGACACTTAGGTTAACATAGTAGTCGGAAATAATCCGGTAGAAAAACAGTGTACCGCGCGCACTCATTTTTGGGTCCCCCATACAAAGTTGCGGAAATTAAAAAAAATATTACCGGTTATAACTTGCAAACTATTCACCGTAGAATAACGAGATTTAAGATGTGGATTAGTATTGTACGAGCAACTAGGCTCACAGGAAATATGCGCACCACGCCCAATGTTTATCGTAGCCCCCATACAAATTTTAAATTGAAACAGCTGTAACTTCGGCAATCTTCTGTCTAGAATAACCATAATTGACACCCTAATTAATATCATAGTCGGAAATAATCTGGCAGAAAATCAGTGTGCCACGCCTACTCCTTCATGGGTCTCTCATACAAAGTCGAGGGAATCAAACTAAAACTTCTAAGCTCCATAACTTACAAACCATTTAGCGTAGGACAACGACATTTAAGATATAGATTAGTATTGTACGAGCAACTAGGCTCACAGAAAATGGACGCACCACGCCCACTGTTTATCGTAGCCCCCATACAAATTTTAAATTGAAACAGCGTAACTTCGGCAATCTTCTCTCTAGAATAACCATAATTGACACTTAGATTAACATGGTAGTCGGAAATAATCTGGTAGAAAATCAGTGTACCACGCCCACCCCTTTTTGGGTCTCCCATACAAAGTTGCGGAAATTAAAAAAAAATGTTACCGGCTATAACTTGCAAACTATTCAACGTAGAATAACGAGATTTAAGGTGTGGATTAGTATTGTACGAGCAACTAGGCTCACAGGAAATGGGCGCACCACGCCCACTATTTATTGTAGCCCCCATACAAATTTTAAATTGAAACAGCTGTAACTTCGGCAATCTTCTGTCTAGAATAACCATAAGTGACACCTAAATTAATATCGTAGTCGGAGATAATCTGGCAAAAAATCAGTGTGCCACGCCCACCCCTTTTTGGGTCTCCCATACAAAGTTGCGGAAATTAAAAAAAAAATGTTACCGGTTATAACTTGCAAACTATTCAGCGTAGAATAACAAAATTTAAGGTATGGATTAGTATTGTACGAGCAACTAGGCTCACAGGAAATGGGCGCACCACGCCCACTATTTATTGTAGCCCCCATACAAATTTTAAATTGAAACAGCTGTAACTTCGGCAATCTTCTGTCTAGAATAACCATAAGTGACACCTAAATTAATATCGTAGTCGGAGATAATCTGGCAGAAAATCAGTGTGCCACGCCCACTCCTTTTTGGGTCTCCCATACAAAGTTGCGGAAATTAAAAAAAATATTACCGGTTATAACTTGCAAACTATTCACCGTAGAGTAACGAGATTTAAGGTGTGGATTAGTATTGTGAGCAACAAGGCTCACAGGAAATATGCGCACCACGCCCAATGTTTATCGTAGCCCCCATACAAATTTTAAATTGAAACAGCTGTAACTTCGGCAATCTTCTGTCTAGAATAACCATAATTGACACCCTAATTAATATCGTGTGCCACGCCTACTCCTTCATGGGTCTCTCATACAAAGTCGAGGGAATTAAACTAAAACTTCTAAGCTCCATAACTTACAAACCATTTAGCGTAGGACAACGACATTTAAGGTATAGATTAGTATTGTACGAGCAACCAGGCTCACAGAAAATGGACGCACCACGCCCACTGTTTATCGTAGCCCCCATACAAATTTTAAATTGAAACAGCGTAACTTCGGCAATCTTCTCTCTAGAATAACCATAATTGACACTTAGATAAACATGGTAGTCGGAAATAATCTGGTAGAAAATCAGTGTACCACGCCCACCCCTTTTTGGGTCTTCCATACAAAGTTGCGGAAATTAAAAAAAAATGTTACCGGCTATAACTTGCAAACTATTCAACGTAGAATAACGAGATTTAAGGTGTGGATTAGTATTGTACGAGCAACTAGACTCACAGGAAATGGGCGCACCACGCCTACTGTTTATCGTAGCCCCCATACAAATTTTAAATTGAAACAGCTGTAACTTCGGCAATCTTCCGTCTAGAATAACCATAATTGACACCTAAATTAATATCGTAGTCGGAAATAATCTGACAGAAAATCAGTGTGCCACGCCCACTCTTTCTTCTCTCATACAAAGTCGAGGGAATTAAACTAAAACTAAGGTATAGATTAGTATTGTACGAGCAACTAGGCTCACAGGAAATGGACGCACCACGCCCACTGTTTATCGTAGCCCCCATACAAATTTTAAATTGAAACAGCTGTAACTTCGGCAATCTTCTGTCTAGAATAACCATAATTGACACTTAAATTAATATCGTAGTCGGAAATAATCTGACAGAAAATCAGTGTGCCACGCACACTCTTTCATGGGTCTCCCATACAAAGTCGAGGGAATTAAACTAAAATTTTAAGCTCCATAACTTACAAACCATTTAGCGTAGGACAACGAGATTTAAGGTATGGATTAGTACTGTACGAGCAACTAGGCTCACAGGAAATGAACGCACCACGCCCACTGTTTATCATATCCCCCATACAAATTTTAAATTTAAACAGCTGTATCTTCGGCAATCTTCCGTCTAGAATAACCCTAATTCACACCTAAATTAATATCGTAGTCGGAAATAATCTGACAGAAAATCAGTGTGCCACGCCCACTCCTTCATGGGTCTCTCATACAAAGTCGGGGGAATTAAACTAAAACTAAGGTATAGATTAGTATTGTACGAGCAACTAGGCTCACAGGAAATGGACGCACCACGCCCACTGTTTATCGTAGCCCCCATACAAATTTTAAATTGAAACAGCTGTAACTTCGGCAATCTTCCGTCTAGAATAACCATAATTGACACTTAAATTAATATCGTAGTCGGAAATAATCTGACAGAAAATCAGTGTGCCACGCACACTCTTTCATGGATCTCCCATACAAAGTCGAGGGAATTAAACTAAAATTTTAAGCTCCATAACTTACAAACCATTTAGCGTAGGACAACGAGATTTAAGGTATGGATTAGTATTGTACGAGCAACTAGGCCCACAGGAAATGGGCGCACCACGCCCACTGTTTATCGTAGCCCCCATACAAATTTTAAATTGAAACAGCTGTAACTTCGGCAATCTTCCCTCTAGAATAACCATAATTGACACTTAGATTAACATGGTAGTCGGAAATAATCTGGTAGAAAATCAGTGTACCACGCGCACCCCTTTTTGGGTCTCCCATACAAAGTTGCGGAAATTAAAAAAAAATGTTACCGGTTATAACTTGCAAACTATTCAGCGTAGAATAACGAGATTTAAGGTTTGGATTAGTATTGTACGAGCAACTAGGCTCACAGGAAATGGGCGCACCACGCCCACTGTTTATTGTAGCCCCCATACAAATTTTAAATTGAAACAGCTGTAACTTCGGCAATCTTCTCTCTAGAATAACCATAATTGACACTTAGATTAACATAGTAGTTGGAAATAATCTGGTAGAAAACCAGTGTGACACGCCCTCTCCTTTTTGGGTCTCCCATACAAAGTTGAGGAAATTAAAAAAAAATGTTACCGGTTATAACTTGCAAACCATTTAGCCTAGGACAACGAGATTTAAGGTATAGATTAGTATTGTACGAGCAACTAGGCTCACAGGAAATGGGCGCACCACGCCCACTGCTTATCGTAGCCCCCATACAAATTTTAAATTGAAACAGCTGTATCTTCGGCAATCTTCTGTTTAGAATAACCATAATTGACACTTAGATTAACATAGTAGTCGGAAATAATCCGGTAGAAAAACAGTGTACCGCGCGCACTCATTTTTGGGTCCCCCATACAAAGTTGCGGAAATTAAAAAAAATATTACCGGTTATAACTTGCAAACTATTCACCGTAGAATAACGAGATTTAAGATGTGGATTAGTATTGTACGAGCAA
Organism: Megamerina dolium; assembly: GCA_963854835.1. Lineage (NCBI taxonomy): Eukaryota > Metazoa > Arthropoda > Insecta > Diptera > Megamerinidae > Megamerina > Megamerina dolium. The sequence goes on along the minus strand of OY978530.1, from coordinate 19,048,866 downwards.
CTAGGCTCACAGGAAATATGCGCACCACGCCCAATGTTTATCGTAGCCCCCATACAAATTTTAAATTGAAACAGCTGTAACTTCGGCAATCTTCTGTCTAGAATAACCATAATTGACACCCTAATTAATATCATAGTCGGAAATAATCTGGCAGAAAATCAGTGTGCCACGCCTACTCCTTCATGGGTCTCTCATACAAAGTCGAGGGAATCAAACTAAAACTTCTAAGCTCCATAACTTACAAACCATTTAGCGTAGGACAACGACATTTAAGATATAGATTAGTATTGTACGAGCAACTAGGCTCACAGAAAATGGACGCACCACGCCCACTGTTTATCGTAGCCCCCATACAAATTTTAAATTGAAACAGCGTAACTTCGGCAATCTTCTCTCTAGAATAACCATAATTGACACTTAGATTAACATGGTAGTCGGAAATAATCTGGTAGAAAATCAGTGTACCACGCCCACCCCTTTTTGGGTCTCCCATACAAAGTTGCGGAAATTAAAAAAAAATGTTACCGGCTATAACTTGCAAACTATTCAACGTAGAATAACGAGATTTAAGGTGTGGATTAGTATTGTACGAGCAACTAGGCTCACAGGAAATGGGCGCACCACGCCCACTATTTATTGTAGCCCCCATACAAATTTTAAATTGAAACAGCTGTAACTTCGGCAATCTTCTGTCTAGAATAACCATAAGTGACACCTAAATTAATATCGTAGTCGGAGATAATCTGGCAAAAAATCAGTGTGCCACGCCCACCCCTTTTTGGGTCTCCCATACAAAGTTGCGGAAATTAAAAAAAAAATGTTACCGGTTATAACTTGCAAACTATTCAGCGTAGAATAACAAAATTTAAGGTATGGATTAGTATTGTACGAGCAACTAGGCTCACAGGAAATGGGCGCACCACGCCCACTATTTATTGTAGCCCCCATACAAATTTTAAATTGAAACAGCTGTAACTTCGGCAATCTTCTGTCTAGAATAACCATAAGTGACACCTAAATTAATATCGTAGTCGGAGATAATCTGGCAGAAAATCAGTGTGCCACGCCCACTCCTTTTTGGGTCTCCCATACAAAGTTGCGGAAATTAAAAAAAATATTACCGGTTATAACTTGCAAACTATTCACCGTAGAGTAACGAGATTTAAGGTGTGGATTAGTATTGTGAGCAACAAGGCTCACAGGAAATATGCGCACCACGCCCAATGTTTATCGTAGCCCCCATACAAATTTTAAATTGAAACAGCTGTAACTTCGGCAATCTTCTGTCTAGAATAACCATAATTGACACCCTAATTAATATCGTGTGCCACGCCTACTCCTTCATGGGTCTCTCATACAAAGTCGAGGGAATTAAACTAAAACTTCTAAGCTCCATAACTTACAAACCATTTAGCGTAGGACAACGACATTTAAGGTATAGATTAGTATTGTACGAGCAACCAGGCTCACAGAAAATGGACGCACCACGCCCACTGTTTATCGTAGCCCCCATACAAATTTTAAATTGAAACAGCGTAACTTCGGCAATCTTCTCTCTAGAATAACCATAATTGACACTTAGATAAACATGGTAGTCGGAAATAATCTGGTAGAAAATCAGTGTACCACGCCCACCCCTTTTTGGGTCTTCCATACAAAGTTGCGGAAATTAAAAAAAAATGTTACCGGCTATAACTTGCAAACTATTCAACGTAGAATAACGAGATTTAAGGTGTGGATTAGTATTGTACGAGCAACTAGACTCACAGGAAATGGGCGCACCACGCCTACTGTTTATCGTAGCCCCCATACAAATTTTAAATTGAAACAGCTGTAACTTCGGCAATCTTCCGTCTAGAATAACCATAATTGACACCTAAATTAATATCGTAGTCGGAAATAATCTGACAGAAAATCAGTGTGCCACACCCACTCTTTCTTCTCTCATACAAAGTCGAGGGAATTAAACTAAAACTAAGGTATAGATTAGTATTGTACGAGCAACTAGGCTCACAGGAAATGGACGCACCATGCCCACTGTTTATCGTAGCCCCCATACAAATTTTAAATTGAAACAGCTGTAACTTCGGCAATCTTCTGTCTAGAATAACCATAATTGACACTTAAATTAATATCGTAGTCGGAAATAATCTGACAGAAAATCAGTGTGCCACGCCCACTCCTTCTTCTCTCATACAAAGTCGAGGGAATTAAACTAAAACTAAGGTATAGATTAGTATTGTACGAGCAACTAGGCTCACAGGAAATGGGCGCACCACGCCCACTGTTTATCGTAGCCCCCATACAAATTTTAAATTGAAAATGCTGTAACTTCGGCAATCTTCTCTCTAGAATAACCATAATTGACACTTAGATTGACATGGTAGTCGGAAATAATCTGGTAGAAAATCAATGTACCACGCCCACCCCTTTTTGGGTCTCCCATACAAAGTTGCGGAAATTAAAAAAAAATGTTACCGGTTATAACTTGGAAACTATTCAGCGTAGAATAACGACATTTAAGGTGTGGATTAGTATTGTACGAGCAACTAGGCTCACAGGAAATGGGCGCACCACGCCCACTGCTTATCGTAGCCCCCACACAAATTTTAAATTGAAACAGCTGTAACTTCGGCAATCTTCTGTCTAGCATAACCATAATTGACACCCTAATTAATATCGTAGTCGGAAATAATCTGGCAGAAAATCAGTGTGCCACGCCTACTTCTTCATGGGTCTCTCATACAAAGTCGAGGGAATTAAACTAAAACTTCTAAGCTCCATAACTTACAAACCATTTAGCGTAGGACAACGACATTTAAGGTATAGATTAGTATTGTACGAGCAACTAGGCTCACAGAAAATGGACGCACCACGCCCACTGTTTATCGTAGCCCCCATACAAATTTTAAATTGAAACAGCGTAACTTCGGCAATCTTCTCTCTAGAATAACCATAATTGACACTTAGATTAACATGGTAGTCGGAAATAATCTGGTAGAAAATCAGTGTACCACGCCCACCCCTTTTTGCGTCTCCCATACAAAGTTGCGGAAATTAAAAAAAAATGTTACCGGCTATAACTTGCAAACTATTCAACGTAAAATAACGAGATTTAAGGTGTGGATTAGTATTGTACGAGCAACTAGACTCACAGGAAATGGGCGCACCACGCCCACTGTTTATCGTAGCCCCCATACAAATTTTAAATTGAAACAGCTGTAACTTCGGCAATCTTCCGTCTAGAATAACCATAATTGACACCTAAATTAATATCGTAGTCGGAAATAATCTGACAGAAAATCAGTGTGCCACGCCCACTCTTTCTTCTCTCATACAAAGTCGAGGTAATTAAACTAAAACTAAGGTATAGATTAGTATTGTACGAGCAACTAGGCTCACAGGAAATGGACGCACCACGCCCACTGTTTATCGTAGCCCCCATACAAATTTTAAATTGAAACAGCTGTAACTTCGGCAATCTTCTGTCTAGAATAACCATAATTGACACTTAAATTAATATCGTAGTCGGAAATAATCTGACAGAAAATCAGTGTGCCACGCACACTCTTTCATGGGTCTCCCATACAAAGTCGAGGGAATTAAACTAAAATTTTAAGCTCCATAACTTACAAACCATTTAGCGTAGGACAACGAGATTTAAGGTATGGATTAGTATTGTACGAGCAACTAGGCTCACAGGAAATGAACGCACCACGCCCACTGTTTATCATATCCCCCATACAAATTTTAAATTTAAACAGCTGTATCTTCGGCAATCTTCCGTCTAGAATAACCCTAATTCACACCTAAATTAATATCGTAGTCGGAAATAATCTGACAGAAAATCAGTGTGCCACGCCCACTCCTTCATGGGTCTCTCATACAAAGTCGGGGGAATTAAACTAAAACTAAGGTATAGATTAGTATTGTACGAGCAACTAGGCTCACAGGAAATGGACGCACCACGCCCACTGTTTATCGTAGCCCCCATACAAATTTTAAATTGAAACAGCTGTAACTTCGGCAATCTTCCGTCTAGAATAACCATAATTGACACTTAAATTAATATCGTAGTCGGAAATAATCTGACAGAAAATCAGTGTGCCACGCACACTCTTTCATGGATCTCCCATACAAAGTCGAGGGAATTAAACTAAAATTTTAAGCTCCATAACTTACAAACCATTTAGCGTAGGACAACGAGATTTAAGGTATGGATTAGTATTGTACGAGCAACTAGGCCCACAGGAAATGGGCGCACCACGCCCACTGTTTATCGTAGCCCCCATACAAATTTTAAATTGAAACAGCTGTAACTTCGGCAATCTTCCCTCTAGAATAACCATAATTGACACTTAGATTAACATGGTAGTCGGAAATAATCTGGTAGAAAATCAGTGTACCACGCGCACCCCTTTTTGGTTCTCCCATACAAAGTTGCGGAAATTAAAAAAAAATGTTACCGGTTATAACTTGCAAACTATTCAGCGTAGAATAACGAGATTTAAGGTATGGATTAGTATTGTACGAGCAACTAGGCTCACAGGAAATGGGCGCACCACGCCCACTATTTATTGTAACCCCCATACAAATTTTAAATTGAAACAGCTGTAACTTCGGCAATCTTCTCTCTAGAATAACCATAATTGACACTTAGATTAACATAGTAGTTGGAAATAATCTGGTAGAAAACCAGTGTGCCACGCCCACTCCTTTTTGGGTCTCCCATACAAAGTTGAGGAAATTAAAAAAAAATGTTACCGGTTATAACTTGCAAACCATTTAGCCTAGGACAACGAGATTTAAGGTATAGATTAGTATTGTACGAGCAACTAGGCTCACAGGAAATGGGCGCACCACGCCCACTGCTTATCGTAGCCCCCATACAAATTTTAAATTGAAACAGCTGTATCTTCGGCAATCTTCTGTTTAGAATAACCATAATTGACACTTAGATTAACATAGTAGTCGGAAATAATCCGGTAAAAAAACAGTGTACCGCGCGCACTCATTTTTGGGTCCCCCATACAAAGTTGCGGAAATTAAAAAAAATATTACCGGTTATAACTTGCAAACTATTCACCGTAGAATAACGAGATTTAAGATGTGGATTAGTATTGTACGAGCAACTAGGCTCACAGGAAATATGCGCACCACGCCCAATGTTTATCGTAGCCCCCATACAAATTTTAAATTGAAACAGCTGTAACTTCGGCAATCTTCTGTCTAGAATAACCATAATTGACACCCTAATTAATATCATAGTCGGAAATAATCTGACAGAAAATCAGTGTGCCACGCCTACTCCTTCATGGGTCTCTCATACAAAGTCGAGGGAATCAAACTAAAACTTCTAAGCTCCATAACTTACAAACCATTTAGCGTAGGACAACGAGATTTAAGGTATGGATTAGTATTGTACGAGCAACTAGGCTCACAGGAAATGAACGCACCACGCCCACTGTTTATCATATCCCCCATACAAATTTTAAATTTAAACAGCTGTATCTTCGGCAATCTTCCGTCTAGAATAACCCTAATTCACACCTAAATTAATATCGTAGTCGGAAATAATCTGACAGAAAATCAGTGTGCCACGCCTACTCCTTCATGGGTCTCTCATACAAAGTCGAGGGAATCAAACTAAAACTTCTAAGCTCCATAACTTACAAACCATTTAGCGTAGGACAACGACATTTAAGATATAGATTAGTATTGTACGAGCAACTAGGCTCACAGAAAATGGACGCACCACGCCCACTGTTTATCGTAGCCCCCATACAAATTTTAAATTGAAACAGCGTAACTTCGGCAATCTTCTCTCTAGAATAACCATAATTGACACTTAGATTAACATGGTAGTCGGAAATAATCTGGTAGAAAATCAGTGTACCACGCCCACCCCTTTTTGGGTCTCCCATACAAAGTTGCGGAAATTAAAAAAAAATGTTACCGGCTATAACTTGCAAACTATTCAACGTAGAATAACGAGATTTAAGGTGTGGATTAGTATTGTACGAGCAACTAGGCTCACAGGAAATGGGCGCACCACGCCCACTGTTTATTGTAGCCCCCATACAAATTTTAAATTGAAACAGCTGTAACTTCGGCAATCTTCTGTCTAGAATAACCATAAGTGACACCTAAATTAATATCGTAGTCGGAGATAATCTGGCAAAAAATCAGTGTGCCACGCCCACCCCTTTTTGGGTCTCCCATACAAAGTTGCGGAAATTAAAAAAAAAATGTTACCGGTTATAACTTGCAAACTATTCAGCGTAGAATAACAAAATTTAAGGTATGGATTAGTATTGCACGAGCAACTAGGCTCACAGGAAATGGGCGCACCACGCCCACTATTTATTGTAGCCCCCATACAAATTTTAAATTGAAACAGCTGTAACTTCGGCAATCTTCTGTCTAGAATAACCATAAGTGACACCTAAATTAATATCGTAGTCGGAGATAATCTGGCAGAAAATCAGTGTGCCACGCCCACTCCTTTTTGGGTCTCCCATACAAAGTTGCGGAAATTAAAAAAAATATTACCGGTTATAACTTGCAAACTATTCACCGTAGAATAACGAGATTTAAGGTGTGGATTAGTATTGTGAGCAACAAGGCTCACAGGAAATATGCGCACCACGCCCAATGTTTATCGTAGCCCCCATACAAATTTTAAATTGAAACAGCTGTAACTTCGGCAATCTTCTGTCTAGAATAACCATAATTGACACCCTAATTAATATCGTGTGCCACGCCTACTCCTTCATGGGTCTCTCATACAAAGTCGAGGGAATTAAACTAAAACTTCTAAGCTCCATAACTTACAAACCATTTAGCGTAGGACAACGACATTTAAGGTATAGATTAGTATTGTACGAGCAACCAGGCTCACAGAAAATGGACGCACCACGCCCACTGTTTATCGTAGCCCCCATACAAATTTTAAATTGAAACAGCGTAACTTCGGCAATCTTCTCTCTAGAATAACCATAATTGACACTTAGATAAACATGGTAGTCGGAAATAATCTGGTAGAAAATCAGTGTACCACGCCCACCCCTTTTTGGGTCTTCCATACAAAGTTGCGGAAATTAAAAAAAAATGTTACCGGCTATAACTTGCAAACTATTCAACGTAGAATAACGAGATTTAAGGTGTGGATTAGTATTGTACGAGCAACTAGACTCACAGGAAATGGGCGCACCACGCCTACTGTTTATCGTAGCCCCCATACAAATTTTAAATTGAAACAGCTGTAACTTCGGCAATCTTCCGTCTAGAATAACCATAATTGACACCTAAATTAATATCGTAGTCGGAAATAATCTGACAGAAAATCAGTGTGCCACGCCCACTCTTTCTTCTCTCATACAAAGTCGAGGGAATTAAACTAAAACTAAGGTATAGATTAGTATTGTACGAGCAACTAGGCTCACAGGAAATGGACGCACCACGCCCACTGTTTATCGTAGCCCCCATACAAATTTTAAATTGAAACAGCTGTAACTTCGGCAATCTTCTGTCTAGAATAACCATAATTGACACTTAAATTAATATCGTAGTCGGAAATAATCTGACAGAAAATCAGTGTGCCACGCACACTCTTTCATGGGTCTCCCATACAAAGTCGAGGGAATTAAACTAAAATTTTAAGCTCCATAACTTACAAACCATTTAGCGTAGGACAACGAGATTTAAGGTATGGATTAGTATTGTACGAGCAACTAGGCTCACAGGAAATGAACGCACCACGCCCACTGTTTATCATATCCCCCATACAAATTTTAAATTGAAACAGCTGTATCTTCGGCAATCTTCCGTCTAGAATAACCATAATTGACACTTAAATTAATATCGTAGTCGGAAATAATCTGACAGAAAATCAGTGTGCCACGCACACTCTTTCATGGGTCTCCCATACAAAGTCGAGGGAATTAAACTAAAATTTTAAGCTCCATAACTTACAAACCATTTAGCGTAGGACAACGAGATTTAAGGTATGGATTAGTATTGTACGAGCAACTAGGCCCACAGGAAATGGGCGCACCACGCCCACTGTTTATCGTAGCCCCCATACAAATTTTACATTGAAACAGCTGTAACTTCGGCAATCTTCCCTCTAGAATAACCATAATTGACACTTAGATTAACATGGTAGTCGGAAATAATCTGGTAGAAAATCAGTGTACCACGCCCACCCCTTTTTGGGTCTCCCATACAAAGTTGCGGAAATTAAAAAAAAATGTTACCGGTTATAACTTGCAAACTATTCAGCGTAGAATAACGAGATTTAAGGTATGGATTATATTGTACGAGCAACTAGGCTCACAGGAAATGGGCGCACAACGCCCACTGTTTATTGTAGCCCCCATACAAATTTTAAATTGAAACAGCTGTAACTTCGGCAATCTTCTGGCTAGAATAACCATAAGTGACACCTAAATTAATATCGTAGTCGGAGATAATCTGGCAGAAAATCAGTGTGCCACGCCCACTCCTTTTTGGGTCTCCCATACAAAGTTGCGGAAATTAAAAAAAATATTACCGGTTATAACTTGCAAACTATTCACCGTAGAATAACGAGATTTAAGGTGTGGATTAGTATTGTACGAGCAACTAGGCTCACAGGAAATATGCGCACCACGCCCAATGTTTATCGTAGCCCCCATACAAATTTTAAATTGAAACAGCTGTAACTTCGGCAATCTTCTGTCTAGAATAACCATAATTGACACCCTAATTAATATCGTAGTCGGAAATAATCTGGCAGAAAATCAGTGTGCCACGCCTACTCCTTCATGGGTCTCTCATACAAAGTCGAGGGAATTAAACTAAAACTTCTAAGCTCCATAACTTACAAACCATTTAGCGTAGGACAACGACATTTAAGGTATAGATTAGTATTGTACGAGCAACTAGGCTCACAGAAAATGGACGCACCACGCTCACTGCTTATCGTAGCCCCCATACAAATTTTAAATTGAAACAACGTAACTTCGGCAATCTTCTCTCTAGAATAACCATAATTGACACTTAGATTAACATGGTAGTCGGAAATAATCTGGTAGAAAATCAGTGTACCACGCCAACCCCTTTTTGGGTCTCCCATACAAAGTATCGGAAATTAAAAAAAAAAATGTTACCGGCTATAACTTGCAAACTATTCAACGTAGAATAACGAGATTTAAGGTGTGGATTAGTATTGTACGAGCAACTAGACTCACAGGAAATGGGCGCACCACGCCCACTGTTTATCGTAGCCCCCATACAAATTTTAAATTGAAACAGCTGTAACTTCGGCAATCTTCCGTCTAGAATAACCATAATTGACACCTAAATTAATATCGTAGTCGGAAATAATCTGACAGAAAATCAGTGTGCCACGCCCACTCTTTCTTCTCTCATACAAAGTCGAGGGAATTAAACTAAAACTAAGGTATAGATTAGTATTGTACGAGCAACTAGGCTCACAGGAAATGGACGCACCACGCCCACTGTTTATCGTAGCCCCCATACAAATTTTAAATTGAAACAGCTGTAACTTCGGCAATCTTCTGTCTAGAATAACCATAATTGACACTTAAATTAATATCGTAGTCGGCAATAATCTGACAGAAAATCAGTGTGCCACGCACACTCTTTCATGGGTCTCCCATACAAAGTCGAGGGAATTAAACTAAAATTTTAAGCTCCATAACTTACAAATCATTTAGCGTAGGACAACGAGATTTAAGGTATGGATTAGTATTGTATGAGCAACTAGGCTCACAGGAAATGAACGCACCACGCCCACTGTTTATCATATCCCCCATACAAATTTTAAATTGAAACAGCTGTATCTTCGGCAATCTTCCGTCTAGAATAACCCTAATTCACACCTAAATTAATATCGTAGTCGGAAATAATCTGACAGAAAATCAGTGTGCCACGCCCACTTTTTCTTCTCTCATACAAAGTCGAGGGAATTAAACTAAAACTAAGGTATAGATTAGTATTGTACGAGCAACTAGGCTCACAGGAAATGGACGCACCACGCCCACTGTTTATCGTAGACCCCATACAAATTTTAAATTGAAACAGCTGTAACTTCGGCAATCTTCTGTCTAGAATAACCATAATTGACACTTAAATTAATATCGTAGTCGGAAATAATCTGACAGAAAATCAGTGTGCCACGCACACTCTTTCATGGGTCTCCCATACAAAGTCGAGGAAATTAAACTAAAATTTTAAGCTCCATAACTTACAAACCATTTAGCGTAGGACAACGAGATTTAAGGTATGGATTAGTATTGTACGAGCAACTAGGCCCACAGGAAATGGGCGCACCACGCCCACTGTTTATCGTAGCCCCCATACAAATTTTAAATTGAAACAGCTGTAACTTCGGCAATCTTCCCTCTAGAATAACCATAATTGACACTTAGATTAACACGGTAGTCGGAAATAATCTGGTAGAAAATCAGTGTACCATGCCCACCCCTTTTTGGGTCTCCCATACAAAGTTGCGGAAATTAAAAAAAAATGTTACCGGTTATAACTTGCAAACTATTCAGCGTAGAATAACGAGATTTAAGGTATGGATTAGTGTTGTACGAGCAACTAGCTCACAGGAAATGGGCGCACCACGCCCACTGTTTATTGTAGCCCCCATACAAATTTTAAATTGAAACAGCTGTAACTTCGGCAATCTTCTGTCTAGAATAACCATAATTGACACTTAAATTAATATCGTAGTCGGAAATAATCTGACAGAAAATCAGTGTGCCACGCACACTCTTTCATGGGTCTCCCATACAAAGTCGAGGAAATTAAACTAAAATTTAAGCTCCATAACTTACAAACCATTTAGCGTAGGACAACGAGATTTAAGGTATAGATTAGTATTGTACGAGCAACTAGGCTCACAGGAAATGGGCGCACCACGCCCACTGCTTATCGTAGCCCCCATACAAATTTTAAATTGAAACAGCTGTAACTTCGGCAATCTTCTGTCTAGAATAACCATAATTGACACTTAAATTAATATCGTAGTCGGAAATAATCTGACAGAAAATCAGTGTGCCACGCACACTCTTTCATGGGTCTCCCATACAAAGTCGAGGAAATTAAACTAAAATTTTAAGCTCCATAACTTACAAACCATTTAGCGTAGGACAACGAGATTTAAGGTATGGATTAGTATTGTACGAGCAACTAGGCCCACAGGAAATGGGCGCACCACGCCCACTGTTTATCGTAGCCCCCATACAAATTTTAAATTGAAACAGCTGTAACTTCGGCAATCTTCCCTCTAGAATAACCATAATTGACACTTAGATTAACACGGTAGTCGGAAATAATCTGGTAGAAAATCAGTGTACCATGCCCACCCCTTTTTGGGTCTCCCATACAAAGTTGCGGAAATTAAAAAAAAATGTTACCGGTTATAACTTGCAAACTATTCAGCGTAGAATAACGAGATTTAAGGTATGGATTAGTGTTGTACGAGCAACTAGCTCACAGGAAATGGGCGCACCACGCCCACTGTTTATTGTAGCCCCCATACAAATTTTAAATTGAAACAGCTGTAACTTCGGCAATCTTCTGTCTAGAATAACCATAATTGACACTTAAATTAATATCGTAGTCGGAAATAATCTGACAGAAAATCAGTGTGCCACGCCCACTTTTTCTTCTCTCATACAAAGTCGAGGGAATTAAACTAAAACTAAGGTATAGATTAGTATTGTACGAGCAACTAGGCTCACAGGAAATGGACGCACCACGCCCACTGTTTATCGTAGCCCCCATACAAATTTTAAATTGAAACAGCTGTAACTTCGGCAATCTTCTGTCTAGAATAACCATAATTGACACTTAAATTAATATCGTAGTCGGAAATAATCTGACAGAAAATCAGTGTGCCACGCACACTCTTTCATGGGTCTCCCATACAAAGTCGAGGAAATTAAACTAAAATTTTAAGCTCCATAACTTACAAACCATTTAGCGTAGGACAACGAGATTTAAGGTATAGATTAGTATTGTACGAGCAACTAGGCTCACAGGAAATGGGCGCACCACGCCCACTGCTTATCGTAGCCCCCATACAAATTTTAAATTGAAACAGCTGTATCTTCGGCAATCTTCTGTCTAGAATAACCATAATTGACACTTAGATTAACATAGTAGTCGGAAATAATCCGGTAGAAAATCAGTGTACCGCGCGCACTCATTTTTGGGTCCCCCAAACAAAGTTGCGGAAATTAAAAAAAATGTTACCGGTTATAACTTGCAAACCATTCACCGTAGAATAACGAGATTTAAGGTGTGGATTAGTATTGTACGAGCAACTAGGCTCACAGGAAATGGGAGCACCACGCCCACTGCTTATCGTAGCCCCCATACAAGTTTTAAATTGAAACAGCTGTAACTTCGGCAATCTTCCGTCTAGAATAACCACAATTGACACTTAAATTAATATCGTAGTCGGAAGTAATCTGACAGAAAATCAGTGTGCCACGCCCACTTCTTCATTGGCTCCCATACAAAGTCGAGGGAATTAAACTAAAATTTTAAGCTCCATAACTTACAAACCATTTAGCGTAGGACAACGAGTTTTAAGGTATGGATTAGTACTTTACGAGCAACTAGGCTCACAGGAATTATGCGCACCACGTCCACTGTGTATCGTAGCCCCCATACAAATTTTAAATTGAAACAGCTGTATCTTCGGCAATCTTCTGTCTAGAATAACCATAATTGACACTTAGATTAACATAGTAGTCGGAAATAATCCGGTAGAAAAACAGTGTACCGCGCCCACTCATTTTTGGGTCCCCCATACAAAGTTGCGGAAATTAATAAAAATGTTACCGGTTATAACTGGCAAACTATTCACCGTAGAATAACGACATTTAAGGTGTGGATTAGTATTGTACGAGCAACTAGGCTCACAGGAAATGGGCGCACCACGCCCACTGCTTATCGTAGCCCCCATACAAATTTTAAATTGAAACAGCTGTAACTTCAGCAATCTTCTGTCTAGAATAACCATAATTGACACCTAAATTAATTAAGTAGTCGGAAATAATCTGGCAGAAAATCAGTGTGCCATGCCCACTCCTTCATGGGTCTCTCATACAAAGTCGAGGGAATTAAACTAAAATTTTAAGCTCCATAACTTACAAACCATTTAGCGCAGGACAACGAGGTTTAAGGTACAGATTAGTATTGTACGAGCAACTAGGCCCACAGGAAATGGGCGCACCACACCCACTGTTTATCGTAGCCCCCATACAAATTTTAAATTGAAACAGCTGTAACTTCGGCAATCTTCCCTCTAGAATAACCATAATTGACACTTAGATTAACATGGTAGTCGGAAATAATCTGGTAGAAAACCAGTGTACCACGCCCACCCCTTTTTGGGTCTCCCATACAAAGTTGCGGAAATTAAAAAAAAAATGTTACTGGTTATAACTTGCAAACTATTCAGCGTAGAATAACGAGATTTAAGGTATGGATTAGTATTGTACAAGCAACTAGGCTCACAGGAAATGGGCGCACCACGCCCACTGTTTATTGTAGCCCCCATACAAATTTTAAATTGAAACAGCTGTAACTTCGGCAATCTTCTGTCTAGAATAACCATAAGTGACACCTAAATTAATATCGTAGTCGGAGATAATCTGGCAGAAAATCAGTGTGTCACGCCCACTCCTTTTTGGGTCTCCCATACAAAGTTGCGGAAATTAAAAAAAATATTACCGGTTATAACTTGCAAACTATTCACCGTAGAATAACGAGATTTAAGGTGTGGATTAGTATTGTACGAGCAACTAGGCTCACAGGAAATATGCGCACCACGCCCACTGTTTATCGTAGCCCCCATACAAATTTTCAATTGAAACAGCTGTAACTTCGGCAATCTTCTGTCTAGAATAACCATAATTGACACCTAAATTAATTAGGTAGTCGGAAATAATCTGGCAGAAAATCAGTGTGCCACGCCTACTCCTTCATGGGTCTCTCATACAAAGTCGAGGGAATTAAACTAAACTTCTAAGCTCCATAACTTACAAACCATTTAGCGTAGGACAACGACATTTAATGTATAGATTAGTATTGTACGAGCAACTAGGCTCACAGAAAATGGACGCACCACGCCCACTGTTTATCGTAGCCCCCATACAAATTTTAAATTGAAACAGCGTAACTTCGGCAATCTTCTCTCTAGAATAACCATAATTGACACTTAGATTAACATGGTAGTCGGAAATAATCTGGTAGAAATCAGTGTACCACGCCCACCCCTTTTTGGGTCTCCCATACAAAGTTGCGGAAATTAATAAAAAAATGTTACCGGCTATAACTTGCAAACTATTCAACGTAGAATAACGAGATTTAAGGTATGGATTAGTATTGTACGAGCAACTAGGCTCACAGGAAATGGGCGCACCACGCCCACTGTTTATTGTAGCCCCCATACAAATTTTAAATTGAAACAGCTGTAACTTCGGCAATCTTCTCTCTAGAATAACCATAATTGACACTTAGATTAACATAGTAGTTGGAAATAATCTGGTAGAAAACCAGTGTACCACGCCCACTCCTTTTTGGGTCTCCCATACAAAGTTGAGGAAATTAAAAAAAAATGTTACCGGTTATAACTTGCAAACCAGTTAGCGTAGGACAACGAGATTTAAGGTATAGATTAGTATTGTACGAGCAACTAGGCTCACAGGAAATGGGCGCACCACGCCCACTGCTTATCGTAGCCCCCATACAAATTTTAAATTGAAACAGCTGTATCTTCGGCAATCTTCTGTCTAGAATAACCATAATTGACACTTAGATTAACATAGTAGTCGGAAATAATCCGGTAGAAAATCAGTGTACCGCGCGCACTCATTTTTGGGTCCCCCAAACAAAGTTGCGGAAATTAAAAAAAATGTTACCGGTTATAACTTGCAAACCATTCACCGTAGAATAACGAGATTTAAGGTGTGGATTAGTATTGTACGAGCAACTAGGCTCACAGGAAATGGGCGCACCACGCCCACTGCTTATCGTAGCCCCCATACAAGTTTTAAATTGAAACAGCTGTAACTTCGGCAATCTTCCGTCTAGAATAACCACAATTGACACTTAAATTAATATCGTAGTCGGAAGTAATCTGACAGAAAATCAGTGTGCCACGCCCACTCCTTCATTGGCTCACATACAAAGTCGAGGGAATTAAACTAAAATTTTAAGCTCCATAACTTACAAACCATTTAGCGTAGGACAACGAGATTTAAGGTATGGATTAGTACTTTACGAGCAACTAGGCTCACAGGAATTATGCGCACCACGCCCACTGTTTATCGTAGCCCCCATACAAATTTTAAATTGAAACAGCTGTATCTTCGGCAATCTTCTGTCTAGAATAACCATAATTGACACTTAGATTAACATAGTAGTCGGAAATAATCCGGTAGAAAAACAGTGTACCGCGCCCACTCATTTTTGGGTCCCCCATACAAAGTTGCGGAAATTAATAAAAATGTTACCGGTTATAACTGGCAAACTATTCACCGTAGAATAACGACATTTTAGGTGTGGATTAGTATTGTACGAGCAACTAGGCTGACAGGAAATGGGCGCACCACGCCCACTGCTTATCGTAGCCCCCATACAAATTTTAAATTGAAACAGCTGTAACTTCAGCAATCTTCTGTCTAGAATAACCATAATTGACACCTAAATTAATTAAGTATTCGGAAATAATCTGGCAGGAAATCAGTGTGCCATGCCCACTCCTTCATGGGTCTCTCATACAAAGTCGAGGGAATTAAACTAAAATTTTAAGCTCCATAACTTACAAACCATTTAGCGCAGGACAACGAGGTTTAAGGTACAGATTAGTATTGTACGAGCAACTAGGCCCACAGGAAATGGGCGCACCACACCCACTGTTTATCGTAGCCCCCATACAAATTTTAAATTGAAACAGCTGTAACTTCGGCAATCTTCCCTCTAGAATAACCATAATTGACACTTAGATTAACATGGTAGTCGGAAATAATCTGGTAGAAAACCAGTGTACCACGCCCACCCCTTTTTGGGTCTCCCATACAAAGTTGCGGAAATTAAAAAAAAATGTTACTGGTTATAACTTGCAAACTATTCAGCGTAGAATAACGAGATTTAAGGTATGGATTAGTATTGTACGAGCAACTAGGCTCACAGGAAATGGGCGCACCACGCCCACTGTTTATTGTAGCCCCCATACAAATTTTAAATTGAAACAGCTGTAACTTCGGCAATCTTCTGTCTAGAATAACCATAAGTGACACCTAAATTAATATCGTAGTCGGAGATAATCTGGCAGAAAATCAGTGTGCCACGCCCACTCCTTTTTGGGTCTCCCATACAAAGTTGCGGAAATTAAAAAAAATATTACCGGTTATAACTTGCAAACTATTCACCGTAGAATAACGAGATTTAAGGTGTGGATTAGTATTTTACGAGCAACTAGGCTCACAGGAAATATGCGCACCACGCCCACTGTTTATCGTAGCCCCCATACAAATTTTCAATTGAAACAGCTGTAACTTCGGCAATCTTCTATCTAGAATAACCATAATTGACACCTAAATTAATTAAGTAGTCGGAAATAATCTGGCAGAAAATCAGTGTGCCACGCCTACTCCTTCATGGGTCTCTCATACAAAGTCGAGGGAATTAAACTAAAACTTCTAAGCTCCATAACTTACAAACCATTTAGCGTAGGACAACGACATTTAAGGTATAGATTAGTATTGTACGAGCAACTAGGCTCACAGAAAATGGACGCACCACGCCCACTGTTTATCGTAGCCCCCATACAAATTTTAAATTGAAACAGCGTAACTTCGGCAATCTTCTCTCTAGAATAACCATAATTGACACTTAGATTAACATGGTAGTCGGAAATAATCTGGTAGAAAATCAGTGTACCACGCCCACCCCTTTTTGGGTCTCCCATACAAAGTTGCGGAAATTAAAAAAAAAACGTTACCGGCTATAACTTGCAAACTATTCAACGTAGAATAACGAGATTTAAGGTATGGATTAGTATTGTACGAGCAACTAGGCTCACAGGAAATGGGCGCACCACGCCCACTGTTTATTGTAGCCCCCATACAAATTTTAAATTGAAACAGCTGTAACTTCGGCAATCTTCTCTCTAGAATAACCATAATTGACACTTAGATTAACATAGTAGTTGGAAATAATCTGGTAGAAAACCAGTGTACCACGCCCACTCCTTTTTGGGTCTCCCATACAAAGTTGAGGAAATTAAAAAAAAATGTTACCGGTTATAACTTGCAAACCAGTTAGCGTAGGACAACGAGATTTAAGGTATAGATTAGTATTGTACGAGCAACTAGGCTCACAGGAAATGGGCGCACCACGCCCACTGCTTATCGTAGCCCCCATACAAATTTTAAATTGAAACAGCTATATCTTCGGCAATCTTCTGTCTAGAATAACCATAATTGACACTTAGATTAACATAGTAGTCGGAAATAATCCGGTAGAAAATCAGTGTACCGCGCGCACTCATTTTTGGGTCCCCCAAACAAAGTTGCGGAAATTAAAAAAAATGTTACCGGTTATAACTTGCAAACCATTCACCGTAGAATAACGAGATTTAAGGTGTGGATTAGTATTGTACGAGCAACTAGGCTCACAGGAAATGGGCGCACCACGCCCACTGCTTATCGTAGCCCCCATACAAGTTTTAAATTGAAACAGCTGTAACTTCGGCAATCTTCCGTCTAGAATAACCACAATTGACACTTAGATTAACATAGTAATCGGAAATAATCCGGTAGAAAAACAGTGTACCGCGCCCACTCATTTTTGGGTCCCCCATACAAAGTTGCGGAAATTAATAAAAATGTTACCGGTTATAACTTGCAAACTATTCACCGTAGAATAACGACATTTAAGGTGTGGATTAGTATTGTACGAGCAACTAGGCTCACAGGAAATGGGCGCACCACGCCCACTGCTTATCGTATCCCCCATACAAATTTTAAATTGAAACAGCTGTAACTTCAGCAATCTTCTGTCTAGAATAACCATAATTGACACCTAAATTAATATCGTAGTCGGAAATAATCTGGCAGAAAATCAGTGTGCCACGCCCACTCCTTCATTGGCTCCCATACAAAGTCGAGGGAATTAAACTAAAATTTTAAGCTCCATAACTTACAAACCATTTAGCGTAGGACAACGAGATTTAAGGTATGGATTAGTACTTTACGAGCAACTAGGCTCACAGGAATTATGCGCACCACGCCCACTGTTTATCGTAGCCCCCATACAAATTTTAAATTGAAACAGCTGTATCTTCGGCAATCTTCTGTCTAGAATAACCATAATTGACACTTAGATTAACATAGTAATCGGAAATAATCCGGTAGAAAAACAGTGTACCGCGCCCACTCATTTTTGGGTCCCCCATACAAAGTTGCGGAAATTAATAAAAATGTTACCGGTTATAACTTGCAAACTATTCACCGTAGAATAACGACATTTAAGGTGTGGATTAGTATTGTACGAGCAACTAGGCTCACAGGAAATGGGCGCACCACGCCCACTGCTTATCGTATCCCCCATACAAATTTTAAATTGAAACAGCTGTAACTTCAGCAATCTTCTGTCTAGAATAACCATAATTGACACCTAAATTAATATCGTAGTCGGAAATAATCTGGCAGAAAATCAGTGTGCTACGCCCACTCCTTCATGGGTCTCTCATACAAAGTCGAGGGAATTAAACTAAAACTTTTAAGCTCCATAACTTACAAACCATTTAGCGTAGGACAACGAGATTTAAGGTATGGATTAGTATTGTACGAGCAACTAGGCCCACGGGAAATGGGCGCACCACGCCCACTGTTTATCGTAGCCCCCATACAAATTTTAAATTGAAACAGCTGTAACTTCGGCAATCTTCCCTCTAGAATAACCATAATTGACACTTAGATTAACATGGTAGTCGGAAATAATCTGGTAGAAAATCAGTGTACCACGCCCACCCCTTTTTGGGTCTCCCATACAAAGTTGCGGAAATTAAAAAAAAATGTTACCGGTTATAACTTGCAAACTATTCAGCGTAGAATAACGAGATTTAAGGTATGGATTAGTATTGTGCGAGCAACTAGGCTCACAAGAAATGGGCGCACCACGCCCACTGTTTATTGTAGCCCCATACAAATTTTAAATTGAAACAGCTGTAACTTCGGCAATCTTCTCTCTAGAATAACCATAATTGACACTTAGATTAACATAGTAGTTGGAAATAATATGGTAGAAAACCAGTGTACCACGCCCACTCCTTTTTGGGTCTCCCATACAAAGTTGAGGAAAATAAAATAAAATGTTACCGGTTATAACTTGCAAACCATTTAGCGTAGGACAACGAGATTTAAGGTATAGATTAGTATTGTACGAGCAACTAGGTTCACAAGAAATGGGCGCACCACGCCCACTGCTTATCGTAGCCCCCATACAAATTTTAAATTGAAACAGCTGTATCTTCGGCAATCTTCTGTCTAGAATAACCATAATTGACACTTAGATTAACATTGTAGTCGGAAATAATCCGGTAGAAAAACAGTGTACCGCGCGCACTCATTTTTGGGTCCCCCATACAAAGTTGCGGAAATTAAAAAAAATATTACCGGTTATAACTTGCAAACTATTCACCGTAGAATAACGAGATTTAAGGTGTGGATTAGCATTGTACGAGCAACTAGGCTCACAGGAAATATGCGCACCACGCCCAATGTTTATCGTAGCCCCCATACAAATTTTAAATTGAAAAAGCTGTAACTTCGGCAATCTTCTGTCTAGAATAACCATAAGTGACACCTAAATTAATATCGTAGTCGGAGATAATCTGGCAGAAAATCAGTGTGCCACGCCCACTCCTTTTTGGGTCTCCCATACAAAGTTGCGGAAATTAAAAAAAATATTACCCGTTATAACTTGCAAACTATTCACCTTAGAATAACGAGATTTAAGGTGTGGATTAGTATTGAACGAGCAACTAGACTCACAGGAAATGGGCGCACCACGCCCACTGCTTATCGTAGCCCCCATACAAATTTTAAATTGAAACAGCTGTATCTTCGGCAATCTTCTGTCTAGAATAACCATAATTCACACTTAGATTAACACGGTAGTCGGAAATAATCTGGTAGAAAATCAGTGTACCACGCCCACCCCTTTTTGGGTCTCCCATACAAAGTTGCGGAAATTAAAAAAAAATGTTACCGGTTATAACTTGCAAACTATTCAGCGTAGAATAACGAGATTTAAGGTATGGATTATATTGTACGAGCAACTAGGCTCACAGGAAATGGGCGCACCACGCCCAATGTTTATCGTAGCCCCCATACAAATTTTAAATTGAAACAGCTGTAACTTCGGCAATCTTCTCTCTAGAATAACCATAATTGACACCCTAATTAATATCGTATTCGGAAATAATCTGGCAGAAAATCAGTGTGCCACGCCTACTCCTTCATGGGTCTCTCATACAAAGTCGAGGGAATTAAACTAAAACTTCTAAGCTCCATAACTTACAAACCATTTAGCGTAGGACAACGACATTTAAGGTATAGATTAGTATTGTACGAGCAACTAGGCTCACAGAAAATGGACGCACCACGCCCACTGCTTATCGTATCCCCCATACAAATTTTAAATTGAAACAGCGTAACTTCGGCAATCTTTTCTCTAGAATAACCATAATTGACACTTAGATTAACACGGTAGTCGGAAATAATCTGGTAGAAAATCAGTGTGCCACGCCCACTCCTTTTTGGGTCTCCCATACAAAGTTGCGGAAATTAAAAAAAATATTACCGGTTATAACTTGCAAACTATTCACCGTAGAATAACGAGATTTAAGGTGTGGATTAGTATTGTACGAGCAACTAGGCTCACAGGAAATATGCGCACCACGCCCAATGTTTATCGTAGCCCCCATACAAATTTTAAATTGAAACAGCTGTAACTTCGGCAATCTTCTCTCTAGAATAACCATAATTGACACCCTAATTAATATCGTATTCGGAAATAATCTGGCAGAAAATCAGTGTGCCACGCCTACTCCTTCATGGGTCTCTCATACAAAGTCGAGGGAATTAAACTAAAACTTCTAAGCTCCATAACTTACAAACCATTTAGCGTAGGACAACGACATTTAAGGTATAGATTAGTATTGTACGAGCAACTAGGCTCACAGAAAATGGACGCACCACGCCCACTGCTTATCGTAGCCCCCATACAAATTTTAAATTGAAACAGCGTAACTTCGGCAATCTTTTCTCTAGAATAACCATAATTGACACTTAGATTAACATGGTAGTCGGAAATAATCTGGTAGAAAATCAGTGTACCACGCCCACCCATTTTTGGGTCTCCCATACAAAGTTGCGGAAATTAAAAAAAAATGTTACCGGCTATAACTTGCAAACTATTCAACGTAGAATAACGAGATTTAAGGTGTGGATTAGTATTGTACGAGCAACTAGACTCACAGGAAATGGGCGAACCACGCCCACTGTTTATCGTAGCCCCCATACAAATTTTAAATTGAAACAGCTGTAACTTCGGCAATCTTCCGTCTAGAATAACCATAATTGACACCTAAATTAATATCGTAGTCGGAAATAATCTGACAGAAAATCAGTGTGCCACGCCCACTCTTTCTTCTCTCATACAAAGTCGAGGGAATTAAACTAAAACTAAGGTATAGATTAGTATTGTACGAGCAACTAGGCTCACAGGAAATGGACGCACCACGCCCACTGTTTATCGTAGCCCCCATACAAATTTTAAATTGAAACAGCTGTAACTTCGGCAATCTTCTGTCTAGAATAACCATAATTGACACTTAAATTAATATCGTAGTCGGCAATAATCTGACAGAAAATCAGTGTGCCACGCACACTCTTTCATGGGTCTCCCATACAAAGTCGAGGGAATTAAACTAAAATTTTAAGCTCCATAACTTACAAACCATTTAGCGTAGGACAACGAGATTTAAGGTATGGATTAGTATTGTACGAGCAACTAGGCCCACAGGAAATGGGCGCACCACGCCCACTGTTTATCGTAGCCCCCATACAAATTTTAAATTGAAACAGCTGTAACTTCGGCAATCTTCTGTCTAGAATAACCATAATTGACACTTAAATTAATATCGTAGTCGGAAATAATCTGACAGAAAATCAGTGTGCCACGCACACTCTTTCATGGGTCTCCCATACAAAGTCGAGGAAATTAAACTAAAATTTTAAGCTCCATAACTTACAAACCATTTAGCGTAGGACAACGAGATTTAAGGTATGGATTAGTATTGTACGAGCAACTAGGCCCACAGGAAATGGGCGCACCACGCCCACTGCTTATCGTAGCCCCCATACAAATTTTAAATTGAAACAGCTGTAACTTCGGCAATCTTCCGTCTAGAATAACCATAATTGACACTTAAATTAATATCGTAGTCGGAAATAATCTGGTAGAAAATCAGTGTGCCACGCACACTCTTTCATGGGTCTCCCATACAAAGTCGAGGAAATTAAACTAAAATTTTAAGCTCCATAACTTACAAACCATTTAGCGTAGGACAACGAGATTTAAGGTATGGATTAGTATTGTACGAGCAACTAGGCCCACAGGAAATGGGCGCACCACGCCCACTGTTTATTGTAGCCCCCATACAAATTTTAAATTGAAACAGCTTAACTTCGGCAATCTTCTCTCTAGAATAACCATAATTGACACTTAGATTAACATAGTAGTTGGAAATAATCTGGTAGAAAACCAGTGTACCACGCCCACTCCTTTTTGGGTCTCCCATACAAAGTTGAGGAAATTAAAAAAAAATGTTACCGGTTATAACTTGCAAACCAGTTAGCGTAGGACAACGAGATTTAAGGTATAGATTAGTATTGTACGAGCAACTAGGCTCACAGGAAATGGGCGCACCACGCCCACTGCTTATCGTAGCCCCCATAGAAGTTTTAAATTGAAACAGCTGTAACTTCGGCAATCTTCCGTCTAGAATAACCACAATTGACACTTAAATTAATATCGTAATCGGAAGTAATCTGACAGAAAATCAGTGTGCCACGCCCACTCCTTCATTGGCTCCCATACAAAGTCGAGGGAATTAAACTAAAATTTTAAGCTCCATAACTTACAAACCATTTAGCGTAGGACAACGAGATTTAAGGTATGGATTAGTACTTTACGAGCAACTAGGCTCACAGGAATTATGCGCACCACGCCCACTGTTTATCGTAGCCCCCATACAAATTTTAAATTGAAACAGCTGTATCTTCGGCAATCTTCTGTCTAGAATAACCATAATTGACACTTAGATTAACATAGTAGTCGGAAATAATCCGGTAGAAAAACAGTGTACCGCGCCCACTCATTTTTGGGTCCCCCATACAAAGTTGCGGAAATTAATAAAAATGGTACCGGTTATAACTTGCAAACTATTCACCGTAGAATAACGACATTTAAGGTGTGGATTAGTACTGTACGAGCAACTAGGCTCACAGGAAATGGGCGCACCACACCCACTGTTTATCGTAGCCCCCATACAAATTTTAAATTGAAACAGCTGTAACTTCGGCAATCTTCCCTCTAGAATAACCATAATTGACACTTAGATTACCATGGTAGTCGGAAATAATCTGGTAGAAAACCAGTGTACCACGCCCACCCCTTTTTGGGTCTCCCATACAAAGTTGCGGAAATTAAAAAAAAATGTTACCGGTTATAATTTGCAAACTATTCAGCGTAGAATAACGAGATTTAAGGTATGGATTAGTATTGTACGAGCAACTAGGCTCACAGGAAATGGGCGCACCACGCCCACTGTTTATTGTAGCCCCCATACAAATTTTAAATTGAAACAGCTGTAACTTCGGCAATCTTCTGTCTAGAATAACCATAAGTGACACCTAAATTAATATTGTAGTCGGAGATAATCTGGCAGAAAATCAGTGTGCCACGCCCACTCCTTTTTGGGTCTCCCATACAAAGTTGCGGAAATTAAAAAAAATATTACCGGTTATAACTTGCAAACTATTCACCGTAGAATAACGAGATTTAAGGTGTGGATTAGTATTGTACGAGCAACTAGGCTCACAGGAAATATGCGCACCACGCCCACTGTTTATCGTAGCCCCCATACAAGTTTTAAATTGAAACAGCTGTAACTTCGGCAATCTTCCGTCTAGAATAACCACAATTGACACTTAAATTAATATCGTAGTCGGAAGTAATCTGGCAGAAAATCAGTGTGCCACGCCTACTCCTTCATGGGTCTCTCATACAAAGTCGAGGGAATTAAACTAAAACTTCTAAGCTCCATAACTTACAAACCATTTAGCGTAGGACAACGACATTTAAGGTATAGATTAGTATTGTACGAGCAACTAGGCTCACAGAAAATGGACGCACCACGCCCACTGTTTATCGTAGCCGCCATACAAATTTTAAATTGAAACAGCGTAACTTCGGCAATCTTCTCTCTAGAATAACCATAATTGACACTTAGATTAACATGGTAGTCGGAAATAATCTGGTAGAAAATCAGTGTACCACGCCCACCCCTTTTTGGGTCTCCCATACAAAGTTGCGGAAATTAAAAAAAGAAATGTTACCGGCTATAACTTGCAAACTATTCAACGTAGAATAACGAGATTTAAGGTGTGGATTAGTATTGTACGAGCAACTAGGCTCACAGGAAATGGGCGCACCACGCCCACTGTTTATTGTAGCCCCCATACAAATTTTAAATTGAAACAGCTGTAACTTCGGCAATCTTCTCTCTAGAATAACCATAATTGACACTTAGATTAACATAGTAGTTGGAAATAATCTGGTAAAAAACCAGTGTGCCACGCCCACTCCTTTTTGGGTCTCCCATACAAAGTTGAGGAAATTAAAAAAAAATGTTACCGGTTATAACTTGCAAACCAGTTAGCGTAGGACAACGAGATTTAAGGTATAGATTAGTATTGTACGA
Source organism: Megamerina dolium (assembly GCA_963854835.1). Classification (NCBI taxonomy): domain Eukaryota; kingdom Metazoa; phylum Arthropoda; class Insecta; order Diptera; family Megamerinidae; genus Megamerina; species Megamerina dolium. Next base: position 19,023,779 of record OY978530.1, on the reverse strand, counting down.
GCAACTAGGCTCACAGGAAATGGGCGCACCACGCCCACTGCTTATCGTATCCCCCATACAAATTTTAAATTGAAACAGCTGTAACTTCAGCAATCTTCTGTCTAGAATAACCATAATTGACACCTAAATTAATATCGTAGTCGGAAATAATCTGGCAGAAAATCAGTGTGCTACGCCCACTCCTTCATGGGTCTCTCATACAAAGTCGAGGGAATTAAAAAAAAATGTTACCGGTTATAACTTGCAAACTATTCAGCGTAGAATAACGAGATTTAAGGTATGGATTATATTGTACGAGCAACTAGGCTCACAGGAAATGGGCGCACCACGCCCAATGTTTATCGTAGCCCCCATACAAATTTTAAATTGAAACAGCTGTAACTTCGGCAATCTTCTCTCTAGAATAACCATAATTGACACCCTAATTAATATCGTATTCGGAAATAATCTGGCAGAAAATCAGTGTGCCACGCCTACTCCTTCATGGGTCTCTCATACAAAGTCGAGGGAATTAAACTAAAACTTCTAAGCTCCATAACTTACAAACCATTTAGCGTAGGACAACGACATTTAAGGTATAGATTAGTATTGTACGAGAAACTAGGCTTACAGAAAATGGACGCACCACGCCCACTGCTTATCGTAGCCCCCATACAAATTTTAAATTGAAACAGCGTAACTTCGGCAATCTTTTCTCTAGAATAACCATAATTGACACTTAGATTAACATGGTAGTCGGAAATAATCTGGTAGAAAATCAGTGTACCACGCCCACCCATTTTTGGGTCTCCCATACAAAGTTGCGGAAATTAAAAAAAAATGTTACCGGCTATAACTTGCAAACTATTCAACGTAGAATAACGAGATTTAAGGTGTGGATTAGTATTGTACGAGCAACTAGACTCACAGGAAATGGGCGAACCACGCCCACTGTTTATCGTAGCCCCCATACAAATTTTAAATTGAAACAGCTGTAACTTCGGCAATCTTCCGTCCAGAATAACCATAATTGACACCTAAATTAATATCGTAGTCGGAAATAATCTGACAGAAAATCAGTGTGCCACGCCCACTCTTTCTTCTCTCATACAAAGTCGAGGGAATTAAACTAAAACTAAGGTATAGATTAGTATTGTACGAGCAACTAGGCTCACAGGAAATGGACGCACCACGCCCACTCTTTATCGTAGCCCCCATACAAATTTTAAATTGAAACAGCTGTAACTTCGGCAATCTTCTGTCTAGAATAACCATAATTGACACTTAAATTAATATCGTAGTCGGCAATAATCTGACAGAAAATCAGTGTGCCACGCACACTCTTTCATGGGTCTCCCTTACAAAGTCGAGGGAATTAAACTAAAATTTTAAGCTCCATAACTTACAAACCATTTAGCGTAGGACAACGAGATTTAAGGTATGGATTAGTATTGTACGAGCAACTAGGCTCACAGGAAATGAACGCACCACGCCCACTGTTTATCATATCCCCCATACAAATTTTAAATTGAAACAGCTGTATCTTCGGCAATCTTCCGTCTAGAATAACCCTAATTCACACCTAAATTAATATCGTAGTCGGAAATAATCTGACAGAAAATCAGTGTGCCACGCCCACTTTTTCTTCTCTCATACAAAGTCGAGGGAATTAAACTAAAACTAAGGTATAGATTAGTATTGTACGAGCAACTAGGCTCACAGGAAATGGGCGCACCACGCCCACTGTTTATCGTAGCCCCCATACAAATTTTAAATTGAAACAGCTGTAACTTCGGCAATCTTCTGTCTAGAATAACCATAATTGACACTTAAATTAATATCGTAGTCGGAAATAATCTGACAGAAAATCAGTGTGCCACGCCCACTTTTTCTTCTCTCATACAAAGTCGAGGGAATTAAACTAAAACTAAGGTATAGATTAGTATTGTACGAGCAACTAGGCCCACAGGAAATGGGCGCACCACGCCCACTGTTTATCGTAGCCCCCATACAATTTTAAATTGAAACAGCTGTAACTTCGGCAATCTTCTGTCTAGAATAACCATAATTGACACTTAAATTAATATCGTAGTCGGCAATAATCTGACAGAAAATCAGTGTGCCACGCACACTCTTTCATGGGTCTCCCATACAAAGTCGAGGGAATTAAACTAAAATTTTAAGCTCCATAACTTACAAACCATTTAGCGTAGGACAACGAGATTTAAGGTATGGATTAGTATTGTACGAGCAACTAGGCTCACAGGAAATGAACGCACCACGCCCACTGTTTATCATATCCCCCATACAAATTTTAAATTGAAACAGCTGTATCTTCGGCAATCTTCCGTCTAGAATAACCCTAATTCACACCTAAATTAATATCGTAGTCGGAAATAATCTGACAGAAAATCAGTGTGCCACGCCCACTTTTTCTTCTCTCATACAAAGTCGAGGGAATTAAACTAAAACTAAGGTATGGATTAGTATTGTACGAGCAACTAGGCTCACAGGAAATTGACGCACCACGCCCACTGTTTATCGTAGCCCCCATACAAATTTTAAATTGAAACAGCTGTAACTTCGGCAATCTTCTGTCTAGAATAACCATAATTGACACTTAAATTAATATCGTAGTCGGAAATAATCTGACAGAAAATCAGTGTGCCACGCCCACTTTTTCTTCTCTCATACAAAGTCGAGGGAATTAAACTAAAACTAAGGTATAGATTAGTATTGTACGAGCAACTAGGCCCACAGGAAATGGGCGCACCACGCCCACTGTTTATCGTAGCCCCCATACAAATTTTAAATTGAAACAGCTGTATCTTCGGCAATCTTCCGTCTAGAATAACCCTAATTCACACCTAAATTAATATCGTAGTCGGAAATAATCTGACAGAAAATCAGTGTGCCACGCCCACTTTTTCTTCTCTCATACAAAGTCGAGGGAATTAAACTAAAACTAAGGTATAGATTAGTATTGTACGAGCAACTAGGCTCACAGGAAATGGACGCACCACGCCCACTGTTTATCGTAGCCCCTGTAAAATCAGGAGCTTTTTCCTAACTAGCACGAAACGAGGGAAGTGGGGGTACGCAAATGTAGTGTCGGAAGTTGTACGTCAACTGATCACACAGCGAGGAAAATAAAAAAGAGATGTGTTTCTAACAACTGATAATTGTACACTGATTTATTCGAGTTCATGAGATGTGTATGCAGCTAAGAACACAGACACGCAAAATTGAGTAGAGTTATTATTACTCAATATTACGTGTTTGTGTGTATGCATGTATGAGTAGCGAAAATAAAAACAGTAAAAATGAGAAGTACATTAGATGTATATATCTGAGTATGTGTCTCTGTGGCGCTGATGATATTAGGGTGACCCAACATACCGGCCCCGTTGAAAGGACTACCTTTCAAGATACTGGTAGGATGGCTAATTTGCTTATTGGGCGGTAACAAGGCCCAGTTGCAGTACGTAAATGTACAACACGTACATGACCGTCTCGCCCAAGCACGATAGATTCGACGCGACCAAGTTTCCATCGTTGTGGCGGCAAGTTGTCGTCATGAATTATGACTAATGCTCCAACTGTGAGATTTGGTGCAGGTGTCGTCCACTTGACCCGTGCGCGCAATTCATTAAAATAGTCTGCAGACCAGCGACGCCAAAAACGTTGTTTAATTGAGGTGATCATCTCAAAATGATCCAAATTGGAGATACTTTTGTGTTCGATGGAACGCTCAGGCAGGCCACGTAGTGAATCGCCAACCAAAAGGTGTCCGGCTGTAAGTGCTCCAAGATCGTTTGGGTCTGACGACAGCGGCGTCAGTGGGCGGGAGTTGAGTATTGCTTCTATTTCAGTGGCGACGGTGCTCAGCTCTTCAAATGTTAGTTTGGTGTTTGCCAACGTTCGATTAAGCAAACCCTTTGCGCTCTTTACTGCTGCTTCCCAGAGGCCGCCGAAATGAGGTGCCCTGGGAGGAATAAAATGAAAATTAATGAAGTCTGATGAACAAAATTTACATATTTCATTTTGTGTCTCAAAATTGAACAAAAATTGCTTTAGCTCCTTAAAGTGATTGGAAGCTCCAACGAAGTTTGTAGCGTTATCGCAAAATATATCGCATGGCATTTTTCGACGACTGCCCATGCGCTTTAGTGCATTTAAGAATGATTTTGTTGATAAATCGGAGACTACTTCGATGTGAACGGCTTTGGTCAGCAAGCAAACGAAAACGGCCAGATATGACTTGTTAGGTATTTTTCCGCGAATTCGCAAGTATGTGTTAATCGGTCCACAAAAGTCAACCCCGCAGCGTTCGAATGGGCGTGCAGGCGAAAGACGTGCCGCCGGTAGCGGCCCCATAATCTGTTGCAACAGCCTTGGTCTGTAGCGGACGCAATGGACACACGAGCGAACAGTACGACGAGCGACGTCTCTGGCGTTGACTACCCAAAACTCGAGGCGAAGTAAGGCTACTAATGCCTTAGGACCGGCATGATAATTTTGTAGGTGTAAATACCGAACGTATTTTGTCACAAATGGTGAATTGCTGGGCAGCAGGATGGGATGCTTTTGAGCGTCCTGCATATCTGCATATTCCAAGCGGCCGCCAACCTTAATGAGCTCGAAACCAGTTGACGTGTCCACAAATGGTGTTAAAAATTTTAAATTGTTCTTTAATGGCATACTTTTCTTTAACAAGTGAAATTCGTCGGCAAAATGCTGATGTTGAATATTCCATACGATGGAGTTTAGTGCATGGCGCAATTCATCAGGCGTTGGCGAGGAAGTCGGTGGTCTTGCTATCTTCCTGCATGTGTCACTGAATCTGAACATCCATGCCACGAGTCGCAGACAGTGGATGTATGAGCTGACTTTTTCAAGAGCCTCCAAGATGTAGTTTGTTTGTATTATAACAGCAAACAAACTTTTTCGCTTTTCGGCGTTGATGATGTCGGTGGCGACGTCGAGTTTATCCTTTCTGATGGGCCATTTCGCCATATCTTCGCGCAGAAAGGACGGGCCTGTAAACCAGTCTGATGATTTCAAATCACTAATAGAGCAACCACGAGATACCAGGTCTGCGGGATTTTGTTGAGTCGGTACAAATCTCCACTGGCCCTTTTCTGTCAGCTCCTGTATATCGGAGACTCTGTTACCTACGAACGTTGACAGAGTGACCGAATGTTGTTGTAGCCAATGAAGTACTAGTTGCGCATCGGTCCAAAAGTATGCGAGAATAGGTTTATTTGAAAAAATGGTTTTTACCTTATTGTACAACTGAGCGAGAAGATGAGCTCCGCAAAGCTCGAGTTTTGGAAGCGATTGTTTTTTGACTGGAGCCACACGTGACTTCGATGTAAGCAAGTGAACAGCTATGTTTCCATCAGCGTTTTCCGTGCGTAAATACAAACAGCAACCGTATGCTCGAATTGATGCATCACAAAAGCCGTGGATTTGAATGCTGTATGTGTTTGGCTGGAGACAATAACGAGGCACCGCAAGCGTAGATAGCGAATTGAGTGACGATAAATATTGACTCCAAGCATGTTGCAAATTCTGTGGGACAGACTCGTCCCAATCAAGCTTCAAGAGCCACAGTTCTTGAAGTATTATTTTGGACATTATCAGAATTGGTGTAAGCAATCCAAGCGGGTCGAAGAGTGATGATGCGATTGAAAGAATCGTTCGTTTTGTGACCGCAGGCGGAACTTGTTTTGGTGAGAAGGTGAATAAAAAGATGTCATCGTGTTGATCCCATGTTACACCAAGGGCGCTGGTTACAAGTTCTTCAGTGAAGTTGAGGTCTTTCGATGTTTGGCATTCTCTGAAGTCTGAATGGTTGGAATGCCACTTCGATAATGGAAAATTTCCTCGTTCGAGTACGGCAGTAACTTGATCCTTTACCGTACGTAAAGCATCCGTGCTGTCGGCTCCACAAAGCATATCGTCTACATAAAAAGACGACTTCACCACTAAGGCACCAACCGGAAACTCGTCCATGCACTTGTCAGCTAAGTAGTGAAGACTGCGCACTGCAAGGTATGGAGCTGAGGCTGTTCCATAAGTGACGGTATTTAATTGATATGTGCGGAGTTCCAGATCTGGAGAAGCTCGCCAAAGAATATAGTGGTATTTACGATCATTACTATTCAAAAGTACTTGCCTGTACATCTTGGTGACGTCTGCGGTTAGAGCATATCGAAATAAGCGAAATTGTAGCAATAGTATGTACAGCTCTTGTTGAATTGTTGGTCCAACTAGCAGTAGATCATTCAATGATGTTTGCGATGTTGTCCTACATGAAGCGTCGAATACAACACGAAGTTTTGTTGACTCGCTATTCGGCTTGAGAACACAATGATGGGGTATATAAAAATGAGGTTCATCCAAATTGGGGTTTGTTACAATTGACATATGACCGAGGTTTTCGTATTCTTCCATAAACGAGATGTATTGAGAACGAATGTAAGGAGATTTCAAGAGACGTCTCTCAATTGAAAGGAATCGGCGACGCGCATTTTCAAACGAATTTCCTAGACAAGAAGGGTTGTCTTTGAAAGGCAGACCTACAGTTATGCGTCCAGTTGCGTCCTGCTGAGTCGTAGCTAAAAAGTGGTCTTCGCACATGCTGTGTTCAGGCTGAACTGATTTGACTGGTGTGGCGATAGCGTCGAGTTTCCAAAGATGTTTTAGATTTTCGTCAATCGATTCTTCATATGACATTAGGCAAGCGGATGGATTTGCTTGACGTTGTTGCTGACATCTGCCAGAAATGATCCAGCCAAATAACGTTTTCTGCAACGTCGGTAAACTGGCTCCTAGCCGAATTTGACCCACTGCAAGGGCTTCAAAGAATGCCTCTGCCCCAAGGAGTAGATCAATTCGCCGTGGTTTGAAAAACTCCTCATCTGCCAGCGTTGTGTTGCATGGAAGGTTCCATGTCGATGTATCGATTGCCGCACCCGGTTGATAGGCGATATGCGTTGTAATGCCGAATTGTAAAGACAGGCTCAAGTTCGAAGTACGCGACTTGACTGTAGTAGTTGCCCGTGCCTTTAGGTTTGTCAACGAACTTCCAATGCTGCGTATTCCAACATGACATTTTTCGCGACAAAGACGAAGTTTTTGAGCAAAGTCGTCTGTGATGAAGTTCATCTGCGAACACGAATCGAGCAAAGCCCTGCCGAGTTTGTACGCACCTGTTGCATCTTTAACCAAAACCATTGCTGTTGCCAATATCACTTGCCCGTTCTCTGACGTTCCCATGTGTGAATGCGTTATAGCTTGTGAAAAGTCCGCTTCGGCATGCGATTGAAGTGTACCTGTCGAGTTCGTTGGTTGCCAAACTGGTGAAGCTGAATACGAGGGCTTCATTGTTGACATCGGTGGCTGTGCCGACGACGTGTTGTGATGCAGCATCGTGTGATGGCCTTTGTTACAAGTTCGACAGCGATGTTTCGACGGACACTGAGCCAATCTATGTCCATTGCTTAGGCAGTTTATGCACAGATCGTGCCTTTTAACTATATCAAAACGCTGATTAGAAGTCATTTCCTTAAATTGAGGGCAGCCAGTAAGTTTGTGAGTGGAGCTGGTACAAACGACACAGTTAGAGTTGATTATTGCAAATGATGACTGTTGATTGAAATTCGTCGAACGTTTCTGCTTGCCAGGCTCCGACTTGCGATTCGATGATGATTCCGATGAGTATAAAAATTGGCAATGGCGTTCTAAAACGCGGGTGCATTGAGACCAGGTCGGGAGCGTTTTGTAGTCGAGGGACTCATTCCATTTGTTGCGCGTCAGCTGATCACATTTGCCCATGACGAGGTAGATCAACATGGATTGCGCAATGTTGGAGCTTGTACCCAGTGATTCCAGCGAGCTAAATATGGCAGATGCTTTGTCTACGAGACTTCTCAAATGCTGAGCGTTCGATTTGTCAGCTGGCTGAAGCGCAAAAAGTGAAGCAATTCCTTCTAAAAATATCAAGGTTGGATTATCAAATCTTTCTTTAAGTCTATCTAATGCCTTTGAGTAATTTTCGCTAGTTACTTGAAAGGCCTTTACCGTTTCTAACGCTGTGCCTTTCAAGCACGATAAGAGATAATTAAAACGCTCTATGTTAGATAGTCTGGGCTCACGTGATATTAGTTGAGTGAAAGACACTATGAAGTTTTTGTATTCAGCGTAGTCTCCGCTGAATGTAGGCAGCGCCAATTTTGGGAGATGCGAAGTGGGAACTACAGTTGCTGATGCAGCCGTCTCAGTGTAATTCACCGTCGTATTTCCATCCTCCCCGAGTTGCGCTTGTATGCTGAGCTTTATAGATATGTAGCTTTCCTCTAAATCTGCTCGACCATTATCGGACGAATCTAAATCTTCGATGTCAGATTGTACTGACAGTGCTTGTTTGAAGTAAGACTCCAAAATTCCCAAGCGACATTGGAGCTCACTATGCGACGGTTTGGCGTCGTTATCTCGTATTGCCTCTATAATAGATTTAATACGCGAGATATTTCGTTTTATGTTGGCACGCTTACGTTTGCGTTCATCTAGTGACATAGTTACTTGTGACGTGATATATAACCCGAGTGACTACAACGTTGACTGCTGGGTTAAACAAATGTTGAGACGACGAAAATTATAAATTTGACTGCTGGGTTGTGCAGTCGCGAGCGACGACGTAAACTGTAACGTTGACTGCTGGGTTGTGCAGTCGCGAGCGACAAAGTAAACTGTAACGTTGACTGCTGCGTTGTGCAGTCGCGAGCGACGACGTAAACTGTAACGTTGACTGCTGGGTTGTGCAGTCGCGAGCGACAAAGTAAACTGTAACGTTGACTGCTGCGTTGTGCAGTCGCGAGCGACGACGTAAACTGTAACGTTGACTGCTGCGTTGTGCAGTCGCGAGCGACGACGTAAACTGTAACGTTGACTGCTGCGTTGTGCAGTCGCGAGCGACGAAATAAACTGAAGCTAGTTACGCTGGCGTAGGCAGCAATGTCGAATAACTGTAGCGAAACCAGAGTAACGTTACTTCTGGCCTGATGTATATATGTATGCTAGGACCGCAGTGGCGAACAGGTGTGCTTGGAAGTACAGTTATGCGAATTACGATTTTCGAACCGTAATTTATGTATTTATATTTTCGACGGATGAGCAGGAACGATGGGAAGGCCTGTCGACCGACGATATGTCAATTTTTTTATAAAATTGCAATGATCTGCACACTGGTTGCAGTTGGTGTAGCTACGTTAACGCCTGCAATTTGCTATGATTTGCATGGGTTATTGCAGCTATTTGATTTCTAACGATAATGGTGATGATCAGCGATTTGCGTACGTGCCCCACGTTGGGCGCCAAAAATGTAAAATCAGGAGCTTTTTCCTAACTAGCACGAAACGAGGGAAGTGGGGGTACGCAAATGTAGTGTCGGAAGTTGTACGTCAACTGATCACACAGCGAGGAAAATAAAAAAGAGATGTGTTTCTAACAACTGATAATTGTACACTGATTTATTCGAGTTCATGAGATGTGTATGCAGCTAAGAACACAGACACGCAAAATTGAGTAGAGTTATTATTACTCAATATTACGTGTTTGTGTGTATGCATGTATGAGTAGCGAAAATAAAAACAGTAAAAATGAGAAGTACATTAGATGTATATATCTGAGTATGTGTCTCTGTGGCGCTGATGATATTAGGGTGACCCAACAGCCCCCATACAAATTTTAAATTGAAACAGCTGTATCTTCGGCAATCTTCCGTCTAGAATAACCCTAATTCACACCTAAATTAATATCGTAGTCGGAAATAATCTGACAGAAAATCAGTGTGCCACGCCCACTTTTTCTTCTCTCATACAAAGTCGAGGGAATTAAACTAAAACTAAGGTATAGATTAGTATTGTACGAGCAACTAGGCCCACAGGAAATGGGCGCACCACGCCCACTGTTTATCGTAGCCCCCATACAAATTTTAAATTGAAACAGCTGTAACTTCGGCAATCTTCTGTCTAGAATAACCATAATTGACACTTAAATTAATATCGTAGTCGGAAATAATCTGGTAGAAAATCAGTGTGCCACGCACACTCTTTCATGGGTCTCCCATACAAAGTCGAGGAAATTAAACTAAAATTTTAAGCTCCATAACTTACAAACCATTTAGCGTAGGACAACGAGATTTAAGGTATGGATTAGTATTGTACGAGCAACTAGGCCCACAGGAAATGGGCGCACCACGCCCACTGTTTATTGTAGCCCCCATACAAATTTTAAATTGAAACAGCTGTAACTTCGGCAATCTTCTCTCTAGAATAACCATAATTGACACTTAGATTAACAAAGTAGTTGGAAATAATCTGGTAGAAAACCAGTGTACCACGCCCACTCCTTTTTGGGTCTCCCATACAAAGTTGAGGAAATTAAAAAAAAATGTTACCGGTTATAACTTGCAAACCAGTTAGCGTAGGACAACGAGATTGAAGGTATAGATTAGTATTGTACGAGCAACTAGGCTCACAGGAAATGGGCGCACCACGCCCACTGCTTATCGTAGCCCCCATACAAATTTTAAATTGAAACAGCTGTATCTTCGGCAATCTTCTGTCTAGAATAACCATAATTGACACTTAGATTAACATAGTAGTCGGAAATAATCCGGTAGAAAATCAGTGTACCGCGCGCACTCATTTTTGGGTCCCCCAAACAAAGTTGCGGAAATTAAAAAAAATGTTACCGGTTATAACTTGCAAACCATTCACCGTAGAATAACGAGATTTAAGGTGTGGATTAGTATTGTACGAGCAACTAGGCTCACAGGAAATGGGAGCACCACGCCCACTGCTTATCGTAGCCCCCATAGAAGTTTTAAATTGAAACAGCTGTAACTTCGGCAATCTTCCGTCTAGAATAACCACAATTGACACTTAAATTAATATCGTAGTCGGAAGTAATCTGACAGAAAATCAGTGTGCCACGCCCACTCCTTCATTGGCTCCCATACAAAGTCGAGGGAATTAAACTAAAATTTTAAGCTCCATAACTTACAAACCATTTAGCGTAGGACAACGAGATTTAAGGTATGGATTAGTACTTTACGAGCAACTAGGCTCACAGGAATTATGCGCACCACGCCCACTGTTTATCGTAGCCCCCATACAAATTTTAAATTGAAACAGCTGTATCTTCGGCAATCTTCCCTCTAGAATAACCATAAGTGACACCTAAATTAATATCGTAGTCGGAGATAATCTGGAAGAAAATCAGTGTGCCACGCCCACTCCTTTTTGGGTCTCCCATACAAAGTTGCGGAAATTAAAAAAAATATTACCCGTTATAACTTGCAAACTATTCACCGTAGAATAACGAGATTTAAGGTGTGGATTAGTATTGAACGAGCAACTAGACTCACAGGAAATGGGCGCACCACGCCCACTGCTTATCGTAGCCCCCATACAAATTTTAAATTGAAACAGCTGTATCTTCGGCAATCTTCTGTCTAGAATAACCATAATTCACACTTAGATTAACACGGTAGTCGGAAATAATCTGGTAGAAAATCAGTGTACCACGCCCACCCCTTTTTGGGTCTCCCATACAAAGTTGCGGAAATTAAAAAAAAATGTTACCGGTTATAACTTGCAAACTATTCAGCGTAGAATAACGAGATTTAAGGTATGGATTATATTGTACGAGCAACTAGGCTCACAGGAAATGGGCGCACCACGCCCACTGTTTATCGTAGCCCCCATACAAATTTTAAATTGAAACAGCTGTAACTTCGGCAATCTTCTCTCTAGAATAACCGTAATTGACACCCTAATTAATATCGTATTCGGAAATAATCTGGCAGAAAATCAGTGTGCCACGCCTACTCCTTCATGGGTCTCTCATACAAAGTCGAGGGAATTAACCTAAAACTTCTAAGCTCCATAACTTACAAACCATTTAGCGTAGGACAACGACATTTAAGGTATAGATTAGTATTGTACGAGCAACTAGGCTCACAGAAAATGGACGCACCACGCCCACTGCTTATCGTAGCCCCCATACAAATTTTAAATTGAAACAGCGTAACTTCGGCAATCTTTTCTCTAGAATAACCATAATTGACACTTAGATTAACATGGTAGTCGGAAATAATCTGGTAGAAAATCAGTGTACCACGACCACCCCTTTTTGGGTCTCCCATACAAAGTTGCGGAATTTAAAAAATAATGTTACCGGCTATAACTTGCAAACTATTCACCGTAGAATAACGAGATTTAAGGTGTGGATTAGTATTGTACGAGCAACTAGACTCACAGGAAATGGGCGAACCACGCCCACTGTTTATCGTAGCCCCCATACAAATTTTAAATTGAAACAGCTGTAACTTCGGCAATCTTCCGTCCAGAATAACCATAATTGACACCTAAATTAATATCGTAGTCGGAAATAATCTGACAGAAAATCAGTGTGCCACGCCCACTCTTTCTTCTCTCATACAAAGTCGAGGGAATTAAACTAAAACTAAGGTATAGATTAGTATTGTACGAGCAACTAGGCTCACAGGAAATGGACGCACCACGCCCACTCTTTATCGTAGCCCCCATACAAATTTTAAATTGAAACAGCTGTAACTTCGGCAATCTTCTGTCTAGAATAACCATAATTGACACTTAAATTAATATCGTAGTCGGCAATAATCTGACAGAAAATCAGTGTGCCACGCACACTCTTTCATGGGTCTCCCATACAAAGTCGAGGGAATTAAACTAAAATTTTAAGCTCCATAACTTACAAACCATTTAGCGTAGGACAACGAGATTTAAGGTATGGATTAGTATTGTACGAGCAACTAGGCTCACAGGAAATGAACGCACCACGCCCACTGTTTATCATATCCCCCATACAAATTTTAAATTGAAACAGCTGTATCTTCGGCAATCTTCCGTCTAGAATAACCCTAATTCACACCTAAATTAATATCGTAGTCGGAAATAATCTGACAGAAAATCAGTGTGCCACGCCCACTTTTTCTTCTCTCATACAAAGTCGAGGGAATTAAACTAAAACTAAGGTATAGATTAGTATTGTACGAGCAACTAGGCTCACAGGAAATGGACGCACCACGCCCACTGTTTATCGTAGCCCCCATACAAATTTTAAATTGAAACAGCTGTAACTTCGGCAATCTTCTGTCTAGAATAACCATAATTGACACTTAAATTAATATCGTAGTCGGAAATAATCTGACAGAAAATCAGTGTGCCACGCACACTCTTTCATGGGTCTCCCATACAAAGTCGAGGAAATTAAACTAAAATTTTAAGCTCCATAACTTACAAACCATTTAGCGTAGGACAACGAGATTTAAGGTATGGATTAGTATTGTACGAGCAACTAGGCCCACTGGAAATGGGCGCACCACGCCCACTGTTTATCGTAGCCCCCATACAAATTTTAAATTGAAACAGCTGTAACTTCGGCAATCTTCTGTCTAGAATAACCATAATTGACACTTAAATTAATATCGTAGTCGGAAATAATCTGGTAGAAAATCAGTGTGCCACGCACACTCTTTCATGGGTCTCCCATACAAAGTCGAGGAAATTAAACTAAAATTTTAAGCTCCATAACTTACAAACCATTTAGCGTAGGACAACGAGATTTAAGGTATGGATTAGTATTGTACGAGCAACTAGGCCCACAGGAAATGGGCGCACCACGCCCACTGTTTATTGTAGCCCCCATACAAATTTTAAATTGAAACAGCTGTAACTTCGGCAATCTTCCGTCTAGAATAACCACAATTGACACTTAAATTAATATCGTAGTCGGAAGTAATCTGACAGAAAATCAGTGTGCCACGCCCACTCCTTCATTGGCTCCCATACAAAGTCGAGGGAATTAAACTAAAATTTTAAGCTCCATAACTTACAAACCATTTAGCGTAGGACAACGAGATTTAAGGTATGGATTAGTACTTTACGAGCAACTAGGCTCACAGGAATTATGCGCACCACGCCCACTGTTTATCGTAGCCCCCATACAAATTTTAAATTGAAACAGCTGTATCTTCGGCAATCTTCTGTCTAGAATAACCATAATTGACACTTAGATTAACATAGTAGTCGGAAATAATCCGGTAGAAAAACAGTGTACCGCGCCCACTCATTTTTGGGTCCCCCATACAAAGTTGCGGAAATTAAAAAAAAATGTTACCGGTTATAACTTGCAAACCAGTTAGCGTAGGACAACGAGATTGAAGGTATAGATTAGTATTGTACGAGCAACTAGGCTCACAGGAAATGGGCGCACCACGCCCACTGCTTATCGTAGCCCCCATACAAATTTTAAATTGAAACAGCTGTATCTTCGGCAATCTTCTGTCTAGAATAACCATAATTGACACTTAGATTAACAAAGTAGTTGGAAATAATCTGGTGGAAAACCAGTGTACCACGCCCACTCCTTTTTGGGTCTCCCATACAAAGTTGAGGAAATTAAAAAAAAATGTTACCGGTTATAACTTGCAAACCAGTTAGCGTAGGACAACGAGATTGAAGGTATAGATTAGTATTGTACGAGCAACTAGGCTCACAGGAAATGGGCGCACCACGCCCACTGCTTATCGTAGCCCCCATACAAATTTTAAATTGAAACAGCTGTATCTTCGGCAATCTTCTGTCTAGAATAACCATAATTGACACTTAGATTAACATAGTAGTCGGAAATAATCCGGTAGAAAATCAGTGTACCGCGCGCACTCATTTTTGGGTCCCCCAAACAAAGTTGCGGAAATTAAAAAAAATGTTACCGGTTATAACTTGCAAACCATTCACCGTAGAATAACGAGATTTAAGGTGTGGATTAGTATTGTACGAGCAACTAGGCTCACAGGAAATGGGAGCACCACGCCCACTGCTTATCGTAGCCCCCATAGAAGTTTTAAATTGAAACAGCTGTAACTTCGGCAATCTTCCGTCTAGAATAACCACAATTGACACTTAAATTAATATCGTAGTCGGAAGTAATCTGACAGAAAATCAGTGTGCCACGCCCACTCCTTCATTGGCTCCCATACAAAGTCGAGGGAATTAAACTAAAATTTTAAGCTCCATAACTTACAAACCATTTAGCGTAGGACAACGAGATTTAAGGTATGGATTAGTACTTTACGAGCAACTAGGCTCACAGGAATTATGCGCACCACGCCCACTGTTTATCGTAGCCCCCATACAAATTTTAAATTGAAACAGCTGTATCTTCGGCAATCTTCTGTCTAGAATAACCATAATTGACACTTAGATTAACATAGTAGTCGGAAATAATCCGGTAGAAAAACAGTGTACCGCGCCCACTCATTTTTGGGTCCCCCATACAAAGTTGCGGAAATTAAAAAAAAATGTTACCGGTTATAACTTGCAAACCAGTTAGCGTAGGACAACGAGATTGAAGGTATAGATTAGTATTGTACGAGCAACTAGGCTCACAGGAAATGGGCGCACCACGCCCACTGCTTATCGTAGCCCCCATACAAATTTTAAATTGAAACAGCTGTATCTTCGGCAATCTTCTGTCTAGAATAACCATAATTGACACTTAGATTAACATAGTAGTCGGAAATAATCCGGTAGAAAAACAGTGTACCGCGCCCACTCATTTTTGGGTCCCCCATACAAAGTTGCGGAAATTAATAAAAATGTTACCGGTTATAACTTGCAAACTATTCACCGTAGAATAACGACATTTAAGGTGTGGATTAGTATTGTACGAGCAACTAGGCTCACAGGAAATGGGCGCACCACACCCACTGTTTATCGTAGCCCCCATACAAATTTTAAATTGAAACAGCTGTAACTTCGGCAATCTTCCCTCTAGAATAACCATAATTGACACTTAGATTAACATGGTAGTCGGAAATAATCTGGTAGAAAACCAGTGTACCACGCCCACCCCTTTTTGGGTCTCCCATACAAAGTTGCGGAAATTAAAAAAAAATGTTACCGGTTATAATTTGCAAACTATTCAGCGTAGAATAACGAGATTTAAGGTATGGATTAGTATTGTACGAGCAACTAGGCTCACAGGAAATGGGCGCACCACGCCCACTGTTTATTGTAGCCCCCATACAAATTTTAAATTGAAACAGCTGTAACTTCGGCAATCTTCTGTCTAGAATAACCATAAGTGACACCTAAATTAATATCGTAGTCGGAGATAATCTGGAAGAAAATCAGTGTGCCACGCCCACTCCTTCATTGGCTCCCATACAAAGTCGAGGGAATTAAACTAAAATTTTAAGCTCCATAACTTACAAACCATTTAGCGTAGGACAACGAGATTTAAGGTATGGATTAGTACTTTACGAGCAACTAGGCTCACAGGAATTATGCGCACCACGCCCACTGTTTATCGTAGCCCCCATACAAATTTTAAATTGAAACAGCTGTATCTTCGGCAATCTTCCCTCTAGAATAACCATAAGTGACACCTAAATTAATATCGTAGTCGGAGATAATCTGGAAGAAAATCAGTGTGCCACGCCCACTCCTTTTTGGGTCTCCCATACAAAGTTGCGGAAATTAAAAAAAATATTACCCGTTATAACTTGCAAACTATTCACCGTAGAATAACGAGATTTAAGGTGTGGATTAGTATTGAACGAGCAACTAGACTCACAGGAAATGGGCGCACCACGCCCACTGCTTATCGTAGCCCCCATACAAATTTTAAATTGAAACAGCTGTATCTTCGGCAATCTTCTGTCTAGAATAACCATAATTCACACTTAGATTAACACGGTAGTCGGAAATAATCTGGTAGAAAATCAGTGTACCACGCCCACCCCTTTTTGGGTCTCCCATACAAAGTTGCGGAAATTAAAAAAAAATGTTACCGGTTATAACTTGCAAACCAGTTAGCGTAGGACAACGAGATTGAAGGTATAGATTAGTATTGTACGAGCAACTAGGCTCACAGGAAATGGACGCACCACGCCCACTGTTTATCGTAGCCCCCATACAAATTTTAAATTGAAACAGCTGTAACTTCGGCAATCTTCTGTCTAGAATAACCATAATTGACACTTAAATTAATATCGTAGTCGGAAATAATCTGACAGAAAATCAGTGTGCCACGCACACTCTTTCATGGGTCTCCCATACAAAGTCGAGGAAATTAAACTAAAATTTTAAGCTCCATAACTTACAAACCATTTAGCGTAGGACAACGAGATTTAAGGTATGGATTAGTATTGTACGAGCAACTAGGCCCACAGGAAATGGGCGCACCACGCCCACTGTTTATCGTAGCCCCCATACAAATTTTAAATTGAAACAGCTGTAACTTCGGCAATCTTCTGTCTAGAATAACCATAATTGACACTTAAATTAATATCGTAGTCGGAAATAATCTGGTAGAAAATCAGTGTGCCACGCACACTCTTTCATGGGTCTCCCATACAAAGTCGAGGAAATTAAACTAAAATTTTAAGCTCCATAACTTACAAACCATTTAGCGTAGGACAACGAGATTTAAGGTATGGATTAGTATTGTACGAGCAACTAGGCCCACAGGAAATGGGCGCACCACGCCCACTGTTTATTGTAGCCCCCATACAAATTTTAAATTGAAACAGCTGTAACTTCGGCAATCTTCCGTCTAGAATAACCACAATTGACACTTAAATTAATATCGTAGTCGGAAGTAATCTGACAGAAAATCAGTGTGCCACGCCCACTCCTTCATTGGCTCCCATACAAAGTCGAGGGAATTAAACTAAAATTTTAAGCTCCATAACTTACAAACCATTTAGCGTAGGACAACGAGATTTAAGGTATGGATTAGTACTTTACGAGCAACTAGGCTCACAGGAATTATGCGCACCACGCCCACTGTTTATCGTAGCCCCCATACAAATTTTAAATTGAAACAGCTGTATCTTCGGCAATCTTCTGTCTAGAATAACCATAATTGACACTTAGATTAACATAGTAGTCGGAAATAATCCGGTAGAAAAACAGTGTACCGCGCCCACTCATTTTTGGGTCCCCCATACAAAGTTGCGGAAATTAAAAAAAAATGTTACCGGTTATAACTTGCAAACCAGTTAGCGTAGGACAACGAGATTGAAGGTATAGATTAGTATTGTACGAGCAACTAGGCTCACAGGAAATGGGCGCACCACGCCCACTGCTTATCGTAGCCCCCATACAAATTTTAAATTGAAACAGCTGTATCTTCGGCAATCTTCTGTCTAGAATAACCATAATTGACACTTAGATTAACAAAGTAGTTGGAAATAATCTGGTGGAAAACCAGTGTACCACGCCCACTCCTTTTTGGGTCTCCCATACAAAGTTGAGGAAATTAAAAAAAAATGTTACCGGTTATAACTTGCAAACCAGTTAGCGTAGGACAACGAGATTGAAGGTATAGATTAGTATTGTACGAGCAACTAGGCTCACAGGAAATGGGCGCACCACGCCCACTGCTTATCGTAGCCCCCATACAAATTTTAAATTGAAACAGCTGTATCTTCGGCAATCTTCTGTCTAGAATAACCATAATTGACACTTAGATTAACATAGTAGTCGGAAATAATCCGGTAGAAAATCAGTGTACCGCGCGCACTCATTTTTGGGTCCCCCAAACAAAGTTGCGGAAATTAAAAAAAATGTTACCGGTTATAACTTGCAAACCATTCACCGTAGAATAACGAGATTTAAGGTGTGGATTAGTATTGTACGAGCAACTAGGCTCACAGGAAATGGGAGCACCACGCCCACTGCTTATCGTAGCCCCCATAGAAGTTTTAAATTGAAACAGCTGTAACTTCGGCAATCTTCCGTCTAGAATAACCACAATTGACACTTAAATTAATATCGTAGTCGGAAGTAATCTGACAGAAAATCAGTGTGCCACGCCCACTCCTTCATTGGCTCCCATACAAAGTCGAGGGAATTAAACTAAAATTTTAAGCTCCATAACTTACAAACCATTTAGCGTAGGACAACGAGATTTAAGGTATGGATTAGTACTTTACGAGCAACTAGGCTCACAGGAATTATGCGCACCACGCCCACTGTTTATCGTAGCCCCCATACAAATTTTAAATTGAAACAGCTGTATCTTCGGCAATCTTCTGTCTAGAATAACCATAATTGACACTTAGATTAACATAGTAGTCGGAAATAATCCGGTAGAAAAACAGTGTACCGCGCCCACTCATTTTTGGGTCCCCCATACAAAGTTGCGGAAATTAAAAAAAAATGTTACCGGTTATAACTTGCAAACCAGTTAGCGTAGGACAACGAGATTGAAGGTATAGATTAGTATTGTACGAGCAACTAGGCTCACAGGAAATGGGCGCACCACGCCCACTGCTTATCGTAGCCCCCATACAAATTTTAAATTGAAACAGCTGTATCTTCGGCAATCTTCTGTCTAGAATAACCATAATTGACACTTAGATTAACATAGTAGTCGGAAATAATCCGGTAGAAAAACAGTGTACCGCGCCCACTCATTTTTGGGTCCCCCATACAAAGTTGCGGAAATTAATAAAAATGTTACCGGTTATAACTTGCAAACTATTCACCGTAGAATAACGACATTTAAGGTGTGGATTAGTATTGTACGAGCAACTAGGCTCACAGGAAATGGGCGCACCACACCCACTGTTTATCGTAGCCCCCATACAAATTTTAAATTGAAACAGCTGTAACTTCGGCAATCTTCCCTCTAGAATAACCATAATTGACACTTAGATTAACATGGTAGTCGGAAATAATCTGGTAGAAAACCAGTGTACCACGCCCACCCCTTTTTGGGTCTCCCATACAAAGTTGCGGAAATTAAAAAAAAATGTTACCGGTTATAATTTGCAAACTATTCAGCGTAGAATAACGAGATTTAAGGTATGGATTAGTATTGTACGAGCAACTAGGCTCACAGGAAATGGGCGCACCACGCCCACTGTTTATTGTAGCCCCCATACAAATTTTAAATTGAAACAGCTGTAACTTCGGCAATCTTCTGTCTAGAATAACCATAAGTGACACCTAAATTAATATCGTAGTCGGAGATAATCTGGAAGAAAATCAGTGTGCCACGCCCACTCCTTCATTGGCTCCCATACAAAGTCGAGGGAATTAAACTAAAATTTTAAGCTCCATAACTTACAAACCATTTAGCGTAGGACAACGAGATTTAAGGTATGGATTAGTACTTTACGAGCAACTAGGCTCACAGGAATTATGCGCACCACGCCCACTGTTTATCGTAGCCCCCATACAAATTTTAAATTGAAACAGCTGTATCTTCGGCAATCTTCCCTCTAGAATAACCATAAGTGACACCTAAATTAATATCGTAGTCGGAGATAATCTGGAAGAAAATCAGTGTGCCACGCCCACTCCTTTTTGGGTCTCCCATACAAAGTTGCGGAAATTAAAAAAAATATTACCCGTTATAACTTGCAAACTATTCACCGTAGAATAACGAGATTTAAGGTGTGGATTAGTATTGAACGAGCAACTAGACTCACAGGAAATGGGCGCACCACGCCCACTACTTATCGTAGCCCCCATACAAATTTTAAATTGAAACAGCTGTATCTTCGGCAATCTTCCCTCTAGAATAACCATAAGTGACACCTAAATTAATATCGTAGTCGGAGATAATCTGGAAGAAAATCAGTGTGCCACGCCCACTCCTTTTTGGGTCTCCCATACAAAGTTGCGGAAATTAATAAAAATGTTACCGGTTATAACTTGCAAACTATTCACCGTAGAATAACGACATTTAAGGTGTGGATTAGTATTGTACGAGCAACTAGGCTCACAGGAAATGGGCGCACCACACCCACTGTTTATCGTAGCCCCCATACAAATTTTAAATTGAAACAGCTGTATCTTCGGCAATCTTCTGTCTAGAATAACCATAATTGACACTTAGATTAACATAGTAGTCGGAAATAATCCGGTAGAAAAACAGTGTACCGCGCCCACTCATTTTTGGGTCCCCCATACAAAGTTGCGGAAATTAAAAAAAAATGTTACCGGTTATAACTTGCAAACCAGTTAGCGTAGGACAACGAGATTGAAGGTATAGATTAGTATTGTACGAGCAACTAGGCTCACAGGAAATGGGCGCACCACGCCCACTGCTTATCGTAGCCCCCATACAAATTTTAAATTGAAACAGCTGTATCTTCGGCAATCTTCTGTCTAGAATAACCATAATTGACACTTAGATTAACAAAGTAGTTGGAAATAATCTGGTGGAAAACCAGTGTACCACGCCCACTCCTTTTTGGGTCTCCCATACAAAGTTGAGGAAATTAAAAAAAAATGTTACCGGTTATAACTTGCAAACCAGTTAGCGTAGGACAACGAGATTGAAGGTATAGATTAGTATTGTACGAGCAACTAGGCTCACAGGAAATGGGCGCACCACGCCCACTGCTTATCGTAGCCCCCATACAAATTTTAAATTGAAACAGCTGTATCTTCGGCAATCTTCTGTCTAGAATAACCATAATTGACACTTAGATTAACATAGTAGTCGGAAATAATCCGGTAGAAAATCAGTGTACCGCGCGCACTCATTTTTGGGTCCCCCAAACAAAGTTGCGGAAATTAAAAAAAATGTTACCGGTTATAACTTGCAAACCATTCACCGTAGAATAACGAGATTTAAGGTGTGGATTAGTATTGTACGAGCAACTAGGCTCACAGGAAATGGGAGCACCACGCCCACTGCTTATCGTAGCCCCCATAGAAGTTTTAAATTGAAACAGCTGTAACTTCGGCAATCTTCCGTCTAGAATAACCACAATTGACACTTAAATTAATATCGTAGTCGGAAGTAATCTGACAGAAAATCAGTGTGCCACGCCCACTCCTTCATTGGCTCCCATACAAAGTCGAGGGAATTAAACTAAAATTTTAAGCTCCATAACTTACAAACCATTTAGCGTAGGACAACGAGATTTAAGGTATGGATTAGTACTTTACGAGCAACTAGGCTCACAGGAATTATGCGCACCACGCCCACTGTTTATCGTAGCCCCCATACAAATTTTAAATTGAAACAGCTGTATCTTCGGCAATCTTCTGTCTAGAATAACCATAATTGACACTTAGATTAACATAGTAGTCGGAAATAATCCGGTAGAAAAACAGTGTACCGCGCCCACTCATTTTTGGGTCCCCCATACAAAGTTGCGGAAATTAAAAAAAAATGTTACCGGTTATAACTTGCAAACCAGTTAGCGTAGGACAACGAGATTGAAGGTATAGATTAGTATTGTACGAGCAACTAGGCTCACAGGAAATGGGCGCACCACGCCCACTGCTTATCGTAGCCCCCATACAAATTTTAAATTGAAACAGCTGTATCTTCGGCAATCTTCTGTCTAGAATAACCATAATTGACACTTAGATTAACATAGTAGTCGGAAATAATCCGGTAGAAAAACAGTGTACCGCGCCCACTCATTTTTGGGTCCCCCATACAAAGTTGCGGAAATTAATAAAAATGTTACCGGTTATAACTTGCAAACTATTCACCGTAGAATAACGACATTTAAGGTGTGGATTAGTATTGTACGAGCAACTAGGCTCACAGGAAATGGGCGCACCACACCCACTGTTTATCGTAGCCCCCATACAAATTTTAAATTGAAACAGCTGTAACTTCGGCAATCTTCCCTCTAGAATAACCATAATTGACACTTAGATTAACATGGTAGTCGGAAATAATCTGGTAGAAAACCAGTGTACCACGCCCACCCCTTTTTGGGTCTCCCATACAAAGTTGCGGAAATTAAAAAAAATGTTACCGGTTATAATTTGCAAACTATTCAGCGTAGAATAACGAGATTTAAGGTATGGATTAGTATTGTACGAGCAACTAGGCTCACAGGAAATGGGCGCACCACGCCCACTGTTTATTGTAGCCCCCATACAAATTTTAAATTGAAACAGCTGTAACTTCGGCAATCTTCTGTCTAGAATAACCATAAGTGACACCTAAATTAATATCGTAGTCGGAGATAATCTGGAAGAAAATCAGTGTGCCACGCCCACTCCTTCATTGGCTCCCATACAAAGTCGAGGGAATTAAACTAAAATTTTAAGCTCCATAACTTACAAACCATTTAGCGTAGGACAACGAGATTTAAGGTATGGATTAGTACTTTACGAGCAACTAGGCTCACAGGAATTATGCGCACCACGCCCACTGTTTATCGTAGCCCCCATACAAATTTTAAATTGAAACAGCTGTATCTTCGGCAATCTTCCCTCTAGAATAACCATAAGTGACACCTAAATTAATATCGTAGTCGGAGATAATCTGGAAGAAAATCAGTGTGCCACGCCCACTCCTTTTTGGGTCTCCCATACAAAGTTGCGGAAATTAAAAAAAATATTACCCGTTATAACTTGCAAACTATTCACCGTAGAATAACGAGATTTAAGGTGTGGATTAGTATTGAACGAGCAACTAGACTCACAGGAAATGGGCGCACCACGCCCACTGCTTATCGTAGCCCCCATACAAATTTTAAATTGAAACAGCTGTATCTTCGGCAATCTTCTGTCTAGAATAACCATAATTCACACTTAGATTAACACGGTAGTCGGAAATAATCTGGTAGAAAATCAGTGTACCACGCCCACCCCTTTTTGGGTCTCCCATACAAAGTTGCGGAAATTAAAAAAAAATGTTACCGGTTATAACTTGCAAACTATTCAGCGTAGAATAACGAGATTTAAGGTATGGATTATATTGTACGAGCAACTAGGCTCACAGGAAATGGGCGCACCACGCCCACTGTTTATCGTAGCCCCCATACAAATTTTAAATTGAAACAGCTGTAACTTCGGCAATCTTCTCTCTAGAATAACCATAATTGACACCCTAATTAATATCGTATTCGGAAATAATCTGGCAGAAAATCAGTGTGCCACGCCTACTCCTTCATGGGTCTCTCATACAAAGTCGAGGGAATTAACCTAAAACTTCTAAGCTCCATAACTTACAAACCATTTAGCGTAGGACAACGACATTTAAGGTATAGATTAGTATTGTACGAGCAACTAGGCTCACAGAAAATGGACGCACCACGCCCACTGCTTATCGTAGCCCCCATACAAATTTTAAATTGAAACAGCGTAACTTCGGCAATCTTTTCTCTAGAATAACCATAATTGACACTTAGATTAACATGGTAGTCGGAAATAATCTGGTAGAAAATCAGTGTACCACGACCACCCCTTTTTGGGTCTCCCATACAAAGTTGCGGAATTTAAAAAATAATGTTACCGGCTATAACTTGCAAACTATTCACCGTAGAATAACGAGATTTAAGGTGTGGATTAGTATTGTACGAGCAACTAGACTCACAGGAAATGGGCGAACCACGCCCACTGTTTATCGTAGCCCCCATACAAATTTTAAATTGAAACAGCTGTAACTTCGGCAATCTTCCGTCCAGAATAACCATAATTGACACCTAAATTAATATCGTAGTCGGAAATAATCTGACAGAAAATCAGTGTGCCACGCCCACTCTTTCTTCTCTCATACAAAGTCGAGGGAATTAAACTAAAACTAAGGTATAGATTAGTATTGTACGAGCAACTAGGCTCACAGGAAATGGACGCACCACGCCCACTCTTTATCGTAGCCCCCATACAAATTTTAAATTGAAACAGCTGTAACTTCGGCAATCTTCTGTCTAGAATAACCATAATTGACACTTAAATTAATATCGTAGTCGGCAATAATCTGACAGAAAATCAGTGTGCCACGCACACTCTTTCATGGGTCTCCCATACAAAGTCGAGGGAATTAAACTAAAATTTTAAGCTCCATAACTTACAAACCATTTAGCGTAGGACAACGAGATTTAAGGTATGGATTAGTATTGTACGAGCAACTAGGCTCACAGGAAATGAACGCACCACGCCCACTGTTTATCATATCCCCCATACAAATTTTAAATTGAAACAGCTGTATCTTCGGCAATCTTCCGTCTAGAATAACCCTAATTCACACCTAAATTAATATCGTAGTCGGAAATAATCTGACAGAAAATCAGTGTGCCACGCCCACTTTTTCTTCTCTCATACAAAGTCGAGGGAATTAAACTAAAACTAAGGTATAGATTAGTATTGTACGAGCAACTAGGCTCACAGGAAATGGACGCACCACGCCCACTGTTTATCGTAGCCCCCATACAAATTTTAAATTGAAACAGCTGTAACTTCGGCAATCTTCTGTCTAGAATAACCATAATTGACACTTAAATTAATATCGTAGTCGGAAATAATCTGACAGAAAATCAGTGTGCCACGCACACTCTTTCATGGGTCTCCCATACAAAGTCGAGGAAATTAAACTAAAATTTTAAGCTCCATAACTTACAAACCATTTAGCGTAGGACAACGAGATTTAAGGTATGGATTAGTATTGTACGAGCAACTAGGCCCACAGGAAATGGGCGCACCACGCCCACTGTTTATCGTAGCCCCCATACAAATTTTAAATTGAAACAGCTGTAACTTCGGCAATCTTCTGTCTAGAATAACCATAATTGACACTTAAATTAATATCGTAGTCGGAAATAATCTGGTAGAAAATCAGTGTGCCACGCACACTCTTTCATGGGTCTCCCATACAAAGTCGAGGAAATTAAACTAAAATTTTAAGCTCCATAACTTACAAACCATTTAGCGTAGGACAACGAGATTTAAGGTATGGATTAGTATTGTACGAGCAACTAGGCCCACAGGAAATGGGCGCACCACGCCCACTGTTTATTGTAGCCCCCATACAAATTTTAAATTGAAACAGCTGTAACTTCGGCAATCTTCCGTCTAGAATAACCACAATTGACACTTAAATTAATATCGTAGTCGGAAGTAATCTGACAGAAAATCAGTGTGCCACGCCCACTCCTTCATTGGCTCCCATACAAAGTCGAGGGAATTAAACTAAAATTTTAAGCTCCATAACTTACAAGCCATTTAGCGTAGGACAACGAGATTTAAGGTATGGATTAGTACTTTACGAGCAACTAGGCTCACAGGAATTATGCGCACCACGCCCACTGTTTATCGTAGCCCCCATACAAATTTTAAATTGAAACAGCTGTATCTTCGGCAATCTTCTGTCTAGAATAACCATAATTGACACTTAGATTAACATAGTAGTCGGAAATAATCCGGTAGAAAAACAGTGTACCGCGCCCACTCATTTTTGGGTCCCCCATACAAAGTTGCGGAAATTAAAAAAAAATGTTACCGGTTATAACTTGCAAACCAGTTAGCGTAGGACAACGAGATTGAAGGTATAGATTAGTATTGTACGAGCAACTAGGCTCACAGGAAATGGGCGCACCACGCCCACTGCTTATCGTAGCCCCCATACAAATTTTAAATTGAAACAGCTGTATCTTCGGCAATCTTCTGTCTAGAATAACCATAATTGACACTTAGATTAACAAAGTAGTTGGAAATAATCTGGTGGAAAACCAGTGTACCACGCCCACTCCTTTTTGGGTCTCCCATACAAAGTTGAGGAAATTAAAAAAAAATGTTACCGGTTATAACTTGCAAACCAGTTAGCGTAGGACAACGAGATTGAAGGTATAGATTAGTATTGTACGAGCAACTAGGCTCACAGGAAATGGGCGCACCACGCCCACTGCTTATCGTAGCCCCCATACAAATTTTAAATTGAAACAGCTGTATCTTCGGCAATCTTCTGTCTAGAATAACCATAATTGACACTTAGATTAACATAGTAGTCGGAAATAATCCGGTAGAAAATCAGTGTACCGCGCGCACTCATTTTTGGGTCCCCCAAACAAAGTTGCGGAAATTAAAAAAAATGTTACCGGTTATAACTTGCAAACCATTCACCGTAGAATAACGAGATTTAAGGTGTGGATTAGTATTGTACGAGCAACTAGGCTCACAGGAAATGGGAGCACCACGCCCACTGCTTATCGTAGCCCCCATAGAAGTTTTAAATTGAAACAGCTGTAACTTCGGCAATCTTCCGTCTAGAATAACCACAATTGACACTTAAATTAATATCGTAGTCGGAAGTAATCTGACAGAAAATCAGTGTGCCACGCCCACTCCTTCATTGGCTCCCATACAAAGTCGAGGGAATTAAACTAAAATTTTAAGCTCCATAACTTACAAACCATTTAGCGTAGGACAACGAGATTTAAGGTATGGATTAGTACTTTACGAGCAACTAGGCTCACAGGAATTATGCGCACCACGCCCACTGTTTATCGTAGCCCCCATACAAATTTTAAATTGAAACAGCTGTATCTTCGGCAATCTTCTGTCTAGAATAACCATAATTGACACTTAGATTAACATAGTAGTCGGAAATAATCCGGTAGAAAAACAGTGTACCGCGCCCACTCATTTTTGGGTCCCCCATACAAAGTTGCGGAAATTAATAAAAATGTTACCGGTTATAACTTGCAAACTATTCACCGTAGAATAACGACATTTAAGGTGTGGATTAGTATTGTACGAGCAACTAGGCTCACAGGAAATGGGCGCACCACACCCACTGTTTATCGTAGCCCCCATACAAATTTTAAATTGAAACAGCTGTAACTTCGGCAATCTTCCCTCTAGAATAACCATAATTGACACTTAGATTAACATGGTAGTCGGAAATAATCTGGTAGAAAACCAGTGTACCACGCCCACCCCTTTTTGGGTCTCCCATACAAAGTTGCGGAAATTAAAAAAAAATGTTACCGGTTATAATTTGCAAACTATTCAGCGTAGAATAACGAGATTTAAGGTATGGATTAGTATTGTACGAGCAACTAGGCTCACAGGAAATGGGCGCACCACGCCCACTGTTTATTGTAGCCCCCATACAAATTTTAAATTGAAACAGCTGTAACTTCGGCAATCTTCTGTCTAGAATAACCATAAGTGACACCTAAATTAATATTGTAGTCGGAGATAATCTGGCAGAAAATCAGTGTGCCACGCCCACTCCTTTTTGGGTCTCCCATACAAAGTTGCGGAAATTAAAAAAAATATTACCGGTTATAACTTGCAAACTATTCACCGTAGAATAACGAGATTTAAGGTGTGGATTAGTATTGTACGAGCAACTAGGCTCACAGGAAATATGCGCACCACGCCCACTGTTTATCGTAGCCCCATACAAATTTTCAATTGAAACAGCTGTAACTTCGGCAATCTTCTGTCTAGAATAACTATAATTGACACCTAAATTAATTAAGTAGTCGGAAATAATCTGGCAGAAAATCAGTGTGCCACGCCTACTCCTTCATGGGTCTCTCATACAAAGTCGAGGGAATTAAACTAAAACTTCTAAGCTCCATAACTTACAAACCATTTAGCGTAGGACAACGACATTTAAGGTATAGATTAGTATTGTACGAGCAACTAGGCTCACAGAAAATGGACGCACCACGCCCACTGTTTATCGTAGCCCCCATACAAATTTTAAATTGAAACAGCGTAACTTCGGCAATCTTCTCTCTAGAATAACCATAATTGACACTTAGATTAACATGGTAGTCGGAAATAATCTGGTAGAAAATCAGTGTACCACGCCCACCCCTTTTTGGGTCTCCCATACAAAGTTGCGGAAATTAAAAAAAAAATGTTACCGGCTATAACTTGCAAACTATTCAACGTAGAATAACGAGATTTAAGGTATGGATTAGTATTGTACGAGCAACTAGGCTCACAGGAAATGGGCGCACCACGCCCACTGTTTATTGTAGCCCCCATACAAATTTTAAATTGAAACAGCTGTAACTTCGGCAATCTTCTCTCTAGAATAACCATAATTGACACTTAGATTAACATAGTAGTTGGAAATAATCTGGTAAAAAACCAGTGTACCACGCCCACTCCTTTTTGGGTCTCCCATACAAAGTTGAGGAAATTAAAAAAAAATGTTACCGGTTATAACTTGCAAACCAGTTAGCGTAGGACAACGAGATTTAAGGTATAGATTAGTATTGTACGAGCAACTAGGCTCACAGGAAATGGGCGCACCACGCCCACTGCTTATCGTAGCCCCCATACCAATTTTAAATTGAAACAGCTGTATCTTCGGCAATCTTCTGTCTAGAATAACCATAATTGACACTTAGATTAACATAGTAGTCGGAAATAATCCGGTAGAAAATCAGTGTACCGCGCGCACTCATTTTTGGGTCCCCCAAACAAAGTTGCGGAAATTAAAAAAAATGTTACCGGTTATAACTTGCAAACCATTCACCGTAGAATAACGAGATTTAAGGTGTGGATTAGTATTGTACGAGCAACTAGGCTCACAGGAAATGGGCGCACCACGCCCACTGCTTATCGTAGCCCGCATACAAGTTTTAAATTGAAACAGCTGTAACTTCGGCAATCTTCCGTCTAGAATAACCACAATTGACACTTAAATTAATATCGTAGTCGGAAGTAATCTGACAGAAAATCAGTGTGCCACGCCCACTCCTTCATTGGCTCCCATACAAAGTCGAGGGAATTAAACTAAAATTTTAAGCTCCATAACTTACAAACCATTTAGCGTAGGACAACGAGATTTAAGGTATGGATTAGTACTTTACGAGCAACTAGGCTCACAGGAATTATGCGCACCACGCCCACTGTTTATCGTAGCCCCCATACAAATTTTAAATTGAAACAGCTGTATCTTCGGCAATCTTCTGTCTAGAATAACCATAATTGACACTTAGATTAACATAGTAATCGGAAATAATCCGGTAGAAAATCAGTGTACCGCGCCCACTCATTTTTGGGTCCCCCATACAAAGTTGCGGAAATTAATAAAAATGTTACCGGTTATAACTTGCAAACTATTCACCGCAGAATAACGACATTTAAGGTGTGGATTAGTATTGTACGAGCAACTAGGCTCACAGGAAATGGGCGCACCACGCCCACTGCTTATCGTAGCCCCCATACAAATTTTAAATTGAAACAGCTGTAACTTCAGCAATCTTCTGTCTAGAATAACCATAATTGACACCTAAATTAATTAAGTAGTCGAAAATAATCTGGCAGAAAATCAGTGTGCCATGCCCACTCCTTCATGGGTCTCTCATACAAAGTCGAGGGAATTAAACTAAAATTTTAAGCTCCATAACTTACAAACCATTTAGCGCAGGACAACGAGGTTTAAGGTACAGATTAGTATTGTACGAGCAACTAGGCCCACAGGAAATGGGCGCACCATACCCACTGTTTATCGTAGCCCCCATACAAATTTTAAATTGAAACAGCTGTAACTTCGGCAATCTTCCCTCTAGAATAACCATAATTGACACTTAGATTAACATGGTAGTCGGAAATAATCTGGTAGAAAACCAGGGTACCACGCCCACCCCTTTTTGGGTCTCCCATACAAAGTTGCGGAAATTAAAAAAAAATGTTACCGGTTATAACTTGCAAACTATTCAGCGTAGAATAACGAGATTTAAGGTGTGGATTAGTATTGTACGAGCAACTAGGCTCACAGGAAATGGGCGCACCACGCCCACTGTTTATTGTAGCCCCCATACAAATTTTAAATTGAAACAGCTGTAACTTCGGCAATCTTCTGTCTAGAATAACCATAATTGACACCTAAATTAATTAAGTAGTCGGAAATAATCTGGCAGAAAATCAGTGTGCCACGCCTACTCCTTCATGGGTCTCTCATACAAAGTCGAGGGAATTAAACTAAAATTTCTAAGCTCCATAACTTACAAACCATTTAGCGTAGGACAACGACATTTAAGGTATAGATTAGTATTGTACGAGCAACTAGGCTCACAGAAAATGGACGCACCACGCCCACTGTTTATCGTAGCCCCCATACAAATTTTAAATTGAAACAGCGTAACTTCGGCAATCTTCTCTCTAGAATAACCATAATTGACACTTAGATTAACATGGTAGTCGGAAATAATCTGGTAGAAAATCAGTGTACCACGCCCACCCCTTTTTGGGTCTCCCATACAAAGTTGCGGAAATTTAAAAAAAAATGTTACCGGCTATAACTTGCAAACTATTCAACGTAGAATAACGAGATTTAAGGTGTGGATTAGTATTGTACGAGCAACTAGGCTCACAGGAAATGGGCGCACCACGCCCACTGTTTATCGTAGCCCCCATACAAATTTTAAATTGAAACAGCTGTAACTTCGGCAATCTTCCGTCTAGAATAACCATAATTGACACCTAAATTAATATCGTAGTCGGAAATAATCTGACAGAAAATCAGTGTGCCACGCCCACTCTTTCTTCTCTCATACAAAGTCGAGGAAATTAAACTAAAACTAAGGTATAGATTAGTATTGTACGAGCAACTAGGCTCACAGGAAATGGACGCACCACGCCCAATGTTTATCGTAGCCCCCATACAAATTTTAAATTGAAACAGCTGTAACTTCGGCAATCTTCTGTCTAGAATAACCATAATTGACACTTAAATTAATATCGTAGTCGGAAATAATCTGACAGAAAATCAGTGTGCCACGCACACTCTTTCATGGGACTCCCATACAAAGTCGAGGGAATTAAACTAAAATTTTAAGCTCCATAACTTACAAACCATTTAGCGTAGGACAACGAGATTTAAGGTATGGATTAGTATTGTACGAGCAACTAGGCTCACAGGAAATGGACGCACCACGCCCACTGTTTATCATATCCCCCTTACAAATTTTAAATTGAAACAGCTGTATCTTCGGCAATCTTCCGTCTAGAATAACCCTAATTCACACCTAAATTAATATCGTAGTCCGAAATAATCTGGCAGAAAATCAGTGTGCCACGCCCACTCCTTTTTGGGTCTCCCATACAAAGTTGCGGAAATTAAAAAAAATATTACCGGTTATAACTTGCAAACTAGTCACCGTAGAATAACGAGATTTAAGGTGTGGATTAGTATTGTACGAGCAACTAGGCTCACAGGAAATGGGCGCACCACGCCCACTGTTTATCGTAGCCCCCATACAAATTTTAAATTGAAACAGCTGTAACTTCGGCAATCTTCCGTCTAGAATAACCCTAATTCACACCTAAATTAATATCGTAGTCGGAAATAATCTGGCAGAAAATCAGTGTGCCACGCCCACTCCTTTTTGGGTCTCCCATACAAGGTTGCGGAAATTAAAAAAAATATTACCGGTTATAACTTGCAAACTAGTCACCGTAGAATAACGAGATTTAAGGTGTGTATTAGCATTGTACGAGCAACTAGGCTCACAGGAAATGGACGCACCACGCCCCCTGTTTATCATATCCCCCATACAAATTTTAAATTGAAACAGCTGTATCTTCGGCAATCTTCCGTCTAGAATAACCCTAATTCACACCTAAATTAATATCGTAGTCGGAAATAATCTGGCAGAAAATCAGTGTGCCACGCCCACTCCTTTTTGGGTCTCCCATACAAAGTTGCGGAAATTAAAAAAAATATTACCGGTTATAACTTGCAAACTAGTCACCATATAATAACGAGATTTAAGGTGTGGATTAGTATTGTACGAGCAACTAGGCTCACAGGAAATGGACGCACCACGCCCACTGTTTATCGTAGCCCCCATACAAATTTTAAATTGAAACAGCTGTAACTTCGGCAATCTTCCGTCTAGAATAACCCTAATTCACACCTAAATTAATATCGTAGTCGGAAATAATCTGGCAGAAAATCAGTGTGCCACGCCCACTCCTTTTTGGGTCTCCCATACAAGGTTGCGGAAATTAAAAAAAATATTACCGGTTATAACTTGCAAACTAGTCACCGTAGAATAACGAGATTTAAGGTGTGTATTAGCATTGTACGAGCAACTAGGCTCACAGGAAATGGACGCACCACGCCCCCTGTTTATCATATCCCCCATACAAATTTTAAATTGAAACAGCTGTATCTTCGGCAATCTTCCGTCTAGAATAACCCTAATTCACACCTAAATTAATATCGTAGTCGGAAATAATCTGGCAGAAAATCAGTGTGCCACGCCCACTCCTTTTTGGGTCTCCCATACAAAGTTGCGGAAATTAAAAAAAATATTACCGGTTATAACTTGCAAACTAGTCACCGTAGAATAACGAGATTTAAGGTGTGTATTAGCATTGTACGAGCAACTAGGCTCACAGGAAATGGACGCACCACGCCCCCTGTTTATCATATCCCCCATACAAATTTTAAATTGAAACAGCTGTATCTTCGGCAATCTTCCGTCTAGAATAACCCTAATTCACACCTAAATTAATATCGTAGTCGGAAATAATCTGGCAGAAAATCAGTGTGCCACGCCCACTCCTTTTTGGGTCTCCCATACAAAGTTGCGGAAATTAAAAAAAATATTACCGGTTATAACTTGCAAACTAGTCACCATATAATAACGAGATTTAAGGTATAGATTAGTATTGTACGAGCAACTAGGCTCACAGGAAATGGACGCACCACGCCCACTGTTTATCGTAGCCCCCATACAAATTTTAAATTGAAACAGCTGTAACTTCGGCAATCTTTTGTCTAGAATAACTATAAGAGACACCTAAATTAATATCGTAGTCGGAAATAATCTGACAGAATATCAGTGTGCCACGCCCACCTCTTCATGGGTCTCCCATACAAAGTCGAGGGAATTAAACTAAAACTTTTAAGCTCCATAACTTACAAACCATTGAGCGTAGGACAACGAGATTTAAGGTATGGATTAGTATTGTACGAGCAACTAGGCTCACAGGAAATATGCGCACCATGCCCATTGCTTATCGTAGCCCCCATACAAATTTTAAATTTAAACAGCTGTAACTTCGGCAATCTTCTGTCTACGATAACCATAATTGACACCTGAATTAATATCGTAGTCGGAAATAATCTGGCAAAAAATCAGTGTGCCACGCCCACTCCTTCATGGGTCTCTCATACAAAGTCGAGGGAATTAAACTAAAATTTTTAAGCTCCATAATTTACAAACCATTTAGCGTAGGACAACGAGATTTAAGCTATAGATTTGTATTGTACGAGCAACTAGGCTCACAGGAAATGGGCGCACCACGCCCACTGTTTATCGTAGCCCCCATACAAATTTTAAATTGAAACAGCTGTAACTTCGGCAATCTTCTCTCTAGAATAACCATAATTGACACTTAGATTAACATAGTAGCTGGAAATAGTCTGATAGAAAATCAGTGTACCACGCCCACTCCCTTTTGGGTCTCACATACAAAGTTGCGGAAATTAAAAAAAAATGTTACCGGTTATAACTTGCAAACTATTCAGCGTAGAATAACGAGATTTAAGGTGTGGATTAGTATTGTACGAGCAACTAGGATTACGGGAAATGGGCGCACCACGCCCACTGTTTATCGTAGCACCGATACAAATTTTAAATTGAAACAGCTGTAACTTCGGCAATCTTCTCTCTAGAATAACCATAATTTACAGATAGTAGTCGGAAATAATCTGGTAGAAAATCAGTGTACCACGCCCACTCATTTTTGGGTCTCCCATACAAAGTTGCGGAATCTAAAAAAAATGTTACCGGTTATAACTTGCAAACTATTCAGCGTAGAATAACGAGATTTAAGGTGTGGATTAGTATTGTACGAGCAACTAGGCTTACGGGAAATGGGCGCACCACGCCCACTGTTTATCGTAGCCCCCATACAAATTTTAAATTGAAACAGCTGTAACTTCGGCAATCTTCTCTCTAGAATAACCATAATTGACACTTAAATTAATATCGTAGTCGGAAATAATCTGACAGAAAATCAGTGTACCACGCCCACTCCTTCATTGGTCTCCCATACAAAGTCGAGGGAATTAAACTAAAATTTTAAGCTCCATAACTTACAAACCATTTAGCGTAGGACAACGAGATTTAAGGTATGGATTAGTACTTTACGAGCAACTAGGCTCACAGGAAATGGGCGCACCACGCCCACTGCTTATCGTATCCCCCATACATATTTTAAATTGAAACAGCTGTAACTTCAGCAATCTTCTGTCTAGAATAACCATAATTGACACCTAAATTAATATCGTAGTCGGAAATAATCTGGTAGAAAATCAGTGTACCACGACCACCCCTTTTTGGGTCTCCCATACAAAGTTGCGGAAATTAAAAAATAATGTTACCGGCTATAACTTGCAAACTATTCACCGTAGAATAACGAGATTTAAGGTGTGGATTAGTATTGTACGAGCAACTAGGCTCACAGGAAATGGGCGCACCACGCCCACTGTTTATCGTAGCCCCCATACAAATTTTAAATTGAAACAGCTGTAACTTCGGCAATGTTCCGTCTAGAATAACCCTAATTCACACCTAAATTAATATCGTAGTCGGAAATAATCTGGCAGAAAATCAGTGTGCCACGCCCACTCCTTTTTGGGTCTCCCATACAAGGTCGCGGAAATTAAAAAAAATATTACCGGTTATAACTTGCAAACTAGTCACCGTAGAATAACGAGATTTAAGGTGTGTATTAGCATTGTACGAGCAACTAGGCTCACAGGAAATGGACGCACCACGCCCCCTGTTTATCATATCCCCCATACAAATTTTAAATTGAAACAGCTGTATCTTCGGCAATCTTCCGTCTAGAATAACCCTAATTCACACCTAAATTAATATCGTAGTCGGAAATAATCTGGCAGAAAATCAGTGTGCCACGCCCACTCCTTTTTGGGTCTCCCATACAAAGTTGCGGAAATTAAAAAAAATATTACCGTTTATAACTTGCAAACTAGTCACCGTAGAATAACGAGATTTAAGGTGTGGATTAGTATTGTACGAGCAACTAGGCTCACAGGAAATGGACGCACCACGCCCCCTGTTTATCATATCCCCCATACAAATTTTAAATTGAAACAGCTGTATCTTCGGCAATCTTCCGTCTAGAATAACCCTAATTCACACCTAAATTAATATCGTAGTCGGAAATAATCTGGCAGAAAATCAGTGTGCCACGCCCACTCCTTTTTGGGTCTCCCATACAAAGTTGCGGAAATTAAAAAAAATATTACCGGTTATAACTTGCAAACTAGTCACCATATAATAACGAGATTTAAGGTGTGGATTAGTATTGTACGAGCAACTAGGCTTACGGGAAATGGGCGCACCACGCCCACTGTTTATCGTAGCCCCCATACAAATTTTAAATTGAAACAGCTGTAACTTCGGCAATCTTCTCTCTAGAATAACCATAATTGACACTTAAATTAATATCGTAGTCGGAAATAATCTGACAGAAAATCAGTGTACCACGCCCACTCCTTCATTGGTCTCCCATACAAAGTCGAGGGAATTAAACTAAAATTTTAAGCTCCATAACTTACAAACCATTTAGCGTAGGACAACGAGATTTAAGGTATGGATTAGTACTTTACGAGCAACTAGGCTCACAGGAAATGGGCGCACCACGCCCACTGCTTATCGTATCCCCCATACATATTTTAAATTGAAACAGCTGTAACTTCAGCAATCTTCTGTCTAGAATAACCATAATTGACACCTAAATTAATATCGTAGTCGGAAATAATCTGGTAGAAAATCAGTGTACCACGACCACCCCTTTTTGGGTCTCCCATACAAAGTTGCGGAAATTAAAAAATAATGTTACCGGCTATAACTTGCAAACTATTCACCGTAGAATAACGAGATTTAAGGTGT
Organism: Megamerina dolium; assembly: GCA_963854835.1. Taxonomy (NCBI): domain Eukaryota; kingdom Metazoa; phylum Arthropoda; class Insecta; order Diptera; family Megamerinidae; genus Megamerina; species Megamerina dolium. Next base: position 18,987,067 of record OY978530.1, on the reverse strand, counting down.
GGATTAGTATTGTACGAGCAACTAGGCTCACAGGAAATGGGCGCACCACGCCCACTGTTTATCGTAGCCCCCATACAAATTTTAAATTGAAACAGCTGTAACTTCGGCAATGTTCCGTCTAGAATAACCCTAATTCACACCTAAATTAATATCGTAGTCGGAAATAATCTGGCAGAAAATCAGTGTGCCACGCCCACTCCTTTTTGGGTCTCCCATACAAGGTCGCGGAAATTAAAAAAAATATTACCGGTTATAACTTGCAAACTAGTCACCGTAGAATAACGAGATTTAAGGTGTGTATTAGCATTGTACGAGCAACTAGGCTCACAGGAAATGGACGCACCACGCCCCCTGTTTATCATATCCCCCATACAAATTTTAAATTGAAACAGCTGTATCTTCGGCAATCTTCCGTCTAGAATAACCCTAATTCACACCTAAATTAATATCGTAGTCGGAAATAATCTGGCAGAAAATCAGTGTGCCACGCCCACTCCTTTTTGGGTCTCCCATACAAAGTTGCGGAAATTAAAAAAAAATGTTACCGGTTATAACTTGCAAACTATTCAGCGTAGAATAACGAGATTTAAGGTGTGGATTAGTATTGTACGAGCAACTAGGATTACGGGAAATGGGCGCACCACGCCCACTGTTTATCGTAGCCCCGATACAAATTTTAAATTTAAACAGCTGTAACTTCGGCAATCTTCTGTCTACGATAACCGTAATTGACACCTGAATTAATATCGTAGTCGGAAATAATCTGGCAAAAAATCACTGTGCCACGCCTACTCCTTCATGGGTCTCCCATACAAAGTCGAGGGAATTAAACTAAAACTTTTAAGCTCCATAACTTACAAACCATTGAGCGTAGGACAACGAGATTTAAGGTATGGATTAGTATTGTACGAGCAACTAGGCTCACAGGAAATATGCGCACCATGCCCATTGTTTATCGTAGCCCCCATACAAATTTTAAATTTAAACAGCTGTAACTTCGGCAATCTTCTGTCTACGATAACCGTAATTGACACCTGAATTAATATCGTAGTCGGAAATAATCTGGCAAAAAATCAGTGTGCCACGCCTACTCCTTCATGGGTCTCTCATACAAAGTCGAGGGAATTAAACTAAAATTTTTAAGCTCCATAATTTACAAACCATTTAGCGTAGGACAACGAGATTTAAGCTATAGATTAGTATTGTACGAGCAACTAGGCTCACAGGAAATGGATGCACCACGCCCACTGTTTATCGTAGCCCCCATACAAATTTTAAATTGAAACAGCTGTAACTTCGGCAATCTTCTCTCTAGAATAACCATAATTGACACTTAGATTAACATAGTAGCTGGAAATAGTCTGATAGAAAATCAGTGTACCACGCCCACTCCCTTTTGGGTCTCACATACAAAGTTGCGGAAATTAAAAAAAAATGTTACCGGTTATAACTTGCAAACTATTCAGCGTAGAATAACGAGATTTAAGGTGTGGATTAGTATTGTACGAGCAACTAGGATTACGGGAAATGGGCGCACCACGCCCACTGTTTATCGTAGCCCCGATACAAATTTTAAATTGAAACAGCTGTAACTTCGGCAATCTTCTCTCTAGAATAACCATAATTTACAGATAGTAGTCGGAAATAATCTGGTAGAAAATCAGTGTACCACGCCCACTCATTTTTGGGTCTCCCATACAAAGTTGCGGAATCTAAAAAAAATGTTACCGGTTATAACTTGCAAACTATTCAGTGTAGAATAACGAGATTTAAGGTGTGGATTAGTATTGTACGAGCAACTAGGCTTACGGGAAATGGGCGCACCACGCCCACTGTTTATCGTAGCCCCCATACAAATTTTAAATTGAAACAGCTGTAACTTCGGCAATCTTCTCTCTAGAATAACCATAATTGACACTTAAATTAATATCGTAGTCGGAAATAATCTGACAGAAAATCAGTGTACCACGCCCACTCCTTCATTGGTCTCCCATACAAAGTCGAGGGAATTAAACTAAAATTTTAAGCTCCATAACTTACAAACCATTTAGCGTAGGACAACGAGATTTAAGGTATGGATTAGTACTTTACGAGCAACTAGGCTCACAGGAAATGGGCGCACCACGCCCACTGCTTATCGTATCCCCCATACAAATTTTAAATTGAAACAGCTGTAACTTCAGCAATCTTCTGTCTAGAATAACCATAATTGACACCTAAATTAATATCGTAGTCGGAAATAATCTGGTAGAAAATCAGTGTACCACGACCACCCCTTTTTGGGTCTCCCATACAAAGTTGCGGAATTTAAAAAATAATGTTACCGGCTATAACTTGCAAACTATTCACCGTAGAATAACGAGATTTAAGGTGTGGATTAGTATTGTACGAGCAACTAGGCTCACAGGAAATGGGCGCACCACGCCCACTGTTTATCGTAGCCCCCATACAAATTTTAAATTGAAACAGCTGTAACTTCGGCAATCTTCCGTCTAGAATAACCCTAATTCACACCTAAATTAATATCGTAGTCGGAAATAATCTGGCAGAAAATCAGTGTGCCACGCCCACTCCTTTTTGGGTCTCCCATACAAGGTTGCGGAAATTAAAAAAAATATTACCGGTTATAACTTGCAAACTAGTCACCATATAATAACGACATTTAAGGTGTGGATTAGTATTGTACGAGCAACTAGGCTCACAGGAAATGGGCGCACCACGCCCACTGTTTATCGTAGCCCCCATACAAATTTTAAATTGAAACAGCTGTAACTTCGGCAATCTTTTGTCTAGAATAACTATAAGAGACACCTAAATTAATATCGTAGTCGGAAATAATCTGACAGAATATCAGTGTGCCACGCCCACCTCTTCATGGGTCTCCCATACAAAGTCGAGGGAATTAAACTAAAACTTTTAAGCTCCATAACTTACAAACCATTGAGCGTAGGACAACGAGATTTAAGGTATGGATTAGTATTGTACGAGCAACTAGGCTCACAGGAAATATGCGCACCATGCCCATTGTTTATCGTAGCCCCCATACAAATTTTAAATTTAAACAGCTGTAACTTCGGCAATCTTCTGTCTACGATAACCATAATTGACACCTGAATTAATATCGTAGTCGGAAATAATCTGGCAAAAAATCAGTGTGCCACGCCCACTCCTTCATGGGTCTCTCATACAAAGTCGAGGGAATTAAACTAAAATTTTTAAGCTCCATAATTTACAAACCATTTAGCGTAGGACAACGAGATTTAAGCTATAGATTTGTATTGTACGAGCAACTAGGCTCACAGGAAATGGATGCACCACGCCCACTGTTTATCGTAGCCCCCATACAAATTTTAAATTGAAACAGCTGTAACTTCGGCAATCTTCTCTCTAGAATAACCATAATTGACACTTAGATTAACATAGTAGCTGGAAATAGTCTGATAGAAAATCAGTGTACCACGCCCACTCCCTTTTGGTTCTCACATACAAAGTTGCGGAAATTAAAAAAAAATGTTACCGGTTATAACTTGCAAACTATTCAGCGTAGAATAACGAGATTTAAGGTGTGGATTAGTATTGTACGAGCAACTAGGATTACGGGAAATGGGCGCACCACGCCCACTGTTTATCGTAGCCCCGATACAAATTTTAAATTGAAACAGCTGTAACTTCGGCAATCTTCTCTCTAGAATAACCATAATTTACAGATAGTAGTCGGAAATAATCTGGTAGAAAATCAGTGTACCACGCCCACTCATTTTTGGGTCTCCCATACAAAGTTGCGGAATCTAAAAAAAATGTTACCGGTTATAACTTGCAAACTATTCAGCGTAGAATAACGAGATTTAAGGTGTGGATTAGTATTGTACGAGCAACTAGGCTTACGGGAAATGGGCGCACCACGCCCACTGTTTATCGTAGCCCCCATACAAATTTTAAATTGAAACAGCTGTAACTTCGGCAATCTTCTCTCTAGAATAACCATAATTGACATTTAAATTAATATCGTAGTCGGAAATAATCTGACAGAAAATCAGTGTACCACGCCCACTCCTTCATTGGTCTCCCATACAAAGTCGAGGGAATTAAACTAAAATTTTAAGCTCCATAACTTACAAACCATTTAGCGTAGGACAACGAGATTTAAGGTATGGATTAGTACTTTACGAGCAACTAGGCTCACAGGAAATGGGCGCACCACGCCCACTGCTTATCGTATCCCCCATACAAATTTTAAATTGAAACAGCTGTAACTTCAGCAATCTTCTGTCTAGAATAACCATAATTGACACCTAAATTAATATCGTAGTCGGAAATAATCTGGTAGAAAATCAGTGTACCACGACCACCCCTTTTTGGGTCTCCCATACAAAGTTGCGGAAATTAAAAAATAATGTTACCGGCTATAACTTGCAAATTATTCACCGTAGAATAACGAGATTTAAGGTGTGGATTAGTATTGTACGAGCAACTAGGCTCACAGGAAATGGGCGCACCACGCCCACTGTTTATCGTAGCCCCCATACAAATTTTAAATTGAAACAGCTGTAACTTCGGCAATCTTCCGTCTAGAATAACCCTAATTCACACCTAAATTAATATCGTAGTCGGAAATAATCTGGCAGAAAATCAGTGTGCCACGCCCACTCCTTTTTGGGTCTCCCATACAAGGTTGCGGAAATTAAAAAAAATATTACCGGTTATAACTTGCAAACTAGTCACCGTAGAATAACGAGATTTAAGGTGTGTATTAGCATTGTACGAGCAACTAGGCTCACAGGAAATGGACGCACCACGCCCCCTGTTTATCATATCCCCCATACAAATTTTAAATTGAAACAGCTGTATCTTCGGCAATCTTCCGTCTAGAATAACCCTAATTCACACCTAAATTAATATCGTAGTCGGAAATAATCTGAGAGAATATCAGTGTGCCACGCCCACTTCTTCATTGGTCTCCCATACAAAGTTGCGGAAATTAAAAAAAAATGTTACCGGCTATAACTTGCAAACTATTCACCGTAGAATAACGAGATTTAAGGTATGGATTAGTATTGTACGAGCAACGAGGCTCACAGGAAATATGCGCGCCATGCCCACTGTTTATTGTAGCCCCCATACAAAATGACTTCAATTCTTTTAAATTGAAACAGCTGTAACTTCGGCAATCTTCTCTCTAGAATAACCATAATTGACACTTAGATTAACATAGTAGTTGGAAATAATCTGGTAGAAAACCAGTGTACCACGCCCACTCCTTTTTGGGTCCCCCATACAAAGTTGCGGAAATTAAAAAAAAATGTTACCGGTTATAACTTGCAAACCATTTAGCGTAGGACAACGAGATTTAAGGTATAGATTAGTATTGTACGAGCAACTAAGGTCACAGGAAATGGGCGCACCACGCCCACTGTTTATCGTAGCCCCCATACAAATTTTAAATTGAAACAGCTGTAACTTCGGCAATCTTCTGTCTAGAATAACCATAATTGACACCTAAATTAGTTAAGTAGTCGAAAATAATCTGGCAGAAAATCAGTGCGCCATGCCCACTCCCTCATGGGTCTCTCATACAAAGTCAAAGGAATTAAACTAAAATTTTTAAGCTCCATAACTTACAAACCATTTAGCGCAGGACAACGAGATTTAAGGTGCAGATTAGTATTGTACGAGCAACTAGGCCCACAGGAAATGGGCGCACCACGCCCACTGTTTATCGTAGCCCCCATACAAATTTTAAATTGAAACAGCTGTAACTTCGGCAATCTTCTCTCTAGAATAACCATAATTGACACTTAGATTAACATGGTAGTCGGAAATAATCTGGTAGAAAATCAGTGTACCACGCCCACCCCTTTTTGGGTCTCCCATACAAAGTTGCGGAAATTAAAAAAAAATGTTACCGGCTATAACTTGCAAACTATTCAACGTAGAATAACGAGATTTAAGGTGTGGATTAGTATTGTACGAGCAACTAGGCTCACAGGAAATGGGCGCACCACGCCCACTGTTTATCGTAGCCCCCATACAAATTTTAAATTGAAACAGCTGTAACTTCGGCAATCTTCCGTCTAGAATAACCATAATTGACACCTAAATTAATATCGTAGTCGGAAATAATCTGACAGAAAATCAGTGTGCCACGCCCACTCTTTCTTCTCTCATACAAAGTCGAGGGAATTAAACTAAAACTAAGGTATAGATTAGTATTGTACGAGCAACTAGGCTCACAGGAAATGGACGCACCACGCCCACTGTTTATCGTAGCCCCCATACAAATTTTAAATTGAAACAGCTGTAACTTCGGCAATCTTCTGTCTAGAATAACCATAATTGACACTTAAATTAATATCGTAGTCGGAAATAATCTGACAGAAAATCAGTGTGCCACGCACACTCTTTCATGTGTCTCCCATACAAAGTCGAGGGAATTAAACTAAAATTTTAAGCTCCATAACTTACAAACCATTTAGCGTAGAATAACGAGATTTAAGGTGTGGATTAGTATTGTACGAGCAACTAGGCTCACAGAAAATGGGCGCACCACGCCCACTGTTTATCGTATCCCCCATACAAATTTTAAATTGAAACAGCTGTAACTTCGGCAATCTTCTGTCTAGAATAACCATAATTGACACCTTAATTAATATCGTAGTCGGAAATAATCTGGCAGAAAATCAGTGTGCCACGCCTACTCCTTCATGGGTCTCTCATACAAAGTCGAGGGAATTAAACTAAAACTTCTAAGCTCCATAACTTACAAACTATTTAGCGTAGGACAAAGGGATGTAAGGTATAGATTAGTATTGTACGAGCAACTAGGCTCACAGAAAATGGACGCACCACGCCCACTGTTTATCGTAGCCCCCATACAAATTTTAAATTGAAACAGCTGTAACTTCGGCAATCTTCTGTCTAGAATAACCAGAATTGACACCTTAATTAATATCGTAGTCGGAAATAATCTGGCAGAAAATCAGTGTGCCACGCCTACTCCTTCATGGGTCTCTCATACAAAGTCGAGGGAATTAAACTAAAACTTCTAAGCTCCATAACTTACAAACCATTTAGCGTAGGACAACGAGATTTAAGGTATAGATTAGTATTGTACGAGCAACTAGGCTCACAGGAAATGGGCGCACCACGCCCACTGTTTATCGTAGCCCCCATACAAATTTTAAATTGAAACAGCTGTAACTTCGGCAATCTTCTCTCTAGAATAACCATAATTGACACTTAGATTAACATGGTAGTCTGGTAATCTGGTAGAAAATCAGTGTACCACGCCCACCCCTTTTTGGGTCTCCCATACAAAGTTGCGGAAATTAAAAAAAAATGTTACCGGCTATAACTTGCAAACTATTCAACGTAGAATAACGAGATTTAAGGTGTGGATTAGTATTGTACGAGCAACTAGGCTCACAGGAAATGGGCGCACCACGCCCACTGTTTATCGTAGCCCCCATACAAATTTTAAATTGAAACAGCTGTAACTTCGGCAATCTTCCGTCTAGAATAACCATAATTGACACCTAAATTAATATCGTAGTCGGAAATAATCTGACAGAAAATCAGTGTGCCACGCCCACTCTTTCTTCTCTCATACAAAGTCGAGGGAATTAAACTAAAACTAAGATATAGATTAGTATTGTACGAGCAACTAGGCTCACAGGAAATGGACGCACCACGCCCACTGTTTATCGTAGCCCCCATACAAATTTTAAATTGAAACAGCTGTAACTTCGGCAATCTTCCGTCTAGAATAACCATAATTGACACTTAAATTAATATCGTAGTCGGAAATAATCTGACAGAAAATCAGTGTGCCACGCACACTCTTTCATGGGTCTCCCATACAAAGTCGAGGGAATTAAACTAAAATTTAAAGCTCCATAACTTACAAACCATTTAGCGTTGGACAACGAGATTTAAGGTATGGATTAGTATTGTACGAGCAACTAGGCTCACAGGAAATGGACGCACCACGCCCACTGTTTATCGTAGCCCCCATACAAATTTTAAATTGAAACAGCTGTAACTTCGGCAATCTTCCGTCTAGAATAACCATAATTGACACCTAAATTAATATCGTAGTCGGAAATAATCTGACAGAAAATCAGTGTGCCACGCCCACTCTTTCTTCTCTCATACAAAGTCGAGGGAATTAAACTAAAACTAAGGTATAGATTAGTATTGTACGAGCAACTAGGCTCACAGGAAATGGACGCACCACGCCCACTGTTTATCGTAGCCCCCATACAAATTTTAAATTGAAACAGCTGTAACTTCGGCAATCTTCCATCTAGAATAACCATAATTGACACTTAAATTAATATCGTAGTCGGAAATAATCTGGCAGAAAATCAGTGTGCCACGCCCACTCCTTTTTGGGTCTCCCATACAAAGTTGCGGAAATTAAAAAAAATATTACCGGTTATAACTTGCAAACTAGTCACCGTAGAATAACGAGATTTAAGGTGTGGATTAGTATTGTACGAGCAACTAGGCTCACAGGAAATGGGCGCACCACGCCCACTGTTTATCGTAGCCCCCATACAAATTTTAAATTGAAACAGCTGTAACTTCGGCAATCTTCTGTCTAGAATAACCCTAATTCACACCTAAATTAATATCGTAGTCGGAAATAATCTGACAGAAAATCAGTGTACCACGCCCACCCCTTTTTGGGTCTCCCATACAAAGTTGCGGAAATTAAAAAAGAATGTTGCCGGTTATAACTGCAAACTATTCAGCGTAGAATAACGAGATTTAAGGTATGGATTAGTATTGTACGAGCAACTAGGCTCACAGGAAATGGACTCACCACGCCCACTGTTTATAGTATCCCCCATACAAATTTTAAATTGAAACAGCTGTATCTTCGGCAATCTTCTGTCTAGAATAACCATAATTCACACCTAAATTAATATCGTAGTCGGAGATAATCTGGCAGAAAATCAGTGTGCCACGCCCACTCCTTTTTGGGTCTCCTATACAAAGTTGCGGAAATTAAAAAAAATATTACCGGTTATAACTTGCAAACTATTCACCGTAGAATAACGAGATTTAAGGTGTGGATTAGTATTGTACGAGCAACTAGGCTCACAGGAAATGGACGCACCACGCCCACTGTTTATCGTAGCCCCCATACAAATTTTAAATTGAAACAGCTGTAACTTCGGCAATCTTCTGTCTAGAATAACCATAATTGACACCTTAATTAATATCGTAGTCGGAAATAATCTGGCAGAAAATCAGTGTGCCACGCCTACTCCTTCATGGGTCTCTCATACAAAGTCGAGGGAATTAAACTAAAACTTCTAAGCTCCATAACTTGTAAACCATTTAGCGTAGGACAACGGGATTTAAGGTATAGATTAGTATTGTACGAGCAACTAGGCTCACAGGAAATGGACGCACCACGCCCGCTGTTTATCGTAGCCCCCATACAAATTTTAAATTGAAACAGCTGTAACTTCGGCAATCTTCTCTCTAGAATAACAATAATTGACACTTAGATTAACATGGTAGTCGGAAATAATCTGGTAGAAAATCAGTGTACCACTCAAACCCCTTTTTGGGTCTCCCATAAAAACTTGCGGAAATTAAAAAAAAATGTTACCGGCTATAACTTGCAAACTATTCAACGTAGAATAACGAGATTTAAGGTGTGGATTAGTATTGTACGAGCAACTAGGCTCACAGGAAATGGGCGCACCACGCCCACTGTTTATCGTAGCCCCCATACAAACTTTAAATTGAAACAGCTGTAACTTCGGCAATCTTCCGTCTAGAATAACCGTAATTGACACTTAAATTAATGTCGTAGTCGGAAATAATCTGACAGAAAATCAGTGTGCCACGCACACTCTTTCATGGGTCTCCCATACAAAGTCGAGGGAATTAAACTAAAACTTTTAAGCTCCATAACTTACAAACCATTTAGCGTAGGACAACGAGATTTAAGGTATGGATTAGTATTGTACGAGCAACTAGGCTCACAGGAAATGGACGCACCACGCCCACTGTTTATCGTATCCCCCATACAAATTTTAAATTGAAACAGCTGTATCTTCGGCAATCTTCTGTCTAAAATAACCCTAATTCACACCTAAATTAATATCGTAGTCGGAAATAATCTGGCAGAAAATCAGTGTGCCACGCCCACTCCTTTTTGGGTCTCCCATACAAAGTTGCGGAAATTAAAAAAAATATTACCGGTTATAACTTGCAAACTAGTCACCGTAGAATAACGAGATTTAAGGTGTGGATTAGTATTGTACGAGCAACTAGGATCACGGGAAATGGGCGCACCACGCCCTCTGTTTATCGTAGCCCCCATACAAATTTTAAATTGAAACAGCTGTATCTTCGGCAATCTTCTGTCTAGAATAACCATAATTGACACTTAGATTAACATAGTAGTCGGAAATAATCCGGTAGAAATTCAGTGTACCGCGCCCACTCATTTTTCGGTCTCCCATACAAAGTTGCGGAAATTAAAAAAAATTTTTATCGGTTATAACTTGCAAACCATTTAGCGCAGGACAACGAGATTTAGGGTATAGATTAGCATTGTACGAGCAACTAGGCTCACAGGAAATGGACGCACCACGCCCACTGTTTATCGTAGCCCCCATACAAATTTTAAATTGAAACAGCTGTATCTTCGGCAATCTTCTGTCTAGAATAACCATAATTGACACTTAGATTAACATAGTAGTCGGAAATAATCCGGTAGAAATTCAGTGTACCGCGCCCACTCATTTTTCGGTCTCCCATACAAAGTTGCGGAAATTAAAAAAATGTTACCGGTTATAACTTGCAAACTATTCAGCGTAGAATAACGAGATTTAAGGTGTGGATTAGTATTGTACGAGCAACTAGGCTCACAGAAAATGGGCGCACCACGCCCACTGTTTATCGTAGCCCCCATACAAATTTTAAATTGAAACAGCTGTAACTTCGGCAATCTTCTGTCTAGAATAACCATAAGTGACACCTACATTAATATCGTAGTCGAAAATAATCTGACAGAATATCAGTGTGCCACGCCCACTTCTTCATGGGTCTCCCATACAAAGTCGAAGGAATTAAACTAAAACTTTTAAGCTCCATAACTTACAAACCATTTAACGTAGGACAACGAGGTTTAAGGTATGGATTAGTATTGTACGATAAACTAGGCTCATAGGAAATGGGCGCGCCATGCCCACTGTTTATTGTAGCCCCCATACAAAATGACTGAAATTCTTTTAAATTGAAACAGCTGTAACTTCGGCAATCTTCTCTCTAGAAAAACCATAATTGACACTTAGATTAACATGGTAGTCGGAAATAATCTGGTAGTAAATCAGTGTACCACGCCCACTACTTTTTGGGTCTCCCATACAAAGTTGCGGAAATTTAAAAAAAATGTTACCGGTTATAACTTGCAAACTATTCACTGTAGAATAAGGACATTAAAGGTGCGGATTAGTATTGTACAAGCAACTAGGCTCACAGGAAATGGGCGCACCACGCCCACTGTTTATCGTAGCCCCCATACAAATTTTAAATTTAAACAGCTGTAACTTCGGCAATCTTCTGTCTAGAATAACCATAAGTGACACCTAAATTAATATCGTAGTCGGAAATAATCTGGCAGAAAATCAGTGTGCCACGCCCACTCCTTCATGGGTCTCTCATACAAAGTCGAGGGAATTAAACTAAAACTTTTAAGCTCCATAACTTACAAACCATTTAGCGTAGGACAACGAGATTTAAGGTATAGATTAGTATTGTACGAGCAACTAGGCTCACAGGAAATGGATGCACCAGGCCCACGGTTTATCGTAGCCCCCATACAAATTTTCAATTGAAACAGCTGTAACTTCGGCAATCTTCTCTCTAGAATAACCATAATTGACACATAGAATAACATAGTAGTTGAAAATAATCTGGTCGAAAATCAGTGTACCACGCCCACTCCTTTTTGGGTCTCCTATACAAAGTTGCGGAAATTAAAAAAAAATTTTACCGGTTATAACTTGCAAACTATTCAGCGTAGAATAACGAGATTTAAGGTGTGGATTAGTATTGTACGAGCAACTAGGCTCACAGGAAATGGACGCACCACGCCCACTGTTTAGCGTAGCCCCCATACAAATTTTAAATTGAAACAGCTGTAACTTCGGCAATCTTCTGTCTGGTAGAAAATCAGTGTACCACGCCCACTCCTTTTTGGGTCTCCCATACAAAGTTGCGGAAATTAAAAAAAAATGTTACCGGTTATAACTTGCAAACTATTCAGCGTAGAATCACGAGATTTAAGGTGTGGATTAGTATTGTACGAGCAACTAGACTAACGGGAAATGGGCGCACCACGCCCACTGTTTATCGTAGCCCCCATACAAATTTTAAATTGAAAAAGCTGTAACTTCGGCAATCTTCTCTCTAGAATAACCATAATTGACACTTAAATTAATATCGTAGTCGGAAATAATCTGGCAGAAAATCAGTGTGCCACGCCCACTCCTTTTTGGGTCTCCCATACAAAGTTGCGGAAATTAAAATAAAATGTTACCGGTTATAACTTGCAAACTATTCAGCGTAGAATAACGAGATTTAAGGTGTGGATTAGTATTGTACGAGCAACTAGGCTCACAGGAAATGGACGCACCACGCCCACTGTTTAGCGTAGCCCCCATACAAATTTTAAATTGAAACAGCTGTACCTTCGGCAATATTCTGTCTAAAATAATCCTAATTCACACCTAAATTAATATCGTAGTCGGAAATAATCTGGCAGAAAATCAGTGTGCCACGCCCACTCCTTTTTGGGTCTCCTATACAAAGTTGCGGAAATTAAAAAAAAATTTTACCGGTTATAACTTGCAAACTATTCAGCGTAGAATAACGAGATTTAAGGTGTGGATTAGTATTGTACGAGCAACTAGGCTCAGAGGAAATGGACGCACCACGCCCACTGTTTAGCGTAGCCCCCATACAAATTTTAAATTGAAACAGCTGTAACTTCGGCAATCTTCTGTCTGGTAGAAAATCAGTGTACCACGCCCACTCCTTTTTGGGTCTCCCATACAAAGTTGCGGAAATTAAAAAAAAATGTTACCGGTTATAACTTGCAAACTATTCAGCGTAGAATCACGAGATTTAAGGTGTGGATTAGTATTGTACGAGCAACTAGGCTCACAGGAAATGGACGCACCACGCCCACTGTTTAGCGTAGCCCCCATACAAATTTTAAATTGAAACAGCTGTAACTTCGGCAATCTCCTGTCTAGAATAACCATAATTGACACTTAAATTAATATCGTAGTCGGAAATAATCTGGCAGAAAATCAGTGTGCCACGCCCACTCCTTTTTGGGTCTCCCATACAAAGTTGCGGAAATTAAAATAAAATGTTACCGGTTATAACTTGCAAACTATTCAGCGTAGAATAACGAGATTTAAGGTGTGGATTAGTATTGTACGAGCAACTAGGCTCACAGGAAATGGACGCACCACGCCCACTGTTTAGCGTAGCCCCCATACAAATTTTAAATTGAAACAGCTGTAACTTCGGCAATCTTCTGTCTAAAATAACCCTAATTCACACCTAAATTAATATCGTAGTCGGAAATAATCTGGCAGAAAATCAGTGTGCCACGCCCACTCCTTTTTGGGTCTCCCATACAAAGTTGCGGAAATTAAAAAAAATATTACCGGTTATAACTTGCAAACTAGTCACCGTAGAATAACGAGATTTAAGGTGTGGATTAGTATTGTACGAGCAACTAGGATCACGGGAAATGGGCGCACCACGCCCTCTGTTTATCGTAGCCCCCATACAAATTTTAAATTGAAACAGCTGTAACTTCGGCAATCTCCTGTCTAGAATAACCATAAGAGACACCTAAATTAATATCGTAGTCGGAAATAATCTGACAGAATATCAGTGTGCCACGCCCACCTCTTCATGGGTCTCCCATACAAAGTCGAGGGAATTAAACTAAAACTTTAAGCTCCATAACTTACAAACCATTGAGCGTAGGACAACGAGATTTAAGGCATGGATTAGTATTGTACGAGCAACTAGGCTCACAGGAAATATGCGCACCACGCCCACTGTTTATCGTAGCCCCCATACAAATTTTAAATTTAAACAGCTGTAACTTCGGCAATCTTCTGTCTAGGATAACCATAATTGACACCTAAATTAATATCGTAGTCGGAAATAATCCGGCAGAAAATCAGTGTGCCACGCCCACTCCTTCATGGGTCTCTCATACAAAGTCGAGGGAATTAAGCTAAAATTTTTAAGCTCCATAACTTACAAACCATTTAGCGTAGGACAACGAGATTTAAGGTATGGATTTGTATTGTACGAGCAACTATGATCACAGGAAATGGATGCACCACGCCTACTGTTTATCGTAGCCCCCATACAAATTTTAAATTGAAACAGCTGTAACTTCGGCAATCTTCTCTCTAGAATAACCATAATTGACACTTAGATTAACATAGTAGTTGGAAATAATCTGGTAGAAAATCAGTGTACCACGCCCACTCCTTTTGGGTCTCCCATACAAAGTTGCGGAAATTAAAAAAAAATTTTACCGGTTATAACTTGCAAACCATTTAGCGTAGGACAACGAGATTTAGGGTATAGATTAGCATTGTACGAGCAACTAGGCTCACAGGAAATGGACGCACCACGCCCACTGTTTATCGTAGCCCCCATACAAATTTTAAATTGAAACAGCTGTAACTTCGGCAATCTCCTGTCTAGAATAACCATAAGAGACACCTAAATTAATATCGTAGTCGGAAATAATCTGACAGAATATCAGTGTGCCACGCCCACCTCTTCATGGGTCTCCCATACAAAGTCGAGGGAATTAAACTAAAACTTTTAAGCTCCATAACTTACAAACCATTTAGCGTAGGACAACGAGATTTAAGGTATAGATTAGTATTGTACGAGCAACTAGGCTCACAGGAAATGGATGCACCAGGCCCACGGTTTATCGTAGCCCCCATACAAATTTTCAATTGAAACAGCTGTAACTTCGGCAATCTTCTCTCTAGAATAACCATAATTGACACATAGAATAACATAGTAGTTGAAAATAATCTGGTCGAAAATCAGTGTACCACGCCCACTCCTTTTTGGGTCTCCTATACAAAGTTGCGGAAATTAAAAAAAAATTTTACCGGTTATAACTTGCAAACTATTCAGCGTAGAATAACGAGATTTAAGGTGTGGATTAGTATTGTACGAGCAACTAGGCTCACAGGAAATGGACGCACCACGCCCACTGTTTAGCGTAGCCCCCATACAAATTTTAAATTGAAACAGCTGTAACTTCGGCAATCTTCTGTCTGGTAGAAAATCAGTGTACCACGCCCACTCCTTTTTGGGTCTCCCATACAAAGTTGCGGAAATTAAAAAAAAATGTTACCGGTTATAACTTGCAAACTATTCAGCGTAGAATCACGAGATTTAAGGTGTGGATTAGTATTGTACGAGCAACTAGACTAACGGGAAATGGGCGCACCACGCCCACTGTTTATCGTAGCCCCCATACAAATTTTAAATTGAAAAAGCTGTAACTTCGGCAATCTTCTCTCTAGAATAACCATAATTGACACTTAAATTAATATCGTAGTCGGAAATAATCTGGCAGAAAATCAGTGTGCCACGCCCACTCCTTTTTGGGTCTCCCATACAAAGTTGCGGAAATTAAAATAAAATGTTACCGGTTATAACTTGCAAACTATTCAGCGTAGAATAACGAGATTTAAGGTGTGGATTAGTATTGTACGAGCAACTAGGCTCACAGGAAATGGACGCACCACGCCCACTGTTTAGCGTAGCCCCCATACAAATTTTAAATTGAAACAGCTGTACCTTCGGCAATATTCTGTCTAAAATAATCCTAATTCACACCTAAATTAATATCGTAGTCGGAAATAATCTGGCAGAAAATCAGTGTGCCACGCCCACTCCTTTTTGGGTCTCCTATACAAAGTTGCGGAAATTAAAAAAAAATTTTACCGGTTATAACTTGCAAACTATTCAGCGTAGAATAACGAGATTTAAGGTGTGGATTAGTATTGTACGAGCAACTAGGCTCAGAGGAAATGGACGCACCACGCCCACTGTTTAGCGTAGCCCCCATACAAATTTTAAATTGAAACAGCTGTAACTTCGGCAATCTTCTGTCTGGTAGAAAATCAGTGTACCACGCCCACTCCTTTTTGGGTCTCCCATACAAAGTTGCGGAAATTAAAAAAAAATGTTACCGGTTATAACTTGCAAACTATTCAGCGTAGAATCACGAGATTTAAGGTGTGGATTAGTATTGTACGAGCAACTAGGCTCACAGGAAATGGACGCACCACGCCCACTGTTTAGCGTAGCCCCCATACAAATTTTAAATTGAAACAGCTGTAACTTCGGCAATCTCCTGTCTAGAATAACCATAATTGACACTTAAATTAATATCGTAGTCGGAAATAATCTGGCAGAAAATCAGTGTGCCACGCCCACTCCTTTTTGGGTCTCCCATACAAAGTTGCGGAAATTAAAATAAAATGTTACCGGTTATAACTTGCAAACTATTCAGCGTAGAATAACGAGATTTAAGGTGTGGATTAGTATTGTACGAGCAACTAGGCTCACAGGAAATGGACGCACCACGCCCACTGTTTAGCGTAGCCCCCATACAAATTTTAAATTGAAACAGCTGTGACTTCGGCAATCTTCTGTCTAAAATAACCCTAATTCACACCTAAATTAATATCGTAGTCGGAAATAATCTGGCAGAAAATCAGTGTGCCACGCCCACTCCTTTTTGGGTCTCCCATACAAAGTTGCGGAAATTAAAAAAAATATTACCGGTTATAACTTGCAAACTAGTCACCGTAGAATAACGAGATTTAAGGTGTGGATTAGTATTGTACGAGCAACTAGGATCACGGGAAATGGGCGCACCACGCCCTCTGTTTATCGTAGCCCCCATACAAATTTTAAATTGAAACAGCTGTAACTTCGGCAATCTCCTGTCTAGAATAACCATAAGAGACACCTAAATTAATATCGTAGTCGGAAATAATCTGACAGAATATCAGTGTGCCACGCCCACCTCTTCATGGGTCTCCCATACAAAGTCGAGGGAATTAAACTAAAACTTTAAGCTCCATAACTTACAAACCATTGAGCGTAGGACAACGAGATTTAAGGCATGGATTAGTATTGTACGAGCAACTAGGCTCACAGGAAATATGCGCACCACGCCCACTGTTTATCGTAGCCCCCATACAAATTTTAAATTTAAACAGCTGTAACTTCGGCAATCTTCTGTCTAGGATAACCATAATTGACACCTAAATTAATATCGTAGTCGGAAATAATCCGGCAGAATATCAGTGTGCCACGCCCACTCCTTCATGGGTCTCTCATACAAAGTCGAGGGAATTAAACTAAAATTTTTAAGCTCCATAACTTACAAACCATTTAGCGTAGGACAACGAGATTTAAGGTATGGATTTGTATTGTACGAGCAACTATGATCACAGGAAATGGATGCACCACGCCCACTGTTTATCGTAGCCCCCATACAAATTTTAAATTGAAACAGCTGTAACTTCGGCAATCTTCTCTCTAGAATAACCATAATTGACACTTAGATTAACATAGTAGTTGGAAATAATCTGGTAGAAAATCAGTGTACCACGCCCACTCCTTTTGGGTCTCCCATACAAAGTTGCGGAAATTAAAAAAAAATTTTACCGGTTATAACTTGCAAACCATTTAGCGTAGGACAACGAGATTTAGGGTATAGATTAGCATTGTACGAGCAACTAGGCTCACAGGAAATGGACGCACCACGCCCACTGTTTATCGTAGCCCCCATACAAATTTTAAATTGAAACAGCTGTATCTTCGGCAATCTTCTGTCTAGAATAACCATAATTGACACTTAAATTAACATAGTAGTCGGAAATAATCCGGTAGAAATTCAGTGTACCGCGCCCACTCATTTTTGGGTCTCCCATACAAAGTTGCGGAAATTAAAAAAATGTTACCGGTTATAACTTGCAAACTATTCAGCGTAGAATAACGAGATTTAAGGTGTGGATTAGTATTGTACGAGCAACTAGGCTCACAGAAAATGGGCGCACCACGCCCACTGTTTATCGTAGCCCCCATACAAATTTTAAATTGAAACAGCTGTAACTTCGGCAATCTTCTGTCTAGAATAACCATAAGTGACACCTACATTAATATCGTAGTCGAAAATAATCTGACAGAATATCAGTGTGCCACGCCCACTTCTTCATGGGTCTCCCATACAAAGTCGAAGGAATTAAACTAAAACTTTTAAGCTCCATAACTTACAAACCATTTAACGTAGGACAACGAGGTTTAAGGTATGGATTAGTATTGTACGATAAACTAGGCTCATAGGAAATGGGCGCGCCATGCCCACTGTTTATTGTAGCCCCCATACAAAATGACTGAAATTCTTTTAAATTGAAACAGCTGTAACTTCGGCAATCTTCTCTCTAGAAAAACCATAATTGACACTTAGATTAACATGGTAGTCGGAAATAATCTGGTAGTAAATCAGTGTACCACGCCCACTACTTTTTGGGTCTCCCATACAAAGTTGCGGAAATTTAAAAAAAATGTTACCGGTTATAACTTGCAAACTATTCACTGTAGAATAAGGACATTAAAGGTGCGGATTAGTATTGTACAAGCAACTAGGCTCACAGGAAATGGGCGCACCACGCCCACTGTTTATCGTAGCCCCCATACAAATTTTAAATTTAAACAGCTGTAACTTCGGCAATCTTCTGTCTAGAATAACCATAAGTGACACCTAAATTAATATCGTAGTCGGAAATAATCTGGCAGAAAATCAGTGTGCCACGCCCACTCCTTCATGGGTCTCTCATACAAAGTCGAGGGAATTAAACTAAAACTTTTAAGCTCCATAACTTACAAACCATTTAGCGTAGGACAACGAGATTTAAGGTATAGATTAGTATTGTACGAGCAACTAGGCTCACAGGAAATGGATGCACCAGGCCCACGGTTTATCGTAGCCCCCATACAAATTTTCAATTGAAACAGCTGTAACTTCGGCAATCTTCTCTCTAGAATAACCATAATTGACACATAGATTAACATAGTAGTTGAAAATAATCTGGTCGAAAATCAGTGTACCACGCCCACTCCTTTTTGGGTCTCCTATACAAAGTTGCGGAAATTAAAAAAAAATTTTACCGGTTATAACTTGCAAACTATTCAGCGTAGAATAACGAGATTTAAGGTGTGGATTAGTATTGTACGAGCAACTAGGCTCACAGGAAATGGACGCACCACGCCCACTGTTTAGCGTAGCCCCCATACAAATTTTAAATTGAAACAGCTGTAACTTCGGCAATCTTCTGTCTGGTAGAAAATCAGTGTACCACGCCCACTCCTTTTTGGGTCTCCCATACAAAGTTGCGGAAATTAAAAAAAAATGTTACCGGTTATAACTTGCAAACTATTCAGCGTAGAATCACGAGATTTAAGGTGTGGATTAGTATTGTACGAGCAACTAGACTAACGGGAAATGGGCGCACCACGCCCACTGTTTATCGTAGCCCCCATACAAATTTTAAATTGAAAAAGCTGTAACTTCGGCAATCTTCTCTCTAGAATAACCATAATTGACACTTAAATTAATATCGTAGTCGGAAATAATCTGGCAGAAAATCAGTGTGCCACGCCCACTCCTTTTTGGGTCTCCCATACAAAGTTGCGGAAATTAAAATAAAATGTTACCGGTTATAACTTGCAAACTATTCAGCGTAGAATAACGAGATTTAAGGTGTGGATTAGTATTGTACGAGCAACTAGGCTCACAGGAAATGGACGCACCACGCCCACTGTTTAGCGTAGCCCCCATACAAATTTTAAATTGAAACAGCTGTACCTTCGGCAATATTCTGTCTAAAATAATCCTAATTCACACCTAAATTAATATCGTAGTCGGAAATAATCTGGCAGAAAATCAGTGTGCCACGCCCACTCCTTTTTGGGTCTCCTATACAAAGTTGCGGAAATTAAAAAAAAATTTTACCGGTTATAACTTGCAAACTATTCAGCGTAGAATAACGAGATTTAAGGTGTGGATTAGTATTGTACGAGCAACTAGGCTCAGAGGAAATGGACGCACCACGCCCACTGTTTAGCGTAGCCCCCATACAAATTTTAAATTGAAACAGCTGTAACTTCGGCAATCTTCTGTCTGGTAGAAAATCAGTGTACCACGCCCACTCCTTTTTGGGTCTCCCATACAAAGTTGCGGAAATTAAAAAAAAATGTTACCGGTTATAACTTGCAAACTATTCAGCGTAGAATCACGAGATTTAAGGTGTGGATTAGTATTGTACGAGCAACTAGGCTCACAGGAAATGGACGCACCACGCCCACTGTTTAGCGTAGCCCCCATACAAATTTTAAATTGAAACAGCTGTAACTTCGGCAATCTCCTGTCTAGAATAACCATAATTGACACTTAAATTAATATCGTAGTCGGAAATAATCTGGCAGAAAATCAGTGTGCCACGCCCACTCCTTTTTGGGTCTCCCATACAAAGTTGCGGAAATTAAAATAAAATGTTACCGGTTATAACTTGCAAACTATTCAGCGTAGAATAACGAGATTTAAGGTGTGGATTAGTATTGTACGAGCAACTAGGCTCACAGGAAATGGACGCACCACGCCCACTGTTTAGCGTAGCCCCCATACAAATTTTAAATTGAAACAGCTGTAACTTCGGCAATCTTCTGTCTAAAAT
The DNA here is from genome assembly GCA_963854835.1 of Megamerina dolium. NCBI lineage: Eukaryota > Metazoa > Arthropoda > Insecta > Diptera > Megamerinidae > Megamerina > Megamerina dolium. Next base: position 18,966,221 of record OY978530.1, on the reverse strand, counting down.
AACCCTAATTCACACCTAAATTAATATCGTAGTCGGAAATAATCTGGCAGAAAATCAGTGTGCCACGCCCACTCCTTTTTGGGTCTCCCATACAAAGTTGCGGAAATTAAAAAAAATATTACCGGTTATAACTTGCAAACTAGTCACCGTAGAATAACGAGATTTAAGGTGTGGATTAGTATTGTACGAGCAACTAGGATCACGGGAAATGGGCGCACCACGCCCTCTGTTTATCGTAGCCCCCATACAAATTTTAAATTGAAACAGCTGTAACTTCGGCAATCTCCTGTCTAGAATAACCATAAGAGACACCTAAATTAATATCGTAGTCGGAAATAATCTGACAGAATATCAGTGTGCCACGCCCACCTCTTCATGGGTCTCCCATACAAAGTCGAGGGAATTAAACTAAAACTTTAAGCTCCATAACTTACAAACCATTGAGCGTAGGACAACGAGATTTAAGGCATGGATTAGTATTGTACGAGCAACTAGGCTCACAGGAAATATGCGCACCACGCCCACTGTTTATCGTAGCCCCCATACAAATTTTAAATTTAAACAGCTGTAACTTCGGCAATCTTCTGTCTAGGATAACCATAATTGACACCTAAATTAATATCGTAGTCGGAAATAATCCGGCAGAAAATCAGTGTGCCACGCCCACTCCTTCATGGGTCTCTCATACAAAGTCGAGGGAATTAAACTAAAATTTTTAAGCTCCATAACTTACAAACCATTTAGCGTAGGACAACGAGATTTAAGGTATGGATTTGTATTGTACGAGCAACTATGATCACAGGAAATGGATGCACCACGCCCACTGTTTATCGTAGCCCCCATACAAATTTTAAATTGAAACAGCTGTAACTTCGGCAATCTTCTCTCTAGAATAACCATAATTGACACTTAGATTAACATAGTAGTTGGAAATAATCTGGTAGAAAATCAGTGTACCACGCCCACTCCTTTTGGGTCTCCCATACAAAGTTGCGGAAATTAAAAAAAATTTTACCGGTTATAACTTGCAAACCATTTAGCGTAGGACAACGAGATTTAGGGTATAGATTAGTATTGTACGAGCAACTAGGCTCACAGGAAATGGACGCACCACGCCCACTGTTTATCGTAGCCCCCATACAAATTTTAAATTTAAACAGCTGTAACTTCGGCAATCTTCTGTCTAGGATTACCATAATTGACACCTAAATTAATATCGTAGTCGGAAATAATCTGGCAGAAAATCAGTGTGCCACGTCCACTCCTTCATGGGTCTCTCATACAAAGTCGAGGGAATTAAACTAAAATTTTTAAGCTCCATAACTTACAAACCATTTAGCGTAGGACAACGAGATTTAAGGTATAGATTTGTATTGTACGAGCAACTATGATCACAGGAAATGGATGCACCACGCCCACTGTTTATCGTAGCCCCCATACAAATTTTAAATTGAAACAGCTGTATCTTCGGCAATTTTCTGTCTAGAATAACCATAATTGACACTTAGATTAACATAGTAGTCGGAAATAATCCGGTAGAAAATCAGTGTACCGCGCCCACTCATTTTTGGGTCTCCCATACAAAGTTGCGGAAATTAAAAAAATGTTACCGGTTATAACTTGCAAACTATTCACCGTAGAATAACGAGATTTAAGGTGTGGATTAGTATTGTACGAGCAACTAGGCACACAGGAAATGGGCGCACCACGCCCACTGTTTATCGTAGCCCCCATACAAATTTTAAATTGAAACAGCTGTAACTTCGGCAATCTTCTGTCTAGAATAACCATAAGTGACACCTACATTAATATCGTAGTCGGAAATAATCTGACAGAATATCAGTGTGCCACGCCCACTTCTTCATGGGTCTCCCATACAAAGTCGAGGGAATTAAACTAAAACTTTTAAGCTCCATAACTTACAAACCATTTAGCGTAGGACAACGAGGTTTAAGGTATGGATTAGTATTGTACGAGAAACTAGGCTCATAGGAAATGGGCGCGCCATGCCCACTGTTTATTGTAGCCCCCATACAAAATGACTGAAATTCTTTTAAATTGAAACAGCTGTAACTTCGGCAATCTTCTCTCTAGAAAAACCATAATTGACACTTAGATTAACATGGTAGTCGGAAATAATCTGGTAGTAAATCAGTGTACCACGCCCACTCATTTTTGGGTCTCCCATACAAAGTTGCGGAAATTAAAAAAAAATGTTACCGGTTATAACTTGCAAACTATTCACTGTAGAATAAGGACATTAAAGGTGTGGATTAGTATTGTACAAGCAACTAAAGGAAATGGGCGCACCACGCACACTGTTTATAGTAGCCCCCCTACAAATTTTAAATTGAAACAGCTGTAACTTCGGCAATCTTCTGTCTGGTAGAAAATCAGTGTACCACGCCCACTCCTTTTTGGGTCTCCCATAAAAAGTTGCGGAAATTAAAAAAAAATGTTACCGGTTATAACTTGCAAACTATTCAGCGTAGAATAACGAGATTTAAGGTGTGGATTGGTATTGTACAAGCAACTAGGCTCACAGGAAATGGGCGCACCACGCCCACTGTTTATCGTAGCCCCCATACAAATTTTAAATTGAAACAGCTGTAACTTCGGCAATCTTCTGTCTGGTAGAAAATCAGTGTACCACGCCCACTCCTTTTGGGTCTCCCATACAAAGTTGCGGAAATTAAAAAAAAATTTTACCGGTTATAACTTGCAAACCATTTAGCGTAGGACAACGAGATTTAGGGTATAGATTAGTATTGTACGAGCAACTAGGCTCACAGGAAATGGACGCACCACGCCCACTGTTTATCGTAGCCCCCATACAAATTTTAAATTGAAACAGCTGTATCTTCGGCAATCTTCTGTCTAGAATAACCATAATTGACACTTAGATTAACATAGTAGTCGGAAATAATCCGGTAGAAAATCAGTGTACCGCGCACACTCATTTTTGGGTCTCCCATACAAAGTTGCGGAAATTAAAAAAATGTTACCGGTTATAACTTGCAAACTATTCACCGTAGAATAACGAGATTTAAGGTGTGGATTAGTATTGTACGAGCAACTAGGCACACAGGAAATGGGCGCACCACGCCCACTGTTTATCGTAGCCCCCATACAAATTTTAAATTGAAACAGCTGTAACTTCGGCAATCTTCTGTCTAGAATAACCATAAGTGACACCTACATTAATATCGTAGTCGGAAATAATCTGACAGAATATCAGTGTGCCACGCCCACTTCTTCATGGGTCTCAAATACAAAGTCGAGGGAATTAAACTAAAACTTTTAAGCTCCATAACTTACAAACCATTTAGCGTAGGACAACGAGGTTTAAGGTATGGATTAGTATTGTACGAGAAACTAGGCTCATAGGAAATGGGCGCGCCATGCCCACTGTTTATTGTAGCCCCCATACAAAATGACTGAAATTCTTTTAAATTGAAACAGCTGTAACTTCGGCAATCTTCTCTCTAGAAAAACCATAATTGACACTTAGATTAACATGGTAGTCGGAAATAATCTGGTAGTAAATCAGTGTACCACGCCCACTCATTTTTGGGTCTCCCATACAAAGTTGCGGAAATTAAAAAAAAATGTTACCGGTTATAACTTGCAAACTATTCACTGTAGAATAAGGACATTAAAGGTGTGGATTAGTATTGTACAAGCAACTAAAGGAAATGGGCGCACCACGCACACTGTTTATAGTAGCCCCCATACAAATTTTAAATTGAAACAGCTGTAACTTCGGCAATCTTCTGTCTGGTAGAAAATCAGTGTACCACGCCCACTCCTTTTTGGGTCTCCCATACAAAGTTGCGGAAATTAAAAAAAAATGTTACCGGTTATAACTTGCAAACTATTCAGCGTAGAATAACGAGATTTAAGGTGTGGATTAGGCTCACAGGAAATGGACGCACCACGCCCACTGTTTAGCGTAGCCCCCATACAAATTTTAAATTGAAACAGCTGTAACTTCGGCAATCTTCTGTCTGGTAGAAAATCAGTGTACCACGCCCACTCCTTTTGGGTCTCCCATACAAAGTTGCGGAAATTAAAAAAAATTTTTACCGGTTATAACTTGCAAACCATTTAGCGTAGGACAACGAGATTTAGGGTATAGATTAGTATTGTACGAGCAACTAGGCTCACAGGAAATGGATGCACCAGGCCCACGGTTTATCGTAGCCCCCATACAAATTTTCAATTGAAACAGCTGTAACTTCGGCAATCTTCTCTCTAGAAAAACCATAATTGACACTTAGATTAACATAGTAGTCGGAAATAATCCGGTAGAAAATCAGTGTACCGCGCCCACTCATTTTTGGGTTTCCCATACAAAGTTGCGGAAATTAAAAAAATGTTACCGGTTATAACTTGCAAACTATTCAGCGTAGAATAACGAGATTTAAGGTGTGGATTAGTATTGTACGAGCAACTAGGCTCACAGAAAATGGGCGCACCACGCCCACTGTTTATCGTAGCCCCCATACAAATTTTAAATTGAAACAGCTGTAACTTCGGCAATCTTCTGTCCAGAATAACCATAAGTGACACCTACATTAATATCGTAGTCGAAAATAATCTGACAGAATATCAGTGTGCCACGCCCACATCTTCATGGGTCTCCCATACAAAGTCGAAGGAATTAAACTAAAACTTTTAAGCTCCATAACTTACAAACCATTTAACGTAGGACAACGAGGTTTAAGGTATGGATTAATATTGTACGAGAAACTAGGCTCATAGGAAATGGGCGCGCCATGCCCACTGTTTATTGTAGCCCCCATACAAAATGACTGAAATTCTTTTAAATTGAAACAGCTGTAACTTCGGAAATCTTCTCTCTAGAAAAACCATAATTGACACTTAGATTAACATGGTAGTCGGAAATAATCTGGTAGTAAATCAGTGTACCACGCCCACTCCTTTTTGGGTCTCCCATACAAAGTTGCGGAAATTAAAAAAAAATGTTACCGGTTATAACTTGCAAACTATTCACTGTAGAATAAGGACATTAAAGGTGTGGATTAGTATTGTACAAGCAACTAGGCTCACAGGAAATGGGCGCACCACGCCCACTGTTTATCGTAGCCCCCATACAAATTTTAAATTTAAACAGCTGTAACTTCGGCAATCTTCTGTCCAGAATAACCATAAGTGACACCTACATTAATATCGTAGTCGGAAATAATCTGGCAGAAAATCAGTGTGCCACGCCCACTCCTTCATGGGTCTCTCATACAAAGTCGAGGGAATTAAACTAAAACTTTTAAGCTCCATAACTTACAAACCATTTAGCGTAGGACAACGAGATTTAAGGTATAGATTAGTATTGTACGAGCAACTAGGCTCACAGGAAATGGATGCACCAGGCCCACGGTTTATCGTAGCCCCCATACAAATTTTCAATTGAAACAGCTGTAACTTCGGCAATCTTCTCTCTAGAATAACCATAATTGACACATTGATTAACATAGTAGTTGAAAATAATCTGGTCGAAAATCAGTGTACCACGCCCACTCCTTTTTGGGTCTCCTATACAAAGTTGCGGAAATTAAAAAAAAATTTTACCGGTTATAACTTGCAAACTATTCAGCGTAGAATAACGAGATTTAAGGTGTGGATTAGTATTGTACGAGCAACTAGGCTCAGAGGAAATGGACGCACCACGCCCACTGTTTAGCGTAGCCCCCATACAAATTTTAAATTGAAACAGCTGTAACTTCGGCAATCTTCTGTCTGGTAGAAAATCAGTGTACCACGCCCACTCCTTTTTGGGTCTCCCATACAAAGTTGCGGAAATTAAAAAAAAATGTTACCGGTTATAACTTGCAAACTATTCAGCGTAGAATCACGAGATTTAAGGTGTGGATTAGTATTGTACGAGCAACTAGGCTCACAGGAAATGGACGCACCACGCCCACTGTTTAGCGTAGCCCCCATACAAATTTTAAATTGAAACAGCTGTAACTTCGGCAATCTCCTGTCTAGAATAACCATAATTGACACTTAAATTAATATCGTAGTCGGAAATAATCTGGCAGAAAATCAGTGTGCCACGCCCACTCCTTTTTGGGTCTCCCATACAAAGTTGCGGAAATTAAAATAAAATGTTACCGGTTATAACTTGCAAACTATTCAGCGTAGAATAACAAGATTTTAGGTGTGGATTAGTATTGTACGAGCAACTAGGCTCACAGGAAATGGACGCACCACGCCCACTGTTTAGCGTAGCCCCCATACAAATTTTAAATTGAAACAGCTGCAACTTCGGCAATCTTCTGTCTAAAATAACCCTAATTCACACCTAAATTAATATCGTAGTCGGAAATAATCTGGCAGAAAATCAGTGTGCCACGCCCACTCCTTTTTGGGTCTCCCATACAAAGTTGCGGAAATTAAAAAAAATATTACCGGTTATAACTTGCAAACTAGTCACCGTAGAATAACGAGATTTAAGGTGTGGATTAGTATTGTACGAGCAACTAGGATCACGGGAAATGGGCGCACCACGCCCTCTGTTTATCGTAGCCCCCATACAAATTTTAAATTGAAACAGCTGTAACTTCGGCAATCTCCTGTCTAGAATAACCATAAGAGACACCTAAATTAATATCGTAGTCGGAAATAATCTGACAGAATATCAGTGTGCCACGCCCACCTCTTCATGGGTCTCCCATACAAAGTCGAGGGAATTAAACTAAAACTTTAAGCTCCATAACTTACAAACCATTGAGCGTAGGACAACGAGATTTAAGGCATGGATTAGTATTGTACGAGCAACTAGGCTCACAGGAAATATGCGCACCACGCCCACTGTTTATCGTAGCCCCCATACAAATTTTAAATTTAAACAGCTGTAACTTCGGCAATCTTCTGTCTAGGATAACCATAATTGACACCTAAATTAATATCGTAGTCGGAAATAATCTGGCAGAAAATCAGTGTGCCACGCCCACTCCTTCATGGGTCTCTCATACAAAGTCGAGGGAATTAAACTAAAATTTTTAAGCTCCATAACTTACAAACCATTTAGCGTAGGACAACGAGATTTAAGGTATAGATTTGTATTGTACGAGCAACTATGATCACAGGAAATGGATGCACCACGCCCACTGTTTATCGTAGCCCCCATACAAATTTTAAATTGAAACAGCTGTAACTTCGGCAATCTTCTCTCTAGAATAACCATAATTGACACTTAGATTAACATAGTAGTTGGAAATAATCTGGTAGAAAATCAGTGTACCACGCCCACTCCTTTTGGGTCTCCCATACAAAGTTGCGGAAATTAAAAAAAATTTTTACCGGTTATAACTTGCAAACCATTTAGCGTAGGACAACGAGATTTAGGGAATAGATTAGTATTGTACGAGCAACTAGGCTCACAGGAAATGGACGCACCACGCCCACTGTTTATCGTAGCCCCCATACAAATTTTAAATTTAAACAGCTGTAACTTCGGCAATCTTCTGTCTAGGATAACCATAATTGACACCTAAATTAATATCGTAGTCGGAAATAATCTGGCAGAAAATCAGTGTGCCACGCCCACTCCTTCATGGGTCTCTCATACAAAGTCGAGGGAATTAAACTAAAATTTTTAAGCTCCATAACTTACAAACCATTTAGCGTAGGACAACGAGATTTAAGGTATAGATTTGTATTGTACGAGCAACTATGATCACAGGAAATGGATGCACCACGCCCACTGTTTATCGTAGCCCCCATACAAATTTTAAATTGAAACAGCTGTATCTTCGGCAATTTTCTGTCTAGAATAACCATAATTGACACTTAGATTAACATGGTAGTCGGAAATATTCTGGTAGTAAATCAGTGTACCACGCCCACTCATTTTTGGGTCTCCCATACAAAGTTGCGGAAATTAAAAAAAAATGTTACCGGTTATAACTTGCAAACTATTCACTGTAGAATAAGGACATTAAAGGTGTGGATTAGTATTGTACAAGCAACTAAAGGAAATGGGCGCACCACGCACACTGTTTATAGTAGCCCCCATACAAATTTTAAATTGAAACAGCTGTAACTTCGGCAATCTTCTGTCTGGTAGAAAATCAGTGTACCACGCCCACTCCTTTTTGGGTCTCCCATACAAAGTTGCGGAAATTAAAAAAAAATGTTACCGGTTATAACTTGCAAACTATTCAGCGCAGAATAACGAGATTTAAGGTGTGGATTAGGCTCACAGGAAATGGACGCACCACGCCCACTGTTTAGCGCAGCCCCCATACAAATTTTAAATTGAAACAGCTGTAACTTCGGCAATCTTCTGTCTAGAATAACCATAAGTGACACCTACATTAATATCGTAGTCGAAAATAATCTGACAGAATATCAGTGTGCCACGCCCACTTCTTCATGGGTCTCCCATACAAAGTCGAGGGAATTAAACTAAAACTTTTAAGCTCCATAACTTACAAACCATTTAGCGTAGGACAACGAGATTTAAGGTATAGATTAGTATTGTACGAGCAACTAGGCTCACAGGAAATGGATGCACCACGCCCACTGTTTATCGTAGCCCCCATACAAATTTTAAATTGAAACAGCTGTATCTTCGGCAATTTTCTGTCTAGAATAACCATAATTGACACTTAGATTAACATGGTAGTCGGAAATATTCTGGTAGTAAATCAGTGTACCACGCCCACTCATTTTTGGGTCTCCCATACAAAGTTGCGGAAATTAAAAAAAAATGTTACCGGTTATAACTTGCAAACTATTCACTGTAGAATAAGGACATTAAAGGTGTGGATTAGTATTGTACAAGCAACTAAAGGAAATGGGCGCACCACGCACACTGTTTATAGTAGCCCCCATACAAATTTTAAATTGAAACAGCTGTAACTTCGGCAATCTTCTGTCTGGTAGAAAATCAGTGTACCACGCCCACTCCTTTTGGGTCTCCCATACAAAGTTGCGGAAATTAAAAAAAAATTTTACCGGTTATAACTTGCAAACCATTTAGCGTAGGACAACGAGATTTAGGGTATAGATTAGTATTGTACGAGCAACTAGGCTCACAGGAAATGGACGCACCACGCCCACTGTTTATCGTAGCCCCCATACAAATTTTAAATTGAAACAGCTGTATCTTCGGCAATTTTCTGTCTAGAATAACCATAATTGACACTTAGATTAACATAGTAGTCGGAAATAATCCGGTAGAAAATCAGTGTACCGCGCCCACTCATTTTTGGGTCTCCCATACAAAGTTGCGGAAATTAAAAAAAAATGTTACCGGTTATAACTTGCAAACTATTCAGAGTAGAATCACGAGATTTAAGGTGTGGATTAGTATTGTACGAGCAACTAGACTAACGGGAAATGGGCGCACCACGCCCACTGTTTATCGTAGCCCCCATACAAATTTTAAATTGAAACAGCTGTAACTTCGGCAATCTTCTCTCTAGAATAACCATAATTGACACATAGATTAACATAGTAGTTGAAAATAATCTGGTCGAAAATCAGTGTACCACGCCCACTCCTTTTTGGGTCTCCCATACAAAGAATAACGAGATTTAAGGTGTGGATTAGTATTGTACGAGCAACTAGGCTCACAGGAAATGGACGCACCACGCCCACTGTTTATCGTAGCCCTCATACAAATTTTAAATTGAAACAGCTGTAACTTCGGCAATCTTCTGTCTAGAATAACCATAAGTGACACCTAAATTAATATCGTAGTCGGAAATAATCTGGTAGAAAATCAGTGTGCCACGCCCACTCCTTCATGGGTCTCTCATACAAAGTCTAGGGAATTAAACTAAAACTTTTAAGCTCCATAACTTACAAACCATTTAGCGTAGGACAACGAGATTTAAGGTATAGATTTGTATTGTACGAGCAACTAGGCTCACAGGAAATGGATGCACCACGCCCACTGTTTATCGTAGCCCCCATACAAATTTTCAATTGAAACAGCTGTAACTTCGGCAATCTTCTCTCTAGATTAACCATAATTGACACTTAGATTAACATAGTAGTTGGAAATAATCTGGTAGAAAATCAGTGTACCACGCCCACTCCTTTTTGGGTCTCCCATATAATTTTGCGGAAATTAAAAAAAAATTTTACCGGTTATAATTTGCAAACTATTTAGCGTAGAATAACGAGATTTAAGGTGTGGATTAGTATTGTACGAACAACTAGGCTCACAGGAAATGGACGCACCACGCCCACTGTTTATCGTAGCCCCCATACAAATTTTAAATTGAAACAGCTGTAACTTCGGCAATCTTCTGTCTGGTAGAAAATCAGTGTACCACGCCCACTCCTTTTTGGGTCTCCTATACAAAGTTGCGGAAATTAAAAAAAATTTTACCGGTTATAACTTGCAAACTATTCAGCGTAGAATAACGAGATTTAAGGTGTGGATTAGTATTGTACGAGCAACTAGGCTCACAGGAAATGGACGCACGACGCCCACTGTTTAGCGTAGCCCCCATACAAATTTTAAATTGAAACAGCTGTAACTTCGGCAATCTTCTCTCTAGAATAACCACAATTTACACTTAGATTAACAGAGTAGTCGGAAATAATCCGTTAGAAAATCAGTGTACCGCGCCCACTCATTTTTGGGTCTCCCATACAAAGTTGCGGAAATTAAAATAAAATGTTACCGGTTATAACTTGCAAACTATTCAGCGCAGAATAACGAGATTTAAGGTGTGGATTAGTATTGTACGAGCAACTAGACTAACGGGAAATGGGTGCACCACGCCCACTGTTTATCGTAGCCCCCATACAAATTTTAAATTGAAACAGCTGTAACTTCGGCAATCTTCTCTCTAGAATAACCACAATTTACACTTAGATTAACAGAGTAGTCGGAAATAATCCGTTAGAAAATCAGTGTACCGCGCCCACTCATTTTTGGGTCTCCCATACAAAGTTGCGGAAATTAAAATAAAATGTTACCGGTTATAACTTGCAAACTATTCAGCGCAGAATAACGAGATTTAAGGTGTGGATTAGTATTGTACGAGCAACTAGACTAACGGGAAATGGGTGCACCACGCCCACTGTTTATCGTAGCCCCCATACAAATTTTCAATTGAAACAGCTGTAACTTCGGCAATCTTCTCTCTAGAAAAACCATAATTGACACTTAGATTAACATGGTAGTCGGAAATAATCTGGTAGTAAATCAGTGTACCACGCCCACTCCTTTTTGGGTCTCCCATACAAAGTTGCGGAAATTAAAAAAAAATGTTACCGGTTATAACTTGCAAACTATTCACTGTAGAATAAGGACATTAAAGGTGTGGATTAGTATTGTACAAGCAACTAAGCTCACAGGAAATGGGCGCACCACGCCCACTGTTTATCGTAGCCCCCATACAAATTTTAAATTGAAACAGCTGTAACTTCGGCAATCTTCTGTCTAGAATAACCATAAGTGACACCTAAATTAATATCGTAGTCGGAAATAATCTGGCAGAAAATCAGTGTGCCACGCCCACTCCTTCATGGGTCTCTCATACAAAGTCGAGGGAATTAAACTAAAACTTTTAAGCTCCATAACTTACAAACCATTTAGCGTAGGACAACGAGATTTAAGGTATAGATTAGTATTGTACGAGCAACTAGGCTCACAGGAAATGGATGCAGCAGGCCCACTGTTTATCGTAGCCCCCATACAAATTTTCAATTGAAACAGCTGTAACTTCGGCAATCTTCTCTCTAGAAAAACCATAATTGACACATAGATTAACATAGTAGTTGAAAATAATCTGGTCGAAAATCAGTGTACCATGCCCACTCCTTTTTGGGTCTCCTATACAAAGTTGCGGAAATTAAAAAAAAATGTTACCGGTTATAACTTGCAAACTATTCAGCGCAGAATAACGAGATTTAAGGTGTGGATTAGTATTGTACGAGCAACTAGACTAACGGGAAATGGGCGCACCACGCTCACTGTTTATCGTAGACCCCATACAAATTTTAAATTGAAACAGCTGTAACTTCGGCAATCTTCTCTCTAGAATAACCATAATTTACACTTAGATTAACATAGTAGTCGGAAATAATCTGGTAGAAAATCAGTGTACCACGCCCACTCATTTTTGGGTCTCCCATACAAAGTTGCGGAAATTAAAATAAAATGTTACCGGTTATAACTTGCAAACTATTCAGCGCAGAATAACGAGATTTAAGGTGTGGATTAGTATTGTACGAGCAACTAGACTAACGGGAAATGGGCGCACCACGCCCACTGTTTATCGTAGCCTCCATACAAATTTTAAATTGAAACAGCTGTAACTTCGGCAATCTTCTCTCTAGAATAACCACAATTTACACTTAGATTAACAGAGTAGTCGGAAATAATCCGTTAGAAAATCAGTGTACCGCGCCCACTCATTTTTGGGTCTCCCATACAAAGTTGCGGAAATTAAAATAAAATGTTACCGGTTATAACTTGCAAACTATTCAGCGCAGAATAACGAGATTTAAGGTGTGGATTAGTATTGTACGAGCAACTAGACTAACGGAATATGGGTGCACCACGCCCACTGTTTATCGTAGCCCCCATACAAATTTTAAATTGAAACAGCTGTAACTTCGGCAATCTTCTCTCTAGAATAACCACAATTTACACTTAGATAAACAGAGTAGTCGGAAATAATCCGTTAGAAAATCAGTGTACCGCGCCCACTCATTTTTGGGTCTCCCATACAAAGTTGCGGAAATTAAAATAAAATGTTACCGGTTATAACTTGCAAACTATTCAGCGCAGAATAACGAGATTTAAGGTGTGGATTAGTATTGTACGAGCAACTAGACTAACGGGAAATGGGTGCACCACGCCCACTGTTTATCGTAGCCCCCATACAAATTTTCAATTGAAACAGCTGTAACTTCGGCAATCTTCTCTCTAGAAAAACCATAATTGACACTTAGATTAACATGGTAGTCGGAAATAATCTAGTAGTAAATCAGTGTACCACGCCCACTCCTTTTTGGGTCTCCCATACAAAGTTGCGGAAATTAAAAAAAAATGTTACCGGTTATAACTTGCAAACTATTCACTGTAGAATAAGGACATTAAAGGTGTGGATTAGTATTGTACAAGCAACTAAGCTCACAGGAAATGGGCGCACCACGCCCACTGTTTATCGTAGCCCCCATACAAATTTTAAATTGAAACAGCTGTAACTTCGGCAATCTTCCGTCTAGAATAACCATAATTGACACTTAAATTAATATCGTAGTCGGAAATAATCTGACAGAAAATCAGTGTGCCACGCCCACTCCTTCATTGGTCTCCCACACAAAGTCGAGGGAATTAAACTAAAATTTTAAGCTCCATAACTTACAAACCATTTAGCGTAAGACAACGAGATTTAAGGTGTGGATTAGTATTGTACGAGCAACTAGGCTCACAGGAAATGGACGCACCACGCCCACTGTTTATCGTAGCCCCCATAGAAATTTTCAATTGAAACAGCTGTAACTTCGGCAATCTTCTCTCTAGAATAACCATAATTGACACATAGATTAACATAGTAGTTGAAAATAATCTGGTCGAAAATCAGTGTACCACGCCCACTCCTTTTTGGGTCTCCCATACAAAGAATAACGAGATTTAAGGTGTGGATTAGTATTGTACGAGCAACTAGGCTCACAGGAAATGGACGCACCACGCCCACTGTTTATCGTAGCCCTCATACAAATTTTAAATTGAAACAGCTGTAACTTCGGCAATCTTCTGTCTAGAATAACCATAAGTGACACCTAAATTAATATCGTAGTCGGAAATAATCTGGTAGAAAATCAGTGTGCCACGCCCACTCCTTCATGGGTCTCTCATACAAAGTCTAGGGAATTAAACTAAAACTTTTAAGCTCCATAACTTACAAACCATTTAGCGTAGGACAACGAGATTTAAGGTATAGATTTGTATTGTACGAGCAACTAGGCTCACAGGAAATGGATGCACCACGCCCACTGTTTATCGTAGCCCCCATACAAATTTTCAATTGAAACAGCTGTAACTTCGGCAATCTTCTCTCTAGATTAACCATAATTGACACTTAGATTAACATAGTAGTTGGAAATAATCTGGTAGAAAATCAGTGTACCACGCCCACTCCTTTTTGGGTCTCCCATATAATTTTGCGGAAATTAAAAAAAAAATTTTACCGGTTATAATTTGCAAACTATTTAGCGTAGAATAACGAGATTTAAGGTGTGGATTAGTATTGTACGAACAACTAGGCTCACAGGAAATGGACGCACCACGCCCACTGTTTATCGTAGCCCCCATACAAATTTTAAATTGAAACAGCTGTAACTTCGGCAATCTTCTGTCTGGTAGAAAATCAGTGTACCACGCCCACTCCTTTTTGGGTCTCCTATACAAAGTTGCGGAAATTAAAAAAAATTTTACCGGTTATAACTTGCAAACTATTCAGCGTAGAATAACGAGATTTAAGGTGTGGATTAGTATTGTACGAGCAACTAGGCTCACAGGAAATGGACGCACGACGCCCACTATTTAGCGTAGCCCCCATACAAATTTTAAATTGAAACAGCTGTAACTTCGGCAATCTTCTCTCTAGAATAACCACAATTTACACTTAGATTAACAGAGTAGTCGGAAATAATCCGTTAGAAAATCAGTGTACCGCGCCCACTCATTTTTGGGTCTCCCATACAAAGTTGCGGAAATTAAAATAAAATGTTACCGGTTATAACTTGCAAACTATTCAGCGCAGAATAACGAGATTTAAGATGTGGATTAGTATTATACGAGCAACTAGACTAACGGGAAATGGGTGCACCACGCCCACTGTTTATCGTAGCCCCCATACAAATTTTAAATTGAAACAGCTGTAACTTCGGCAATCTTCTCTCTAGAATAACCACAATTTACACTTAGATTAACAGAGTAGTCGGAAATAATCCGTTAGAAAATCAGTGTACCGCGCCCACTCATTTTTGGGTCTCCCATACAAAGTTGCGGAAATTAAAAAAAATGTTACCGGTTATAACTTGCAAACTATTCAGCGTAGAATAACGAGATTTAAGGTGTGGATTAGTATTGTACGAGCAACTAGGCTCACAGGAAATGGACGCACGACGCCCACTATTTAGCGTAGCCCCCATACAAATTTTAAATTGAAACAGCTGTAACTTCGGCAATCTTCTCTCTAGAATAACCACAATTTACACTTAGATTAACAGAGTAGTCGGAAATAATCCGTTAGAAAATCAGTGTACCGCGCCCACTCATTTTTGGGTCTCCTATACAAAGTTGCGGAAATTAAAAAAAAATGTTACCGGTTATAACTTGCAAACTATTCAGCGCAGAATAACGAGATTTAAGGTGTGGATTAGTATTGTACGAGCAACTAGACTAACGGGAAATGGGCGCACCACGCTCACTGTTTATCGTAGACCCCATACAAATTTTAAATTGAAACAGCTGTAACTTCGGCAATCTTCTCTCTAGAATAACCATAATTTACACTTAGATTAACATAGTAGTCGGAAATAATCTGGTAGAAAATCAGTGTACCACGCCCACTCATTTTTGGGTCTCCCATACAAAGTTGCGGAAATTAAAATAAAATGTTACCGGTTATAACTTGCAAACTATTCAGCGCAGAATAACGAGATTTAAGGTGTGGATTAGTATTGTACGAGCAACTAGACTAACGGGAAATGGGCGCACCACGCCCACTGTTTATCGTAGCCTCCATACAAATTTTAAATTGAAACAGCTGTAACTTCGGCAATCTTCTCTCTAGAATAACCACAATTTACACTTAGATTAACAGAGTAGTCGGAAATAATCCGTTAGAAAATCAGTGTACCGCGCCCACTCATTTTTGGGTCTCCCATACAAAGTTGCGGAAATTAAAATAAAATGTTACCGGTTATAACTTGCAAACTATTCAGCGCAGAATAACGAGATTTAAGGTGTGGATTAGTATTGTACGAGCAACTAGACTAACGGAATATGGGTGCACCACGCCCACTGTTTATCGTAGCCCCCATACAAATTTTAAATTGAAACAGCTGTAACTTCGGCAATCTTCTCTCTAGAATAACCACAATTTACACTTAGATAAACAGAGTAGTCGGAAATAATCCGTTAGAAAATCAGTGTACCGCGCCCACTCATTTTTGGGTCTCCCATACAAAGTTGCGGAAATTAAAATAAAATGTTACCGGTTATAACTTGCAAACTATTCAGCGCAGAATAACGAGATTTAAGGTGTGGATTAGTATTGTACGAGCAACTAGACTAACGGGAAATGGGTGCACCACGCCCACTGTTTATCGTAGCCCCCATACAAATTTTCAATTGAAACAGCTGTAACTTCGGCAATCTTCTCTCTAGAAAAACCATAATTGACACTTAGATTAACATGGTAGTCGGAAATAATCTGGTAGTAAATCAGTGTACCACGCCCACTCCTTTTTGGGTCTCCCATACAAAGTTGCGGAAATTAAAAAAAAATGTTACCGGTTATAACTTGCAAACTATTCACTGTAGAATAAGGACATTAAAGGTGTGGATTAGTATTGTACAAGCAACTAAGCTCACAGGAAATGGGCGCACCACGCCCACTGTTTATCGTAGCCCCCATACAAATTTTAAATTGAAACAGCTGTAACTTCGGCAATCTTCCGTCTAGAATAACCATAATTGACACTTAAATTAATATCGTAGTCAGAAATAATCTGACAGAAAATCAGTGTGCCACGCCCACTCCTTCATTGGTCTCCCACACAAAGTCGAGGGAATTAAACTAAAATTTTAAGCTCCATAACTTACAAACCATTTAGCGTAAGACAACGAGATTTAAGGTGTGGATTAGTATTGTACGAGCAACTAGGCTCACAGGAAATGGACGCACCACGCCCACTGTTTATCGTAGCCCCCATAGAAATTTTCAATTGAAACAGCTGTAACTTCGGCAATCTTCTCTCTAGAATAACCATAATTGACACATAGATTAACATAGTAGTTGAAAATAATCTGGTCGAAAATCAGTGTACCACGCCCACTCCTTTTTGGGTCTCCCATACAAAGAATAACGAGATTTAAGGTGTGGATTAGTATTGTACGAGCAACTAGGCTCACAGGAAATGGACGCACCACGCCCACTGTTTATCGTAGCCCTCATACAAATTTTAAATTGAAACAGCTGTAACTTCGGCAATCTTCTGTCTAGAATAACCATAAGTGACACCTAAATTAATATCGTAGTCGGAAATAATCTGGTAGAAAATCAGTGTGCCACGCCCACTCCTTCATGGGTCTCTCATACAAAGTCTAGGGAATTAAACTAAAACTTTTAAGCTCCATAACTTACAAACCATTTAGCGTAGGACAACGAGATTTAAGGTATAGATTTGTATTGTACGAGCAACTAGGCTCACAGGAAATGGATGCACCACGCCCACTGTTTATCGTAGCCCCCATACAAATTTTCAATTGAAACAGCTGTAACTTCGGCAATCTTCTCTCTAGATTAACCATAATTGACACTTAGATTAACATAGTAGTTGGAAATAATCTGGTAGAAAATCAGTGTACCACGCCCACTCCTTTTTGGGTCTCCCATATAATTTTGCGGAAATTAAAAAAAAAATTTTACCGGTTATAATTTGCAAACTATTTAGCGTAGAATAACGAGATTTAAGGTGTGGATTAGTATTGTACGAACAACTAGGCTCACAGGAAATGGACGCACCACGCCCACTGTTTATCGTAGCCCCCATACAAATTTTAAATTGAAACAGCTGTAACTTCGGCAATCTTCTGTCTGGTAGAAAATCAGTGTACCACGCCCACTCCTTTTTGGGTCTCCTATACAAAGTTGCGGAAATTAAAAAAAATTTTACCGGTTATAACTTGCAAACTATTCAGCGTAGAATAACGAGATTTAAGGTGTGGATTAGTATTGTACGAGCAACTAGGCTCACAGGAAATGGACGCACGACGCCCACTATTTAGCGTAGCCCCCATACAAATTTTAAATTGAAACAGCTGTAACTTCGGCAATCTTCTCTCTAGAATAACCACAATTTACACTTAGATTAACAGAGTAGTCGGAAATAATCCGTTAGAAAATCAGTGTACCGCGCCCACTCATTTTTGGGTCTCCCATACAAAGTTGCGGAAATTAAAATAAAATGTTACCGGTTATAACTTGCAAACTATTCAGCGCAGAATAACGAGATTTAAGGTGTGGATTAGTATTGTACGAGCAACTAGACTAACGGGAAATGGGTGCACCACGCCCACTGTTTATCGTAGCCCCCATACAAATTTTCAATTGAAACAGCTGTAACTTCGGCAATCTTCTCTCTAGAAAAACCATAATTGACACTTAGATTAACATGGTAGTCGGAAATAATCTGGTAGTAAATCAGTGTACCACGCCCACTCCTTTTTGGGTCTCCCATACAAAGTTGCGGAAATTAAAAAAAAATGTTACCGGTTATAACTTGCAAACTATTCACTGTAGAATAAGGACATTAAAGGTGTGGATTAGTATTGTACAAGCAACTAAGCTCACAGGAAATGGGCGCACCACGCCCACTGTTTATCGTAGCCCCCATACAAATTTTAAATTGAAACAGCTGTAACTTCGGCAATCTTCTGTCTAGAATAACCATAAGTGACACCTAAATTAATATCGTAGTCGGAAATAATCTGGCAGAAAATCAGTGTGCCACGCCCACTCCTTCATGGGTCTCTCATACAAAGTCGAGGGAATTAAACTAAAACTTTTAAGCTCCATAACTTACAAACCATTTAGCGTAGGACAACGAGATTTAAGGTATAGATTAGTATTGTACGAGCAACTAGGCTCACAGGAAATGGATGCAGCAGGCCCACTGTTTATCGTAGCCCCCATACAAATTTTCAATTGAAACAGCTGTAACTTCGGCAATCTTCTCTCTAGAAAAACCATAATTGACACATAGATTAACATAGTAGTTGAAAATAATCTGGTCGAAAATCAGTGTACCATGCCCACTCCTTTTTGGGTCTCCTATACAAAGTTGCGGAAATTAAAAAAAAATGTTACCGGTTATAACTTGCAAACTATTCAGCGTAGAATAACGAGATTTAAGGTGTGGATTAGTATTGTACGAGCAACTAGACTAACGGGAAATGGGCGCACCACGCCCACTGTTTATCGTAGCCCCCATACAAATTTTAAATTGAAACAGCTGTAACTTCGGCAATCTTCTCTCTAGAATAACCATAATTTACACTTAGATTAACATAGTAGTCGGAAATAATCTGGTAGAAAATCAGTGTACCACGCCCACTCATTTTTGGGTCTCCCATACAAAGTTGCGGAAATTAAAATAAAATGTTACCGGTTATAACTTGCAAACTATTCAGCGCAGAATAACGAGATTTAAGGTGTGGATTAGTATTGTACGAGCAACTAGACTAACGGGAAATGGGCGCACCACGCCCACTGTTTATCGTAGCCTCCATACAAATTTTAAATTGAAACAGCTGTAACTTCGGCAATCTTCTGTCTGGTAGAAAATCAGTGTACCACGCCCACTCCTTTTTGGGTCTCCCATACAAAGTTGCGGAAATTAAAAAAAAATGTTACCGGTTATAACTTGCAAACTATTCAGCGTAGAATCACGAGATTTAAGGTGTGGATTAGTATTGTACGAGCAACTAGACTAACGGGAAATGGGCGCACCACGCCCACTGTTTATCGTAGCCCCCATACAAATTTTAAATTGAAACAGCTGTAACTTCGGCAATCTTCTCTCTAGAATAACCATAATTTACACTTAGATTAACATAGTAGTCGGAAATAATCTGGTAGAAAATCAGTGTACCACGCCCACTCATTTTTGGGTCTCCCATACAAAGTTGCGTAAATTAAAATAAAATGTTACCGGTTATAACTTGCAAACTATTCAGCGCAGAATAACGAGATTTAAGGTGTGGATTAGTATTGTACGAGCAACTAGACTAACGGGAAATGGGCGCACCACTCCCACTGTTTATCGTAGCCTCCATACAAATTTTAAATTGAAACAGCTGTAACTTCGGCAATCTTCTCTCTAGAATAACCACAATTTACACTTAGATTAACAGAGTAGTCGGAAATAATCCGTTAGAAAATCAGTGTACCGCGCCCACTCATTTTTGGGTCTCCCATACAAAGTTGCGGAAATTAAAATAAAATGTTACCGGTTATAACTTGCAAACTATTCAGCGCAGAATAACGAGATTTAAGGTGTGGATTAGTATTGTACGAGCAACTAGACTAACGGAATATGGGTGCACCACGCCCACTGTTTATCGTAGCCCCCATACAAATTTTAAATTGAAACAGCTGTAACTTCGGCAATCTTCTCTCTAGAATAACCACAATTTACACTTAGATAAACAGAGTAGTCGGAAATAATCCGTTAGAAAATCAGTGTACCGCGCCCACTCATTTTTGGGTCTCCCATACAAAGTTGCGGAAATTAAAATAAAATGTTACCGGTTATAACTTGCAAACTATTCAGCGCAGAATAACGAGATTTAAGGTGTGGATTAGTATTGTACGAGCAACTAGACTAACGGGAAATGGGTGCACCACGCCCACTGTTTATCGTAGCCCCCATACAAATTTTCAATTGAAACAGCTGTAACTTCGGCAATCTTCTCTCTAGAAAAACCATAATTGACACTTAGATTAACATGGTAGTCGGAAATAATCTGGTAGTAAATCAGTGTACCACGCCCACTCCTTTTTGGGTCTCCCATACAAAGTTGCGGAAATTAAAAAAAAATGTTACCGGTTATAACTTGCAAACTATTTAGCGTAGAATCACGAGATTTAAGGTGTGGATTAGTATTGTACGAGCAACTAGACTAACGGGAAATGGGCGCACCACGCCCACTGTTTATCGTAGCCCCCATACAAATTTTAAATTGAAACAGCTGTAACTTCGGCAATCTTCTCTCTAGAATAACCATAATTTACACTTAGATTAACATAGTAGTCGGAAATAATCTGGTAGAAAATCAGTGTACCACGCCCACTCATTTTTGGGTCTCCCATACAAAGTTGCGGAAATTAAAATAAAATGTTACCGGTTATAACTTGCAAACTATTCAGCGCAGAATAACGAGATTTAAGGTGTGGATTAGTATTGTACGAGCAACTAGACTAACGGGAAATGGGCGCACCACTCCCACTGTTTATCGTAGCCTCCATACAAATTTTAAATTGAAACAGCTGTAACTTCGGCAATCTTCTCTCTAGAATAACCACAATTTACACTTAGATTAACAGAGTAGTCGGAAATAATCCGTTAGAAAATCAGTGTACCGCGCCCACTCATTTTTGGGTCTCCCATACAAAGTTGCGGAAATTAAAATAAAATGTTACCGGTTATAACTTGCAAACTATTCAGCGCAGAATAACGAGATTTAAGGTGTGGATTAGTATTGTACCACGCCCACTCCTTTTTGGGTCTCCCATACAAAGTTGCGGAAATTAAAAAAAAATGTTACCGGTTATAACTTGCAAACTATTCAGCGTAGAATAACGAGATTTAAGGTGTGGATTAGTATTGTACGAGCAACTAGACTAACGGGAAATGGGCGCACCACGCCCACTGTTTATCGTAGCCCCCATACAAATTTTAAATTGAAACAGCTGTAACTTCGGCAATCTTCTCTCTAGAATAACCATAATTTACACTTAGATTAACATAGTAGTCGGAAATAATCTGGTAGAAAATCAGTGTACCACGCCCACTCATTTTTGGGTCTCCCATACAAAGTTGCGGAAATTAAAATAAAATGTTACCGGTTATAACTTGCAAACTATTCAGCGCAGAATAACGAGATTTAAGGTGTGGATTAGTATTGTACGAGCAACTAGACTAACGGGAAATGGGCGCACCACTCCCACTGTTTATCGTAGCCTCCATACAAATTTTAAATTGAAACAGCTGTAACTTCGGCAATCTTCTCTCTAGAATAACCACAATTTACACTTAGATTAACAGAGTAGTCGGAAATAATCCGTTAGAAAATCAGTGTACCGCGCCCACTCATTTTTGGGTCTCCCATACAAAGTTGCGGAAATTAAAATAAAATGTTACCGGTTATAACTTGCAAACTATTCAGCGCAGAATAACGAGATTTAAGGTGTGGATTAGTATTGTACGAGCAACTAGACTAACGGAATATGGGTGCACCACGCCCACTGTTTATCGTAGCCCCCATACAAATTTTAAATTGAAACAGCTGTAACTTCGGCAATCTTCTCTCTAGAATAACCACAATTTACACTTAGATAAACAGAGTAGTCGGAAATAATCCGTTAGAAAATCAGTGTACCGCGCCCACTCATTTTTGGGTCTCCCATACAAAGTTGCGGAAATTAAAATAAAATGTTACCGGTTATAACTTGCAAACTATTCAGCGCAGAATAACGAGATTTAAGGTGTGGATTAGTATTGTACGAGCAACTAGACTAACGGGAAATGGGTGCACCACGCCCACTGTTTATCGTAGCCCCCATACAAATTTTCAATTGAAACAGCTGTAACTTCGGCAATCTTCTCTCTAGAAAAACCATAATTGACACTTAGATTAACATGGTAGTCGGAAATAATCTGGTAGTAAATCAGTGTACCACGCCCACTCCTTTTTGGGTCTCCCATACAAAGTTGCGGAAATTAAAAAAAAATGTTACCGGTTATAACTTGCAAACTATTCACTGTAGAATAAGGACATTAAAGGTGTGGATTAGTATTGTACAAGCAACTAAGCTCACAGGAAATGGGCGCACCACGCCCACTGTTTATCGTAGCCCCCATACAAATTTTAAATTGAAACAGCTGTAACTTCGGCAATCTTCTGTCTAGAATAACCATAAGTGACACCTAAATTAATATCGTAGTCGGAAATAATCTGGCAGAAAATCAGTGTGCCACGCCCACTCCTTCATGGGTCTCTCATACAAAGTCGAGGGAATTAAACTAAAACTTTTAAGCTCCATAACTTACAAACCATTTAGCGTAGGACAACGAGATTTAAGGTATAGATTAGTATTGTACGAGCAACTAGGCTCACAGGAAATGGATGCAGCAGGCCCACTGTTTATCGTAGCCCCCATACAAATTTTCAATTGAAACAGCTGTAACTTCGGCAATCTTCTCTCTAGAAAAACCATAATTGACACATAGATTAACATAGTAGTTGAAAATAATCTGGTCGAAAATCAGTGTACCACGCCCACTCCTTTTTGGGTCTCCTATACAAAGTTGCGGAAATTAAAAAAAAATGTTACCGGTTATAACTTGCAAACTATTCAGCGTAGAATAACGAGATTTAAGGTGTGGATTAGTATTGTACGAGCAACTAGACTAACGGGAAATGGGCGCACCACGCCCACTGTTTATCGTAGCCCCCATACAAATTTTAAATTGAAACAGCTGTAACTTCGGCAATCTTCTCTCTAGAATAACCATAATTTACACTTAGATTAACATAGTAGTCGGAAATAATCTGGTAGAAAATCAGTGTACCACGCCCACTCATTTTTGGGTCTCCCATACAAAGTTGCGGAAATTAAAATAAAATGTTACCGGTTATAACTTGCAAACTATTCAGCGCAGAATAACGAGATTTAAGGTGTGGATTAGTATTGTACGAGCAACTAGACTAACGGGAAATGGGCGCACCACGCCCACTGTTTATCGTAGCCTCCATACAAATTTTAAATTGAAACAGCTGTAACTTCGGCAATCTTCTGTCTGGTAGAAAATCAGTGTACCACGCCCACTCCTTTTTGGGTCTCCCATACAAAGTTGCGGAAATTAAAAAAAAATGTTACCGGTTATAACTTGCAAACTATTCAGCGTAGAATAACGAGATTTAAGGTGTGGATTAGTATTGTACGAGCAACTAGACTAACGGGAAATGGGCGCACCACGCCCACTGTTTATCGTAGCCCCCATACAAATTTTAAATTGAAACAGCTGTAACTTCGGCAATCTTCTCTCTAGAATAACCATAATTTACACTTAGATTAACATAGTAGTCGGAAATAATCTGGTAGAAAATCAGTGTACCACGCCCACTCATTTTTGGGTCTCCCATACAAAGTTGCGGAAATTAAAATAAAATGTTACCGGTTATAACTTGCAAACTATTCAGCGCAGAATAACGAGATTTAGGGTGTGGATTAGTATTGTACGAGCAACTAGACTAACGGGAAATGGGCGCACCACGCCCACTGTTTATCGTAGCCCCCATACAAATTTTAAATTCAAACAGCTGTATCTTCGGCAATCTTCCGTCTAGAATAACCATAATTGACACTTAAATTAATATCGTAGTCGGAAATAATCTGACAGAAAATCAGTGTGCCACGCTTACTCCTTCATTGGTCTCCCATACAAAGTCGAGGGAATTAAACTAAAATTTTAAGCTCCATAACTTACAAACCATTTAGCGTAGGACAACGAGATTTAAGGTATAGATTAGTATTGTACGAGCAACTAGGCTCACAGGAAATGGACGCACCACGCCCACTGTTTATCGTAGCCCCCATACAAACTTTTCAATTGAAACAGCTGTAACTTCGGCAATCTTCTCTCCAGAATAACCATAATTGACACATAGATTAACATAGTAGTTGAAAATAATCTGGTCGAAAATCAGTGTACCACGCCCACTCCTTTTTGGGTCTCCCATACAAAGAATAACGAGATTTAAGGTGTGGATTAGTATTGTACGAGCAACTAGGCTCACAGGAAATGGACACACCACGCCCACTGTTTATCGTAGCCCCCATACAAATTTTAAATTGAAACAACTGTATCTTCGGCAATTTTCTGTCTAGAATAACCATAATTGACACTTAGATTAACATAGTAGTCGGAAATAATCCGGTAGAAAATCAGTGTACCGCGCCCACTCATTTTTGGGTCTCCCATACAAAGTTGCGGAATTTAAAAAAATGTTACCGGTTATAACTTGCAAACTATTCACCGTAGAATAACGAGATTTAAGGTGTGGATTAGTATTGTAGGAGCAACTAGGCACACAGGAAATGGGCGCACCACGCCCACTGTTTATCGTAGCCCCCATACAAATTTTAAATTGAAACAGCTGTAACTTCGGCAATCTTCTCTCTAGAATAACCATAATTTACACTTAGATTAACATAGTAGTTGGAAATAATCTGGTAGAAAATCAGTGTACTGCGCCCACTCATTTTTGGGTCTCCCATACAAAGTTGCGGAAATTAAAATAAAATTTTACCG
The DNA here is from genome assembly GCA_963854835.1 of Megamerina dolium. Taxonomy (NCBI): domain Eukaryota; kingdom Metazoa; phylum Arthropoda; class Insecta; order Diptera; family Megamerinidae; genus Megamerina; species Megamerina dolium. The sequence continues at coordinate 18,940,892 of OY978530.1, read as the reverse complement.
GTTATAACTTGCAAACCATTTAGCGTAGGACAACGAGATTTAGGGTATAGATTAGTATTGTACGAGCAACTAGGCTCACAGGAAATGGACGCACCACGCCCACTGTTTATCGTAGCCCCCATACAAATTTTAAATTGAAACAGCTGTATCTTCGGCAATTTTCTGTCTAGAATAACCATAATTGACACTTAGATTAACATAGTAGTCGGAAATAATCCGGTAGAAAATCAGTGTACTGCGCCCACTCATTTTTGGGTCTCCCATACAAAGTTGCGGAAATTAAAATAAAATTTTACCGGTTATAACTTGCAAATCATTTAGCGTAGGACAACGAGATTTAGGGTATAGATTAGTATTGTACGAGCAACTAGGCTCACTGGAAATGGACGCACCACGCCCACTGTTTATCGTAGCCCCCATACAAATTTTAAATTGAAACAGCTGTAACTTCGGCAATCTTCTGTCTGGTAGAAAATCAGTGTACCACGCCCACTCCTTTACACTCCCATACAAAGTTGCGGAAATTAAAAAAAATGTTACCGGTTATAACTTGCAAACTATTCACTGTAGAATAAGGACATTAAAGGTGTGGATTAGTATTGTACAAGCAACTAGGCTCACAGGAAATGGGCGCACCACGCACACTGTTTATCGTAGCCCCCATACAAATTTTAAATTTAAACAGCTGTAACTTCGGCAATCTTCTGTCTAGAATAACCATAAGTGACACCTAAATTAATATCGTAGTCGGAAATAATCTGGCAGAAAATCAGTGTGCCACGCCCACTTCTTCATGGGTCTCCCATACAAAGTCGAGGGAATTAAACTAAAACTTTTAAGCTCCATAACTTACAAACCATTTAGCGTAGGACAACGAGGTTTAAGGTATGGATTAGTATTGTACGAGAAACTAGGCTCATAGGAAATGGTCGCGCCATGCCCACTGTTTATTGTAGCCCCCATACAAAATGACTGAAATTCTTTTAAATTGAAACAGCTGTAACTTCGGCAATCTTCTCTCTAGAAAAACCATAATTGACACTTAGATTAACATGGTAGTCGGAAATAATCTGGTAGTAAATCAGTGTACCACGCCCACTCATTTTTGGGTCTCCCATACAAAGTTGCGGAAATTAAAAAAAAATGTTACCGGTTATAACTTGCAAACTATTCACTGTAGAATAAGGACATTAAAGGTGTGGATTAGTATTGTACAAGCAACTAGGCTCACAGGAAATGGACGCACCACGCACACTGTTTATCGTAGCCCCCATACAAATTTTAAATTTAAACAGCTGTAACTTCGGCAATCTTCTGTCTAGAATAACCATAAGTGACACCTAAATTAATATCGTAGTCGGAAATAATCTGGCAGAAAATCAGTGTGCCACGCCCACTCCTTCATGGGTCTCTCATACAAAGTCGGGGGAATTAAACTAAAATTTTTAAGCTCCATAACTTACAAACCATTTAGCGTAGGACAACGAGATTTAAGGTATAGATTAGTATTGTACAATCAACTAGGCTCACAGGAAATGGATGCACCAGGCCCACTGTTTATCGTAGACCCCATACAAATTTTCAATTGAAACAGCTGTAACTTCGGCAATCTTCTCTCTAGAATAACCATAATTGACACATAGATTAACATAGTAGTTGAAAATAATCTGGTCGAAAATCAGTGTACCACGCCCACTCCTTTATGGGTCTCCTATACAAAGTTGCGGAAATTAAAAAAAATTTTACCGGTTATAACTTGCAAACTATTCAACGTAGAATAACGAGATTTAAGGTGTGGATTAGTATTGTACGAGCAACTAGGCTCACAGGAAATGGACGCACGACGCCCACTGTTTAGCGTAGCCCCCATACAAATTTTAAATTGAAACAGCTGTAACTTCGGCAATCTTCTGTCTGGTAGAAAATCAGTGTACCACGCCCACTCCTTTTTGGGTCTCCCATACAAAGTTGCGGAAATTAAAAAAAAATGTTACCGGTTATAACTTGCAAACTATTCAGCGTAGAATAACGAGATTTAAGGTGTGGATTAGTATTGTACGAGCAACTAGGCTCACAGGAAATGGACGCACCACGCCCACTGTTTAGCGTAGCCCCCATACAAATTTTAAATTGAAACAGCTGTAACTTCGGCAATCTTCTGTCTGGTAGAAAATCAGTGTACCACGCCCACTCCTTTTGGGTCTCCCATACAAAGTTGCGGAAATTAAAAAAAATTTTACCGGTTATAACTTGCAAACCATTTAGAGTAGGACAACGAGATTTAGGGTGTAGATTAGTATTGTACGAGCAACTAGGCTCACGGGAAATGGACGCACCACGCCCACTGTTTAGCGTAGCCCTCATACAAATTTTAAATTGAAACAGCTGTAACTTCGGCAATCTTCTGTCTAGAATAACCATAAGTGACACCTACATTAATATCGTAGTCGAAAATAATCTGACAGAATATCAGTGTGCCACGCCCACTTCTTCATGGGTCTCCCATACAAAGTCGAGGGAATTAAACTAAAACTTTTAAGCTCCATAACTTACAAACCATTTAGCGTAGGACAACGAGGTTTAAGGTATGGATTAGTATTGTACGAGAAACTAGGCTCATAGGAAATGGGCGCGCCATGCCCACTGTTTATTGTAGCCCCCATACAAAATGACTGAAATTCTTTTAAATTGAAACAGCTGTAACTTCGGCAATCTTCTCTCTAGAAAAACCATAATTGACACTTAGATTAACATGGTAGTCGGAAATAATCTGGTAGTAAATCAGTGTACCACGCCCACTCCTTTTTGGGTCTCCCATACAAAGTTGCGGAATTTAAAAAAAAGATGTTACCGGTTATAACTTGCAAACTATTCACTGTAGAATAAGGACATTAAAGGTGTGGATTAGTATTGTACAAGCAACTAGGCTCACAGGAAATGGGCGCACCACGCCCACTGTTTATCGTAGCCCCCATACAAATTTTAAATTTAAACAGCTGTAACTTCGGCAATCTTCTGTCTAGAATAACCATAAGTGACACCTAAATTAATATTGTAGTCGGAAATAATCTGGCAGAAAATCAGTGTGCCACGCCCACTCCTTCATGGGTCTCTCATACAAAGTCGAGGGAATTAAACTAAAATTTTAAGCTCCATAACTTACAAACCATTTAGCGTAGGACAACGAGATTTAAGGTATAGATTAGTATTGTACGAGCAACTAAGCTCACAGGAAATGGATGCACCACGCCCACTGTTTATCGTAGCCCCCATACAAATTTTCAATTGAAACAGCTGTAACTTCGGCAATCTTCTCTCTAGAATAACCATAATTGACACATAGATTAACATAGTAGTTGACAATAATCTGGTCGAAAATCAGTGTACCACGCCCACTCCTTTTTGGGTCTCCTATACAAAGTTGCGGAAATTAAAAAAAATTTTACCGGTTATAACTTGCAAACTATTCAGCGTAGAATAACGAGATTTAAGGTGTGGATTAGTATTGTACGAGCAACTAGGCTCACAGGAAATGGACGCACCACGCCCACTGTTTAGCGTAGCCCCCATACAAATTTTAAATTGAAACAGCTGTAACATCGGCAATCTTCTGTCTGGTAGAAAATCAGTGTACCATGCCCACTCCTTTTTGGGTCTCCCATACAATGTTGCGGAAATTAAAAAAAAATGTTACCGGTTATAACTTGCAAACTATTCAGCGTAGAATAACGAGATTTAAGGTGTGGATTAGTATTGTACGAACAACTAGACTAACGGGAAATGGGCGCACCACGCCCACTGTTTATCGTAGCCCCCATACAAATTTTAAATTGAAACAGCTGTAACTTCGGCAATCTTCTCTCTAGAATAACCATAATTTACACTTAGATTAACATAGTAGTCGGAAATAATCTGGTAGAAAATCAGTGTACCACGCCCACTCATTTTTGGGTCTCCCATACAAAGTTGCGGAAATTAAAATAAAATGTTACCGGTTATAACTTGCGAACTATTCAGCGCAGAATAACGAGATTTAAGGTGTGGATTAGTATTGTACGAGCAACTAGACTAACGGGAAATGGGCGCACCACGCCCACTGTTTATCGTAGCCCCCATACAAATTTTAAATTTAAACAGCTGTAACTTCGGCAATCTTCCGTCTAGAATAACCATAATTGACACTTAAATTAATATCGTAGTCGGAAATAATCTGACAGAAAATCAGTGTGCCACACCCACTCCTTCATTGTTCTCCCATACAAAGTCGAGGGAATTAAACTAAAATTTTAAGCTCCATAACTTACAAACCATTTAGCGTAGGACAACGAGATTTAAGGTATAGATTAGTATTGTACGAGCAACTAGGCTCACAGGAAATGGACGCACCACGCCCACTGTTTATCGTAGCCCCCATACAAATTTTCAATTGAAACAGCTGTAACTTCGGCAATCTTCTCTCCAGAATAACCATAATTGACACATAGATTAACATAGTAGTTGAAAATAATCTGGTCGAAAATCAGTGTACCACGCCCACTCATTTTTGGGTCTCCCATACAAAGAATAACGAGATTTAAGGTGTGGATTAGTATTGTACGAGCAACTAGGCTCACAGGAAATGGACACACCACGCCCACTGTTTATCGTAGCCCCCATACAAATTTTAAATTGAAACAGCTGTAACTTCGGCAATCTTCTGTCTAGAATAACCATAAGTGACACCTAAATTAATATCGTAGTCGGAAATAATCTGGCAGAAAATCAGTGTGCCACGCCCACTCCTTCATGGGTCTCTCATACAAAGTCGAGGGAATTAAACTAAAACTTTTAAGCTCCATAACTTACAAACCATTTAGCGTAGGACAACGAGATTAAAGGTATAGATTAGTATTGTACAATCAACTAGGCTCACAGGAAATGGATGCACCAGGCCCACTGTTTATCGTAGCCCCCATACAAATTTCAATTGAAACAGCTGTAACTTCGGCAATCTTCTCTCTAGAATAACCATAATTGACACATAGATTAACATAGTAGTTGACAATAATCTGGTCGAAAATCAGTGTACCACGCCCACTACTTTTTGGGTCTCCTATACAAAGTTGCGAAAATTAAAAAAAATTTTACCGGTTATAACTTGCAAACTATTCAGCGTAGAATAACGAGATTTAAGGTGTGGATTAGTATTGTACGAGCAACTAGACTAACGGGAAATGGGCGCACCACGCCCACTGTTTATCGTAGCCCCCATACAAATTTTAAATTGAAACAGCTGTAACTTCGGCAATCTTCTCTCTAGAATAACCATAATTTACACTTAGATTAACATAGTAGTCGGAAATAATCTGGTAGAAAATCAGTGTACCACGCCCACTCATTTTTGGGTCTCCCATACAAAGTTGCGGAAATTAAAATAAAATGTTACCGGTTATAACTTGCAAACTATTCAGCGCAGAATAACGAGATTTAAGGTGTGGATTAGTATTGTACGAGCAACTAGACTAACGGGAAATGGGCGCACCACGCCCACTGTTTATCGTAGCCCCCATACAAATTTTAAATTTAAACAGCTGTAACTTCGGCAATCTTCCGTCTAGAATAACCATAAATGACACTTAAATTAATATCGTAGTCGGAAATAATCTGACAGAAAATCAGTGTGCCACGCCCACTCCTTCATTGGTCTCCCATACAAAGTCGAGGGAATTAAACTAATATTTTAATCTCCATAACTTACAAACCATTTAGCGTAGGACAACGAGATTTAAGGTATAGATTAGTATTGTACGAGCAACTAGGCTCACAGGAAATGGACGCACCACGCCCACTGTTTATCGTAGCCCCCATACAAATTTTCAATTGAAACAGCTGTAACTTCGGCAATCTTCTCTCCAGAATAACCATAATTGACACATAGATTAACATAGTAGTTGAAAATAATCTGGTCGAAAATCAGTGTACCACGCCCACTCCTTTTTGCGTCTCCCATACAAAGAATAACGAGATTTAAGGTGTGGATTAGTATTGTACGAGCAACTAGGCTCACAGGAAATGGACACACCACGCCCACTGTTTATCGTAGCCCCCATACAAATTTTAAATTGAAACAGCTGTAACTTCGGCAATCTTCTCTCTAGAATAACCATAATTGACACTTAGATTAACATAGTAGTTGGAAATAATCTGGTAGAAAATCAGTGTACCACGCCCACTCCTTTTGGGTCTCCCATACAAAGTTGCGGAAATTAAAAAAAATTTTTACCGGTTATAACTTGCAAACCATTTAGCGTAGGACAACGAGATTTATGGTATAGATTAGTATTGTACGAGCAACTAGGCTCACAGGAAATGGACGCACCACGCCCACTGTTTATCGTAGCCCCCATACAAATTTTAAATTGAAACAGCTGTATCTTCGGCAATTTTCTGTCTAGAATAACCATAATTGACACTTAGATTAACATAGTAGTCGGAAATAATCCGGTAGAAAATCAGTGTACCGCGCCCACTCATTTTTGGGTCTCCCATACAAAGTTGCGGAAATTAAAAAAATGTTACCGGTTATAACTTGCAAACTATTCACCGTAGAATAACGAGATTTAAGGTGTGGATTAGTATTGTACGAGCAACTAGGCACACAGGAAATGGGCGCACCACGCCCACTGTTTATCGTAGCCCCCATACAAATTTTAAATTGAAACAGCTGTAACTTCGGCAATCTTCTGTCTAGAATAACCATAAGTGACACCTACATTAATATCGTAGTCGGAAATAATCTGGCAGAATATCAGTGTGCCACGCCCACTTCTTCATGGGTCTCCCATACAAAGTCGAGGGAATTAAACTAAAACTTTTAAGCTCCATAACTTACAAACCATTTAGCGTAGGACAACGAGGTTTAAGGTATGGATTAGTATTGTACGAGAAACTAGGCTCATAGGAAATGGGCGCGCCATGCCCACTGTTTATTGTAGCCCCCATACAAAACGACTGAAATTCTTTTAAATTGAAACAGCTGTAACTTCGGCAATCTTCTCTCTAGAAAAACCATAATTGACACTTAGATTAACATGGTGGTCGGAAATAATCTGGTAGTAAATCAGTGTACCACGCCCACACATTTTTGGGTCTCCCATACAAAGTTGCGGAAATTAAAAAAAAATGTTACCGGTTATAACTTGCAAACTATTCACTGTAGAATAAGGACATTAAAGGTGTGGATTAGTATTGTACAAGCAACTAGGCTCACAGGAAATGGGCGCACCACGCACACTGTTTATCGTAGCCCCCATACAAATTTTAAATTTAAACAGCTGTAACTTCGGCAATCTTCTGTCTAGAATAACCATAAGTGACACCTAAATTAATATCGTAGTCGGAAATAATCTGGCAGAAAATCAGTGTGCCACGCCCACTCCTTCATGGGTCTCTCATACAAAGTCGGGGGAATTAAACTAAAATTTTAAGCTCCATAACTTACAAACCATTTAGCGCAGGACAACGAGATTTAGGGTATAGATTAGTATTGTACAATCAACTAGGCTCACAGGAAATGGATGCACCAGGCCCACTGTTTATCGTAGCCCCCATACAAATTTTCAATTGAAACAGCTGTAACTTCGGCAATCTTCTCTCTAGAATAACCTTAATTGACACATAGATTAACATAGTAGTTGAAAATAATCTGGTCAAAAATCAGTGTACCACGCCCACTCCTTTTTGGGTCTCCTATACAAAGTTGCGGAAATTAAAAAAAATTTTACCGGTTATAACTTGCAAACTATTCAGCGTAGAATAACGAGATTTAAGGTGTGGACTAGTATTGTACGAGCAACTAGGCTCACAGGAAATGGACGCACGACGCCCACTGTTTAGCGTAGCCCCCATACAAATTTTAAATTGAAACAGCTGTAACTTCGGCAATCTTCTGTCTGGTAGAAAATCAGTGTACCACGCCCACTCCTTTTTGGGTCTCCCATACAAAGTTGCGGAAATTAAAAAAAAATGTTACCGGTTATAACTTGCAAACTATTCAGCGTAGAATAACGAGATTTAAGGTGTGGATTAGTATTGTACGAGCAACTAGGCTCACAGGAAATGGACGCACCACGCCCACTGTTTAGCGTAGCCCCCATACAAATTTTAAATTGAAACAGCTGTAACTTCGGCAATCTTCTGTCTGGTAGAAAATCAGTGTACCACGCCCACTCCTTTTGGGTCTCCCATACAAAGTTGCGGAAATTAAAAAAAATTTTTACCGGTTATAACTTGCAAACCATTTAGCGTAGGACAACGAGATTTAGGGTATAGATTAGTATTGTACGAGCAACTAGGCTCACAGGAAATGGACGCACCACGCCCACTGTTTATCGTAGCCCCCATACAAATTTTAAATTGAAACAGCTGTATCTTCGGCAATCTTCTGTCTAGAATAACCATAATTGACACTTAGATTAACATAGTAGTCGGAAGTAATCCGGTAGAAAATCAGTGTACCGCGCCCACTCATTTTTGGGTCTCCCATACAAAGTTGCGGAAATTAAAAAAATGTTACCGGTTATAACTTGCAAACTATTCACCGTAGAATAACGAGATTTAAGGTGTGGATTAGTATTGTACGAGCAACTAGGCACACAGGAAATGGGCGCACCACGCCCACTGTTTATCGTAGCCCCCATACAAATTTTAAATTGAAACAGCTGTAACTTCGGCAATCTTCTGTCTAGAATAACCATAAGTGACACCTACATTAATATCGTAGTCGGAAATAATCTGACAGAATATCAGTGTGCCACGCCCACTTCTTCATGGGTCTCCCATACAAAGTCGAGGGAATTAAACTAAAACTTTTAAGCTCCATAACTTACAAACCATTTAGCGTAGGACAACGAGGTTTAAGGTATGGATTAGTATTGTACGAGAAACTAGGCTCATAGGAAATGGGCGCGCCATGCCCACTGTTTATTGTAGCCCCCATACAAAACGACTGAAATTCTTTTAAATTGAAACAGCTGTAACTTCGGCAATCTTCTCTCTAGAAAAACCATAATTGACACTTAGATTAACATGGTAGTCGGAAATAATCTGGTAGTAAATCAGTGTACCACGCCCACACATTTTTGGGTCTCCCATACAAAGTTGCGGAAATTAAAAAAAAATGTTACCGGTTATAACTTGCAAACTATTCACTGTAGAATAAGGACATTAAAGGTGTGGATTAGTATTGTACAAGCAACTAGGCTCACAGGAAATGGGCGCACCACGCACACTGTTTATCGTAGCCCCCATACAAATTTTAAATTTAAACAGCTGTAACTTCGCAATCTTCTGTCTAGAATAACCATAAGTGACACCTAAATTAATATCGTAGTCGGAAATAATCTGGCAGAAAATCAGTGTGCCACGCCCACTCCTTCATGGGTCTCTCATACAAAGTCGGGGGAATTAAACTAAAATTTTAAGCTCCATAACTTACAAACCATTTAGCGCAGGACAACGAGATTTAGGGTATAGATTAGTATTGTACAATCAACTAGGCTCACAGGAAATGGATGCACCAGGCCCACTGTTTATCGTAGCCCCCATACAAATTTTCAATTGAAACAGCTGTAACTTCGGCAATCTTCTCTCTAGAATAACCTTAATTGACACATAGATTAACATAGTAGTTGAAAATAATCTGGTCAAAAATCAGTGTACCACGCCCACTCCTTTTTGGGTCTCCTATACAAAGTTGCGGAAATTAAAAAAAATTTTACCGGTTATAACTTGCAAACTATTCAGCGTAGAATAACGAGATTTAAGGTGTGGACTAGTATTGTACGAGCAACTAGGCTCACAGGAAATGGACGCACGACGCCCACTGTTTAGCGTAGCCCCCATACAAATTTTAAATTGAAACAGCTGTAACTTCGGCAATCTTCTGTCTGGTAGAAAATCAGTGTACCACGCCCACTCCTTTTTGGGTCTCCCATACAAAGTTGCGGAAATTAAAAAAAAATGTTACCGGTTATAACTTGCAAACTATTCAGCGTAGAATAACGAGATTTAAGGTGTGGATTAGTATTGTACGAGCAACTAGGCTCACAGGAAATGGACGCACCACGCCCACTGTTTAGCGTAGCCCCCATACAAATTTTAAATTGAAACAGCTGTAACTTCGGCAATCTTCTGTCTGGTAGAAAATCAGTGTACCACGCCCACTCCTTTTGGGTCTCCCATACAAAGTTGCGGAAATTAAAAAAAATTTTTACCGGTTATAACTTGCAAACCATTTAGCGTAGGACAACGAGATTTAGGGTATAGATTAGTATTGTACGAGCAACTAGGCTCACAGGAAATGGACGCACCACGCCCACTGTTTATGGTAGCCCCCATACAAATTTTAAATTGAAACAGCTGTATCTTCGGCAATCTTCTGTCTAGAATAACCATAATTGACACTTAGATTAACATAGTAGTCGGAAGTAATCCGGTAGAAAATCAGTGTACCGCGCCCACTCATTTTTGGGTCTCCCATACAAAGTTGCGGAAATTAAAAAAATGTTACCGGTTATAACTTGCAAACTATTCAGCGTAGAATTACGAGATTTAAGGTGTGGATTAGTATTGTACGAGCAACTAGGCTCACAGGAAATGGACACACCACGCCCACTGTTTATCGTAGCCCCCATACAAATTTTAAATTTAAACAGCTGTAACTTCGGCAATCTTCTTTCTAGAATAACCATAAGTGACACCTAAATTAATATCGTAGTCGGAAATAATCTGACAGAATATCAGTGTGCTACGCCCACTTCTTCATGGGTCTCCCATACAAAGTCGAGGGAATTAAACTAAAACTTTTAAGCTCCATAACTTACAAACCATTTAGCGTAGGACAACGAGGTTTAAGGTATGTATTAGTATTGTACGAGAAACTAGGCTCATAGGAAATGGGCGCGCCATGCCCACTGTTTATTGTAGCCCCCATACAAAATGACTGAAATTCTTTTAAATTGAAAAAGCTGTAACTTCGGCAATCTTATCTCTAGAAAAACCATAATTGACACTTAGATTAACATGGTAGTCGGAAATAATCTGGTAGTAAATCAGTGTACCACGCCCACTCCTTTTTGGGTCTCCTATACAAAGTTGCGGAAATTAAAAAAAAATGTTACCGGTTATAACTTGCAAACTATTCACTGTAGAATAAGGACATTAAAGGTGTGGATTAGTATTGTACAAGCAACTAGGCTCACAGGAAATGGACACACCACGCCCACTGTTTATCGTAGCCCCCATACAAATTTTAAATTTAAACAGCTGTAACTTCGGCAATCTTCTTTCTAGAATAACCATAAGTGACACCTAAATTAATATCGTAGTCGGAAATAATCTGGCAGAAAATCAGTGTGCCACGCCCACTCCTTCATGGGTCTCTCATACAAAGTCGAGGGAATTAAACTAAAACTTTTAAGCTCCATAACTTACAAACCATTTAGCGTAGGACAACGAGATTTAAGGTATAGATTAGTATTGTACGAGCAACTAGGCTCACACGAAATGGATGCACCAGGCCCACTGTTTATCGTAGCCCCCATACAAATTTTCAATTGAAACAGCTGTAACTTCGGCAATCTTCTCTCTAGAATAACCATAATTGACACATAGATTAACATAGTAGTTGAAAATAATCTGGTCGAAAATCAGTGTACCACGCCCACTCCTTTTTGGGTCTCCTATACAAAGTTGCGGAAATTAAAAAAAAATTTTACCGGTTATAACTTGCAAACTATTCAGCGTAGAATAACGAGATTTAAGGTGTGGATTAGTATTGTACGAGCAACTAGGCTCACAGGAAATGGACGCACCACGCCTACTGTTTAGCGTAGCCCCCATACAAATTTTAAATTGAAACAGCTGTAACTTCGGCAATCTTCTGTCTGGTAGAAAATCAGTGTACCATGCCCACTCCTTTTTGGGTCTCCCATACAAAGTTGCGGAAATTAAAAAAAAATGTTACCGGTTATAACTTGCAAACTATTCAGCGTAGAATAACGAGATTTAAGGTGTGGATTAGTATTGTACGAGCAACTAGACTAACGGGAAATGGGCGCACCACGCCCACTGTTTATCGTAGCCCCCATACAAATTTTAAATTGAAACAGCTGTAACTTCGGCAATCTTCTCTCTAGAATAACCATAATTTACAGTTAGATTAACATAGTAGTCGGAAATAATCTGGTAGAAAATCAGTGTACCACGCCCACTCATTTTTGGGTCTCCCATACAAAGTTGCGGAAATTAAAATAAAATGTTACCGGTTATAACTTGCAAACTATTCAGCGCAGAATAACGAGATTTAAGGTGTGGATTAGTATTGTACGAGCAACTAGACTAACGGGAAATGGGCGCACCACGCCCACTGTTTATCGTAGCCTCCATACAAATTTTAAATTGAAACAGCTGTAACTTCGGCAATCTTCCGTCTAGAATAACCATAATTGACACTTAAATTAATATCGTAGTCGGAAATAATCTGACAGAAAATCAGTGTGCCACGCTCACTCCTTCATTGGTCTCCCATACAAAGTCGAGGGAATTAAACTAAAATTTTAAGCTCCATAACTTACAAACCATTTAGCGTAGGACAACGAGATTTAAGGTATAGATTAGTATTGTACGAGCAACTAGGCTCACAGGAAATGGACGCACCACGCCCACTGTTTATCGTAGCCCCCATACAAATTTTAAATTGAAACAGCTGTAACTTCGGCAATCTTCTCTCTAGAATAACCATAATGGACACTTAGATTAACATAGTAGTTGGAAATAATCTGGTAGAAAATCAGTGTACCACGCCCACTCCTTTTTGGGTCTCCCATAGAAAGTTGCGGAAATTAAAAAAAAATGTTACCGGTTATAACTTGCAAACTATTCAGCGTAGAATAACGAGATTTAAGGTGTGGATTAGAATTGTACGAGCAACTAGACTAACGGGAAATGGGCGCACCACGCCCACTGTTTATCGTAGCCCCCATACAAATTTCAAATTGAAACAGCTGTAACTTCGGCAATCTTCTCTCTAGATTAACCATAATTGACACTTAGATTAACATAGTAGTTGGAAATAATCTGGTAGAATATCAGTGTACCACGCCCACTCCTTTTTGGGTCTCCCATAGAAAGTTGCGGAAATTAAAAAAAAATGTTACCGGTTATAACTTGCAAACTATTCAGCGTAGAATAACGAGATTTAAGGTGTGGATTAGAATTGTACGAGCAACTAGACTAACGGGAAATGGGCGCACCACGCCCACTGTTTATCGTAGCCCCCATACAAATTTCAAATTGAAACAGCTGTAACTTCGGCAATCTTCTCTCTAGAATAACCATAATTTACAGTTAGATTAACATAGTAGTTGGAAATAATCTGGTAGAAAATCAGTGTACCACGCCCACTCCTTTTTGGGTCTCCCATATAATTTTGCGGAAATTAAAAAAAAATTTTACCGGTTATAACTTGCAAACTATTTAGCGTAGAATAACGAGATTTAAGGTGTGGATTAGTATTGTACGAACAACTAGGCTCACAGGAAATGGACGCACCACGCCCACTGTTTATCGTAGCCCCCATACAAATTTTAAATTGAAACAGCTGTAACTTCGGCAATCTTCTCTCTAGAATAACCATAATGGACACTTAGATTAACATAGTAGTTGGAAATAATCTGGTAGAAAATCAGTGTACCACGCCCACTCCTTTTTGGGTCTCCCATAGAAAGTTGCGGAAATTAAAAAAAAATGTTACCGGTTATAACTTGCAAACTATTCAGCGTAGAATAACGAGATTTAAGGTGTGGATTAGAATTGTACGAGCAACTAGACTAACGGGAAATGGGCGCACCACGCCCACTGTTTATCGTAGCCCCCATACAAATTTCAAATTGAAACAGCTGTAACTTCGGCAATCTTCTCTCTAGAATAACCATAATTTACAGTTAGATTAACATAGTAGTCGGAAATAATCTGGTAGAAAATCAGTGTACCACGCCCACTCATTTTTGGGTCTCCCATACAAAGTTGCGGAAATTAAAATAAAATGTTACCGGTTATAACTTGCAAACTATTCAGCGCAGAATAACGAGATTTAAGGTGTGGATTAGTATTGTACGAGCAACTAGACTAACGGGAAATGGGCGCACCACGCCCACTGTTTATCGTAGCCTCCATACAAATTTTAAATTGAAACAGCTGTAACTTCGGCAATCTTCTGTCTAGAATAACCATAATTGACACTTAAATTAATATCGTAGTCGGAAACAATCTGACAGAAAATCAGTGTGCCACGCCCACTCCTTCATTGGTCTCCCATACAAAGTCGAGGGAATTAAACTAAAATTTTAAGCTCCATAACTTACAAACCATTTAGCGTAGGACAACGAGATTTAAGGTATAGATTAGTATTGTACGAGCAACTAGGCTCACAGGAAATGGACGCACCACGCCCACTGTTTATCGTAGCCCCCAGAGAAATTTTCAATTGAAACAGCTGTAACTTCGGCAATCTTCTATCTAGAATAACCATAATTGACACATAGATTAACATAGTAGTTGAAAATAATCTGGTCGAAAATCAGTGTACCACGCCCACTCCTTTTTTGTCTCCCATACAAAGAATAACGAGATTTAAGGTGTGGATTAGTATTGTACGAGCAACTAGGCTCACAGGAAATGGACACACCACGCCCACTGTTTATCGTAGCCCCCATACAAATTTTAAATTGAAACAGCTGTAACTTCGGCAATCTTCTGTCTAGAATAACCATAATTGACACATAGATTAACATAGTAGTTGAAAATAATCTGGTAGTAAATCAGTGTACCACGCCCACTCCTTTTTGGGTCTCCCATAGAAAGTTGCGGAAATTAAAAAAAAATGTTACCGGTTATAACTTGCAAACTATTCAGCGTAGAATAACGAGATTTAAGGTGTGGATTAGAATTGTACGAGCAACTAGACTAACGGGAAATGGGCGCACCACGCCCACTGTTTATCGTAGCCCCCATACAAATTTCAAATTGAAACAGCTGTAACTTCGGCAATCTTCTCTCTAGAATAACCATAATTTACAGTTAGATTAACATAGTAGTCGGAAATAATCTGGTAGAAAATCAGTGTACCACGCCCACTCATTTTTGGGTCTCCCATACAAAGTTGCGGAAATTAAAATAAAATGTTACCGGTTATAACTTGCAAACTATTCAGCGCAGAATAACGAGATTTAAGGTGTGGATTAGTATTGTACGAGCAACTAGACTAACGGGAAATGGGCGCACCACGCCCACTGTTTATCGTAGCCTCCATACAAATTTTAAATTGAAACAGCTGTAACTTCGGCAATCTTCCGTCTAGAATAACCATAATTGAGACTTAAATTAATATCGTAGTCGGAAATAATCTGACAGAAAATCAGTGTGCCACGCCCACTCCTTCATTGGTCTCCCATACAAAGTCGAGGGAATTAAACTAAAATTTTAAGCTCCATAACTTACAAACCATTTAGCGTAGGACAACGAGATTTAAGGTATAGATTAGTATTGTACGAGCAACTAGGCTCACACGAAATGGATGCACCAGGCCCACTGTTTATCGTAGCCCCCATACAAATTTTCAATTGAAACAGCTGTAACTTCGGCAATCTTCTCTCTAGAATAACCATAATTGACACATAGATTAACATAGTAGTTGAAAATAATCTGGTCGAAAATCAGTGTACCACGCCCACTCCTTTTTGGGTCTCCTATACAAAGTTGCGAAAATTAAAAAAAAATTTTACCGGTTATAACTTGCAAACTATTCAGCGTAGAATAACGAGATTTAAGGTGTGGATTAGTATTGTACGAGCAACTAGGCTCACAGGAAATGGACGCACCACGCCTACTGTTTAGCGTAGCCCCCATACAAATTTTAAATTGAAACAGCTGTAACTTCGGCAATCTTCTGTCTGGTAGAAAATCAGTGTACCACGCCCACTCCTTTTTGGGTCTCCCATAGAAAGTTGCGGAAATTAAAAAAAAATGTTACCGGTTATAACTTGCAAACTATTCAGCGTAGAATAACGAGATTTAAGGTGTGGATTAGAATTGTACGAGCAACTAGACTAACGGGAAATGGGCGCACCACGCCCACTGTTTATCGTAGCCCCCATACAAATTTCAAATTGAAACAGCTGTAACTTCGGCAATCTTCTCTCTAGATTAACCATAATTGACACTTAGATTAACATAGTAGTTGGAAATAATCTGGTAGAATATCAGTGTACCACGCCCACTCCTTTTTGGGTCTCCCATAGAAAGTTGCGGAAATTAAAAAAAAATGTTACCGGTTATAACTTGCAAACTATTCAGCGTAGAATAACGAGATTTAAGGTGTGGATTAGAATTGTACGAGCAACTAGACTAACGGGAAATGGGCGCACCACGCCCACTGTTTATCGTAGCCCCCATACAAATTTCAAATTGAAACAGCTGTAACTTCGGCAATCTTCTCTCTAGAATAACCATAATTTACAGTTAGATTAACATAGTAGTTGGAAATAATCTGGTAGAAAATCAGTGTACCACGCCCACTCCTTTTTGGGTCTCCCATATAATTTTGCGGAAATTAAAAAAAAATTTTACCGGTTATAACTTGCAAACTATTTAGCGTAGAATAACGAGATTTAAGGTGTGGATTAGTATTGTACGAACAACTAGGCTCACAGGAAATGGACGCACCACGCCCACTGTTTATCGTAGCCCCCATACAAATTTTAAATTGAAACAGCTGTAACTTCGGCAATCTTCTCTCTAGAATAACCATAATGGACACTTAGATTAACATAGTAGTTGGAAATAATCTGGTAGAAAATCAGTGTACCACGCCCACTCCTTTTTGGGTCTCCCATAGAAAGTTGCGGAAATTAAAAAAAAATGTTACCGGTTATAACTTGCAAACTATTCAGCGTAGAATAACGAGATTTAAGGTGTGGATTAGAATTGTACGAGCAACTAGACTAACGGGAAATGGGCGCACCACGCCCACTGTTTATCGTAGCCCCCATACAAATTTCAAATTGAAACAGCTGTAACTTCGGCAATCTTCTCTCTAGAATAACCATAATTTACAGTTAGATTAACATAGTAGTCGGAAATAATCTGGTAGAAAATCAGTGTACCACGCCCACTCATTTTTGGGTCTCCCATACAAAGTTGCGGAAATTAAAATAAAATGTTACCGGTTATAACTTGCAAACTATTCAGCGCAGAATAACGAGATTTAAGGTGTGGATTAGTATTGTACGAGCAACTAGACTAACGGGAAATGGGCGCACCACGCCCACTGTTTATCGTAGCCTCCATACAAATTTTAAATTGAAACAGCTGTAACTTCGGCAATCTTCCGTCTAGAATAACCATAATTGAGACTTAAATTAATATCGTAGTCGGAAATAATCTGACAGAAAATCAGTGTGCCACGCCCACTCCTTCATTGGTCTCCCATACAAAGTCGAGGGAATTAAACTAAAATTTTAAGCTCCATAACTTACAAACCATTTAGCGTAGGACAACGAGATTTAAGGTATAGATTAGTATTGTACGAGCAACTAGGCTCACACGAAATGGATGCACCAGGCCCACTGTTTATCGTAGCCCCCATACAAATTTTCAATTGAAACAGCTGTAACTTCGGCAATCTTCTCTCTAGAATAACCATAATTGACACATAGATTAACATAGTAGTTGAAAATAATCTGGTCGAAAATCAGTGTACCACGCCCACTCCTTTTTGGGTCTCCTATACAAAGTTGCGAAAATTAAAAAAAAATTTTACCGGTTATAACTTGCAAACTATTCAGCGTAGAATAACGAGATTTAAGGTGTGGATTAGAATTGTACGAGCAACTAGACTAACGGGAAATGGGCGCACCACGCCCACTGTTTATCGTAGCCCCCATACAAATTTCAAATTGAAACAGCTGTAACTTCGGCAATCTTCTCTCTAGAATAACCATAATTTACAGTTAGATTAACATAGTAGTTGGAAATAATCTGGTAGAAAATCAGTGTACCACGCCCACTCCTTTTTGGGTCTCCCATATAATTTTGCGGAAATTAAAAAAAAATTTTACCGGTTATAACTTGCAAACTATTTAGCGTAGAATAACGAGATTTAAGGTGTGGATTAGTATTGTACGAACAACTAGGCTCACAGGAAATGGACGCACCACGCCCACTGTTTATCGTAGCCCCCATACAAATTTTAAATTGAAACAGCTGTAACTTCGGCAATCTTCTCTCTAGAATAACCATAATGGACACTTAGATTAACATAGTAGTTGGAAATAATCTGGTAGAAAATCAGTGTACCACGCCCACTCCTTTTTGGGTCTCCCATAGAAAGTTGCGGAAATTAAAAAAAAATGTTACCGGTTATAACTTGCAAACTATTCAGCGTAGAATAACGAGATTTAAGGTGTGGATTAGAATTGTACGAGCAACTAGACTAACGGGAAATGGGCGCACCACGCCCACTGTTTATCGTAGCCCCCATACAAATTTCAAATTGAAACAGCTGTAACTTCGGCAATCTTCTCTCTAGAATAACCATAATTTACAGTTAGATTAACATAGTAGTCGGAAATAATCTGGTAGAAAATCAGTGTACCACGCCCACTCATTTTTGGGTCTCCCATACAAAGTTGCGGAAATTAAAATAAAATGTTACCGGTTATAACTTGCAAACTATTCAGCGCAGAATAACGAGATTTAAGGTGTGGATTAGTATTGTACGAGCAACTAGACTAACGGGAAATGGGCGCACCACGCCCACTGTTTATCGTAGCCTCCATACAAATTTTAAATTGAAACAGCTGTAACTTCGGCAATCTTCTGTCTAGAATAACCATAATTGACACTTAAATTAATATCGTAGTCGGAAACAATCTGACAGAAAATCAGTGTGCCACGCCCACTCCTTCATTGGTCTCCCATACAAAGTCGAGGGAATTAAACTAAAATTTTAAGCTCCATAACTTACAAACCATTTAGCGTAGGACAACGAGATTTAAGGTATAGATTAGTATTGTACGAGCAACTAGGCTCACAGGAAATGGACGCACCACGCCCACTGTTTATCGTAGCCCCCAGA
This sequence comes from Megamerina dolium, assembly GCA_963854835.1. Classification (NCBI taxonomy): domain Eukaryota; kingdom Metazoa; phylum Arthropoda; class Insecta; order Diptera; family Megamerinidae; genus Megamerina; species Megamerina dolium. The sequence goes on along the minus strand of OY978530.1, from coordinate 18,921,718 downwards.
GAAATTTTCAATTGAAACAGCTGTAACTTCGGCAATCTTCTATCTAGAATAACCATAATTGACACATAGATTAACATAGTAGTTGAAAATAATCTGGTCGAAAATCAGTGTACCACGCCCACTCCTTTTTTGTCTCCCATACAAAGAATAACGAGATTTAAGGTGTGGATTAGTATTGTACGAGCAACTAGGCTCACAGGAAATGGACACACCACGCCCACTGTTTATCGTAGCCCCCATACAAATTTTAAATTGAAACAGCTGTAACTTCGGCAATCTTCTGTCTAGAATAACCATAATTGACACATAGATTAACATAGTAGTTGAAAATAATCTGGTAGTAAATCAGTGTACCACGCCCACTCCTTTTTGGGTCTCCCATAGAAAGTTGCGGAAATTAAAAAAAAATGTTACCGGTTATAACTTGCAAACTATTCAGCGTAGAATAACGAGATTTAAGGTGTGGATTAGAATTGTACGAGCAACTAGACTAACGGGAAATGGGCGCACCACGCCCACTGTTTATCGTAGCCCCCATACAAATTTCAAATTGAAACAGCTGTAACTTCGGCAATCTTCTCTCTAGAATAACCATAATTTACAGTTAGATTAACATAGTAGTCGGAAATAATCTGGTAGAAAATCAGTGTACCACGCCCACTCATTTTTGGGTCTCCCATACAAAGTTGCGGAAATTAAAATAAAATGTTACCGGTTATAACTTGCAAACTATTCAGCGCAGAATAACGAGATTTAAGGTGTGGATTAGTATTGTACGAGCAACTAGACTAACGGGAAATGGGCGCACCACGCCCACTGTTTATCGTAGCCTCCATACAAATTTTAAATTGAAACAGCTGTAACTTCGGCAATCTTCCGTCTAGAATAACCATAATTGAGACTTAAATTAATATCGTAGTCGGAAATAATCTGACAGAAAATCAGTGTGCCACGCCCACTCCTTCATTGGTCTCCCATACAAAGTCGAGGGAATTAAACTAAAATTTTAAGCTCCATAACTTACAAACCATTTAGCGTAGGACAACGAGATTTAAGGTATAGATTAGTATTGTACGAGCAACTAGGCTCACACGAAATGGATGCACCAGGCCCACTGTTTATCGTAGCCCCCATACAAATTTTCAATTGAAACAGCTGTAACTTCGGCAATCTTCTCTCTAGAATAACCATAATTGACACATAGATTAACATAGTAGTTGAAAATAATCTGGTCGAAAATCAGTGTACCACGCCCACTCCTTTTTGGGTCTCCTATACAAAGTTGCGAAAATTAAAAAAAAATTTTACCGGTTATAACTTGCAAACTATTCAGCGTAGAATAACGAGATTTAAGGTGTGGATTAGTATTGTACGAGCAACTAGGCTCACAGGAAATGGACGCACCACGCCTACTGTTTAGCGTAGCCCCCATACAAATTTTAAATTGAAACAGCTGTAACTTCGGCAATCTTCTGTCTGGTAGAAAATCAGTGTACCATGCCCACTCCTTTTTGGGTCTCCCATACAAAGTTGCGGAAATTAAAAAAAAATGTTACCGGTTATAACTTGCAAACTATTCAGCGTAGAATAACGAGATTTAAGGTGTGGATTAGTATTGTACGAGCAACTAGACTAACGGGAAATGGGCGCACCACGCCCACTGTTTATCGTAGCCCCCATACAAATTTTAAATTGAAACAGCTGTAACTTCGGCAATCTTCTCTCTAGAATAACCATAATTTACAGTTAGATTAACATAGTAGTCGGAAATAATCTGGTAGAAAATCAGTGTACCACGCCCACTCATTTTTGGGTCTCCCATACAAAGTTGCGGAAATTAAAATAAAATGTTACCGGTTATAACTTGCAAACTATTCAGCGTAGAATAACGAGATTTAAGGTGTGGATTAGTATTGTACGAGCAACTAGGCTCACAGGAAATGGACGCACCACGCCCACTGTTTATCGTAGCCCCCATAGAAATTTTCAATTGAAACAGCTGTAACTTCGGCAATCTTCTATCTAGAATAACCATAATTGACACATAGATTAACATAGTAGTTGAAAATAATCTGGTAGTAAATCAGTGTACCACGCCCACTCCTTTTTGGGTCTCCTATACAAAGTTGCGGAAATTAAAAAAAAATGTTACCGGTTATAACTTGCAAACTATTCACTGTAGAATAAGGACATTAAAGGTGTGGATTAGTATTGTACAAGCAACTAGGCTCACAGGAAATGGACACACCACGCCCACTGTTTATCGTAGCCCCCATACAAATTTTAAATTTAAACAGCTGTAACTTCGGCAATCTTCTTTCTAGAATAACCATAAGTGACACCTAAATTAATATCGTAGTCGGAAATAATCTGGCAGAAAATCAGTGTGCCACGCCCACTCCTTCATGGGTCTCTCATACAAAGTCGAGGGAATTAAACTAAAACTTTTAAGCTCCATAACTTACAAACCATTTAGCGTAGGACAACGAGATTTAAGGTATAGATTAGTATTGTACGAGCAACTAGGCTCACACGAAATGGATGCACCAGGCCCACTGTTTATCGTAGCCCCCATACAAATTTTCAATTGAAACAGCTGTAACTTCGGCAATCTTCTCTCTAGAATAACCATAATTGACACATAGATTAACATAGTAGTTGAAAATAATCTGGTCGAAAATCAGTGTACCACGCCCACTCCTTTTTGGGTCTCCTATACAAAGTTGCGAAAATTAAAAAAAAATTTTACCGGTTATAACTTGCAAACTATTCAGCGTAGAATAACGAGATTTAAGGTGTGGATTAGTATTGTACGAGCAACTAGGCTCACAGGAAATGGACGCACCACGCCTACTGTTTAGCGTAGCCCCCATACAAATTTTAAATTGAAACAGCTGTAACTTCGGCAATCTTCTGTCTGGTAGAAAATCAGTGTACCATGCCCACTCCTTTTTGGGTCTCCCATACAAAGTTGCGGAAATTAAAAAAAAATGTTACCGGTTATAACTTGCAAACTATTCAGCGTAGAATAACGAGATTTAAGGTGTGGATTAGTATTGTACGAGCAACTAGACTAACGGGAAATGGGCGCACCACGCCCACTGTTTATCGTAGCCTCCATACAAATTTTAAATTGAAACAGCTGTAATTTCGGCAATCTTCCGTCTAGAATAACCATAATTGACACTTAAATTAATATCGTAGTCGGAAATAATCTGACAGAAAATCAGTGTGCCACGCCCACTCCTTCATTGGTCTCCCATACAAAGTCGAGGGAATTAAACTAAAATTTTAAGCTCCATAACTTACAAACCATTTAGCGTAGGACAACGAGATTTAAGGTATAGATTAGTATTGTACGAGCAACTAGGCTCACAGGAAATGGACGCACCACGCCCACTGTTTATCGTAGCCCCCATAGAAATTTTCAATTGAAACAGCTGTAACTTCGGCAATCTTCTATCTAGAATAACCATAATTGACACATAGATTAACATAGTAGTTGAAAATAATCTGGTCGAAAATCAGTGTACCACGCCCACTCCTTTTTGGGTCTCCCATACAAAGAATAACGAGATTTAAGGTGTGGATTAGTATTGTACGAGCAACTAGGCTCACAGGAAATGGACACACCACGCCCACTGTTTATGTTAGCCCCCATACAAATTTTAAATTGAAACAGCTGTAACTTCGGCAATCTTCTCTCTAGATTAACCATAATTGACACTAAGATTAACATAGTAGTTGGAAATAATCTGGTAGAAAATCAGTGTACCACGCCCACTCCTTTTTGGGTCTCCCATATAATTTTGCGGAAATTAAAAAAAAATTTTACCGGTTATAACTTGCAAACTATTTAGCGTAGAATAACGAGATTTAAGGTGTGGATTAGTATTGTACGAACAACTAGGCTCACAGGAAATGGACGCACCACGCCCACTGTTTATCGTAGCCCCCATACAAATTTTAAATTGAAACAGCTGTAACTTCGGCAATCTTCTCTCTAGAATAACCATAATGGACACTTAGATTAACATAGTAGTTGGAAATAATCTGGTAGAAAATCAGTGTACCACGCCCACTCCTTTTTGGGTCTCCCATAGAAAGTTGCGGAAATTAAAAAAAAATGTTACCGGTTATAACTTGCAAACTATTCAGCGTAGAATAACGAGATTTAAGGTGTGGATTAGAATTGTACGAGCAACTAGACTAACGGGAAATGGGCGCACCACGCCCACTGTTTATCGTAGCCCCCATACAAATTTCAAATTGAAACAGCTGTAACTTCGGCAATCTTCTCTCTAGATTAACCATAATTGACACTTAGATTAACATAGTAGTCGGAAATAATCTGGTAGAAAATCAGTGTACCACGCCCACTCCTTTTTGGGTCTCCCATAGAAAGTTGCGGAAATTAAAAAAAAATGTTACCGGTTATAACTTGCAAACTATTCAGCGTAGAATAACGAGATTTAAGGTGTGGATTAGAATTGTACGAGCAACTAGACTAACGGGAAATGGGCGCACCACGCCCACTGTTTATCGTAGCCCCCATACAAATTTCAAATTGAAACAGCTGTAACTTCGGCAATCTTCTCTCTAGAATAACCATAATTTACAGTTAGATTAACATAGTAGTTGGAAATAATCTGGTAGAAAATTAGTGTACCACGCCCACTCCTTTTTGGGTCTCCCATATAATTTTGCGGAAATTGAAAAAAAAATTTTACCGGTTATAACTTGCAAACTATTTAGCGTAGAATAACGAGATTTAAGGTGTGGATTAGTATTGTACGAACAACTAGGCTCACAGGAAATGGACGCACCACGCCCACTGTTTATCGTAGCCCCCATACAAATTTTAAATTGAAACAGCTGTAACTTCGGCAATCTTCTCTCTAGAATAACCATAATGGACACTTAGATTAACATAGTAGTTAAAAATAATCTGGTAGAAAATCAGTGTACCACGCCCACTCCTTTTTGGGTCTCCCATAGAAAGTTGCGGAAATTAAAAAAAAATGTTACCGGTTATAACTTGCAAACTATTCAGCGTAGAATAACGAGATTTAAGGTGTGGATTAGAATTGTACGAGCAACTAGACTAACGGGAAATGGGCGCACCACGCCCACTGTTTATCGTAGCCCCCATACAAATTTCAAATTGAAACAGCTGTAACTTCGGCAATCTTCTCTCTAGAATAACCATAATTTACAGTTAGATTAACATAGTAGTCGGAAATAATCTGGTAGAAAATCAGTGTACCACGCCCACTCATTTTTGGGTCTCCCATACAAAGTTGCGGAAATTAAAATAAAATGTTACCGGTTATAACTTGCAAACTATTCAGCGCAGAATAACGAGATTTAAGGTGTGGATTAGTATTGTACGAGCAACTAGACTAACGGGAAATGGGCGCACCACGCCCACTGTTTATCGTAGCCTCCATACAAATTTTAAATTGAAACAGCTGTAACTTCGGCAATCTTCCGTCTAGAATAACCATAATTGACACTTAAATTAATATCGTAGTCGGAAATAATCTGACAGAAAATCAGTGTGCCACGCCCACTCCTTCATTGGTCTCCCATACAAAGTCGAGGGAATTAAACTAAAATTTTAAGCTCCATAACTTACAAACCATTTAGCGTAGGACAACGAGATTTAAGGTATAGATTAGTATTGTACGAGCAACTAGGCTCACAGGAAATGGACGCACCACGCCCACTGTTTATCGTAGCCCCCATAGAAATTTTCAATTGAAACAGCTGTAACTTCGGCAATCTTCTATCTAGAATAACCATAATTGACACATAGATTAACATAGTAGTTGAAAATAATCTGGTCGAAAATCAGTGTACCACGCCCACTCCTTTTTGGGTCTCCCATACAAAGAATAACGAGATTTAAGGTGTGGATTAGTATTGTACGAGCAACTAGGCTCACAGGAAATGGACACACCACGCCCACTGTTTATCGTAGCCCCCATACAAATTTTAAATTGAAACAGCTGTAACTTCGGCAATCTTCTGTCTAGAATAACCATAAGTGACACCTAAATTAATATCGTAGTCGGAAATAATCTGGTAGAAAATCAGTGTGCCACGCCCACTCCTTCATGGGTCTCTCATACAAAGTCGAGGGAATTAAACTAAAACTTTTAAGCTCCATAACTTACAAACCATTTAGCGTAGGACAACGAGATTTAAGGTATAGATTTGTATTGTACGAGCAACTAGGCTCACAGGAAATGGATGCACCACGCCCACTGTTTATCGTAGCCCCCATACAAATTTTCAATTGAAACAGCTGTAACTTCGGCAATCTTCTCTCTAGATTAACCATAATTGACACTAAGATTAACATAGTAGTTGGAAATAATCTGGTAGAAAATCAGTGTACCACGCCCACTCCTTTTTGGGTCTCCCATATAATTTTGCGGAAATTAAAAAAAAAATTTTACCGGTTATAACTTGCAAACTATTTAGCGTAGAATAACGAGATTTAAGGTGTGGATTAGTATTGTACGAACAACTAGGCTCACAGGAAATGGACGCACCACGCCCACTGTTTATCGTAGCCCCCATACAAATTTTAAATTGAAACAGCTGTAACTTCGGCAATCTTCTCTCTAGAATAACCATAATTTACACTTAGATTAACATAGTAGTCGGAAATAATTTGGTAGAAAATCAGTGTACCACGCCCACTCATTTTTGGGTCTCCCATAAAAAGATGCGGAAATTAAAATAAAATGTTACCGGTTATAACTTGCAAACTATTCAGCGCAGAATAACGAGCTTTAAGGTGTGGATTAGTATTGTACGAGCAACTAGACTAACGGGAAATGGGCGCACCACGCCAACTGTTTATCGTAGCCCCCATACAAATTTTAAATTGAAACAGCTGTAACTTCGGCAATCTTCTCTCTAGAATAACCATAATGGACACTTAGATTAACATAGTAGTTGGAAATAATCTGGTAGAAAATCAGTGTACCACGCCCACTCCTTTTTGGGTCTCCCATAGAAAGTTGCGGAAATTAAAAAAAAATGTTACCGGTTATAACTTGCAAACTATTCAGCGTAGAATAACGAGATTTAAGGTGTGGATTAGTATTGTACGAGCAACTAGACTAACGGGAAATGGGCGCACCACGCCCACTGTTTATCGTAGCCCCCATACAAATTTCAAATTGAAACAGCTGTAACTTCGGCAATCTTCTCTCTAGAATAACCATAATTTACACTTAGATTAACATAGTAGTCGGAAATAATTTGGTAGAAAATCAGTGTACCACGCCCACTCCTTTTTGGGTCTCCCATATAATTTTGCGGAAATTAAAAAAAAAAATTTACCGGTTATAACTTGCAAACTATTTAGCGTAGAATAACGAGATTTAAGGTGTGGCTTAGTATTGTACGAACAACTAGGCTCACAGGAAATGGACGCACCACGCCCACTGTTTATCGTAGCCCCCATACAAATTTTAAATTGAAACAGCTGTAACTTCGGCAATCTTCTCTCTAGAATAACCATAATGGACACTTAGATTAACATAGTAGTTGGAAATAATCTGGTAGAAAATCAGTGTACCACGCCCACTCCTTTTTGGGTCTCCCATAGAAAGTTGCGGAAATTAAAAAAAAATGTTACCGGTTATAACTTGCAAACTATTCAGCGTAGAATAACGAGATTTAAGGTGTGGATTAGAATTGTACGAGCAACTAGACTAACGGGAAATGGGCGCACCACGCCCACTGTTTATCGTAGCCCCCATACAAATTTCAAATTGAAACAGCTGTAACTTCGGCAATCTTCTCTCTAGAATAACCATAATTTACAGTTAGATTAACATAGTAGTCGGAAATAATCTGGTAGAAAATCAGTGTACCACGCCCACTCATTTTTGGGTCTCCCATACAAAGTTGCGGAAATTAAAATAAAATGTTACCGGTTATAACTTGCAAACTATTCAGCGCAGAATAACGAGATTTAAGGTGTGGATTAGTATTGTACGAGCAACTAGACTAACGGGAAATGGGCGCACCACGCCCACTGTTTATCGTAGCCTCCATACAAATTTTAAATTGAAACAGCTGTAACTTCGGCAATCTTCCGTCTAGAATAACCATAATTGACACTTAAATTAATATCGTAGTCGGAAATAATCTGACAGAAAATCAGTGTGCCACGCCCACTCCTTCATTGGTCTCCCATACAAAGTCGAGGGAATTAAACTAAAATTTTAAGCTCCATAACTTACAAACCATTTAGCGTAGGACAACGAGATTTAAGGTATAGATTAGTATTGTACGAGCAACTAGGCTCACAGGAAATGGACGCACCACGCCCACTGTTTATCGTAGCCCCCATAGAAATTTTCAATTGAAACAGCTGTAACTTCGGCAATCTTCTATCTAGAATAACCATAATTGACACATAGATTAACATAGTAGTTGAAAATAATCTGGTCGAAAATCAGTGTACCACGCCCACTCCTTTTTGGGTCTCCCATACAAAGAATAACGAGATTTAAGGTGTGGATTAGTATTGTACGAGCAACTAGGCTCACAGGAAATGGACACACCACGCCCACTGTTTATCGTAGCCCCCATACAAATTTTAAATTGAAACAGCTGTAACTTCGGCAATCTTCTGTCTAGAATAACCATAAGTGACACCTAAATTAATATCGTAGTCGGAAATAATCTGGTAGAAAATCAGTGTGCCACGCCCACTCCTTCATGGGTCTCTCATACAAAGTCGAGGGAATTAAACTAAAACTTTTAAGCTCCATAACTTACAAACCATTTAGCGTAGGACAACGAGATTTAAGGTATAGATTTGTATTGTACGAGCAACTAGGCTCACAGGAAATGGATGCACCACGCCCACTGTTTATCGTAGCCCCCATACAAATTTTCAATTGAAACAGCTGTAACTTCGGCAATCTTCTCTCTAGATTAACCATAATTGACACTAAGATTAACATAGTAGTTGGAAATAATCTGGTAGAAAATCAGTGTACCACGCCCACTCCTTTTTGGGTCTCCCATATAATTTTGCGGAAATTAAAAAAAAAATTTTACCGGTTATAACTTGCAAACTATTTAGCGTAGAATAACGAGATTTAAGGTGTGGATTAGTATTGTACGAACAACTAGGCTCACAGGAAATGGACGCACCACGCCCACTGTTTATCGTAGCCCCCATACAAATTTTAAATTGAAACAGCTGTAACTTCGGCAATCTTCTCTCTAGAATAACCATAATTTACACTTAGATTAACATAGTAGTCGGAAATAATTTGGTAGAAAATCAGTGTACCACGCCCACTCATTTTTGGGTCTCCCATAAAAAGATGCGGAAATTAAAATAAAATGTTACCGGTTATAACTTGCAAACTATTCAGCGCAGAATAACGAGCTTTAAGGTGTGGATTAGTATTGTACGAGCAACTAGACTAACGGGAAATGGGCGCACCACGCCAACTGTTTATCGTAGCCCCCATACAAATTTTAAATTGAAACAGCTGTAACTTCGGCAATCTTCTCTCTAGAATAACCATAATGGACACTTAGATTAACATAGTAGTTGGAAATAATCTGGTAGAAAATCAGTGTACCACGCCCACTCCTTTTTGGGTCTCCCATAGAAAGTTGCGGAAATTAAAAAAAAATGTTACCGGTTATAACTTGCAAACTATTCAGCGTAGAATAACGAGATTTAAGGTGTGGATTAGTATTGTACGAGCAACTAGACTAACGGGAAATGGGCGCACCACGCCCACTGTTTATCGTAGCCCCCATACAAATTTCAAATTGAAACAGCTGTAACTTCGGCAATCTTCTCTCTAGAATAACCATAATTTACACTTAGATTAACATAGTAGTCGGAAATAATTTGGTAGAAAATCAGTGTACCACGCCCACTCATTTTTGGGTCTCCCATAAAAAGATGCGGAAATTAAAATAAAATGTTACCGGTTATAACTTGCAAACTATTCAGCGCAGAATAACGAGATTTAAGGTGTGGATTAGTATTGTACGAGCAACTAGACTAACGGGAAATGGGCGCACCACGCCAACTGTTTATCGTAGCCCCCATACAAATTTTAAATTGAAACAGCTGTAACTTCGGCAATCTTCTCTCTAGAATAACCATAATGGACACTTAGATTAACATAGTAGTCGGAAATAATCTGGTAGTAAATCAGTGTACCACGCCCACTCCTTTTTGGGTCTCCCATACAAATTTGCGGAAATTAAAAAAAATTTTACCGGTTATAACTTGCAAACTATTCAGCGTAGAATAACGAGATCTAAGGTGTGGATTAGTATTGTACGAGCAACTAGACTAACGGGAAATGGGCGCACCACGCCCACTGTTTATCGTAGCCCCCATACAAATTTTAAATTGAAACAGCTGTAACTTCGGAAATCTTCTCTCTAGAATAACCATAATTTACACTTAGATTAACATAGTAGTCGGAAATAATCTGGTAGTAAATCAGTGTACCACGCCCACTCATTTTTGGGTCTCCCATACAAATTTGCGGAAATTAAAAAAAATGTTACCGGTTATAACTTGCAAACTATTCACTGTAGAATAAGGCCATTAAAGGTGTGGATTAGTATTGTACAAGCAACTAGGCTCACAGGAAATGGGCGCACCACGCCCACTGTTTATCGTAGCCCCCATACAAATTTTAAATTGAAACAGCTGTAACTTCGGCATTCTTCTGTCTCGAATAACCATAAGTGACACCTAAATTAATATCGTAGTCGGAAATAATCTGGCAGAAAATCAGTGTGCCACGCCCACTCCTTCATGGGTTTCTCATACAAAGTCGAGGGAATTAAACTAAAAATTTTAAGCTCCATAACTTACAAACCATTTATCGTAGGACAACGAGATTTAAGGTATAGATTAGTATTGTACGAGCAACTAGGCTCACAGGAAATGGATGCAGCAGGCCCACTGTTTATCGTAGCCCCCATACAAATTTTCAATTGAAACAGCTGTAACTTCGGCAATCTTCTCTCTAGAATAACCATAATTGACACTTAGATTAACATAGTAGTTGGAAATAATCTGGTAGAATATCAGTGTACCACGCCCACTCCTTTTTGGGTCTCCCATACAAAGAATAACGAGATTTAAGGTGTGGATTAGTATTGTACGAGCAACTAGGCTCACAGGAAATGGACGCACCACGCCCACTGTTTATCGTAGCCCCCATACAAATTTTCAATTGAAACAGCTGTAACTTCGGCAATCTTCTCTCTAGAATAACCATAATTGACACTTAGATTAACATAGTAGTTGGAAATAATCTGGTAGAATATCAGTGTACCACGCCCACTCCTTTTTGGGTCTCCCATACAAAGAATAACGAGATTTAAGGTGTGGATTAGTATTGTACGAGCAACTAGGCTCACAGGAAATGGATGCAGCAGGCCCACTGTTTATCGTAGCCCCCATACAAATTTTCAATTGAAACAGCTGTAACTTCGGCAATCTTCTCTCTAGAATAACCATAATTTACACTTAGATTAACATAGTAGTCGGAAATAATTTGGTAGAAAATCAGTGTACCACGCCCACTCATTTTTGGGTCTCCCATAAAAAGATGCGGAAATTAAAATAAAATGTTACCGGTTATAACTTGCAAACTATTCAGCGCAGAATAACGAGATTTAAGGTGTGGATTAGTATTGTACGAGCAACTAGACTAACGGGAAATGGGCGCACCACGCCAACTGTTTATCGTAGCCCCCATACAAATTTTAAATTGAAACAGCTGTAACTTCGGCAATCTTCTCTCTAGAATAACCATAATGGACACTTAGATTAACATAGTAGTCGGAAATAATCTGGTAGTAAATCAGTGTACCACGCCCACTCCTTTTTGGGTCTCCCATACAAAGTTGGGGAAATTAAAAAAAAATGTTACCGGTTATAACTTGCAAACTATTCAGCGTAGAACAACGAGACTTAAGGTGTGGATTAGTATTGTACGAGCAACTAGACTAACGGGAAATGGGCGCACCACGCCCACTGTTTATCGTAGCCCCCATACAAATTTTAAATTGAAACAGCTGTAACTTCGGCAATCTTCTCTCTAGAATAACCATAATTTACACTTAGATTAACATAGTAGTCGGAAATAATCTGGTAGAAAATCAGTGTACCACGCCCACTCATTTTTGGGTCTCCCATACAAGGTTGCGGAAATTAAAATAAAATGTTACCGGTTATAACTTGCAAACTATTCAGCGCAGAATAACGAGATTTAAGGTGTGGATTAGTATTGTACGAGCAACTAGACTAACGGGAAATGGGCGCACCACGCCCACTGTTTATCGTAGCCTCCATACAAATTTTAAATTGAAACAGCTGTAACTTCGGCAATCTTCCGTCTAGAATAACCATAATTGACACTTAAATTAATATCGTAGTCGGAAATAATCTGACAGAAAATCAGTGTGCCACGCCCACTCCTTCATTGGTCTCCCATACAAAGTCGAGGGAATTAAACTAAAATTTTAAGCTCCATAACTTACAAACCATTTAGCGTAGGACAACGAGATTTAAGGTATAGATTAGTATTGTACGAGCAACTAGGCTCACAGGAAATGGACGCACCACGCCCACTGTTTATCGTAGCCCCCATACAAATTTTCAATTGAAACAGCTGTAACTTCGGCAATCTTCTCTCCAGAATAACCATAATTGACACATAGATTAACATAGTAGTTGAAAATAATCTGATCGAAAATCAGTGTACCACGCCCACTCCTTTTTGGGTCTCCCATACAAAGAATAACGAGATTTAAGGTGTGGATTAGTATTGTACGAGCAACTAGGCTCACAGGAAATGGACACACCACGCCCACTGTTTATCGTAGCCCCCATACAAATTTTAAATTGAAACAGCTGTAACTTCGGCAATCTTCTGTCTAGAATAACCATAAGTGACACCTAAATTAATATCGTAGTCGGAAATAATCTGGCAGAAAATCAGTGTGCCACGCCCACTCCTTCATGGGTCTCTCATACAAAGTCGAGGGAATTAAACTAAAACTTTTAAGCTCCATAACTTACAAACCATTTAGCGTAGGACAACGAGATTTAAGGTATAGATTTGTATTGTACGAGCAACTAGGCTCACAGGAAATGGATGCACCACGCCCACTGTTTATCGTAGCCCCCATACAAATTTTCAATTGAAACATCTGTAACTTCGGCAATCTTCTCTCTAGAATAACCATAATTGACACTTAGATTAACATAGTAGTTGGAAATAATCTGGTAGAAAATCAGTGTACCACGCCCACTCCTTTTTGGGTCTCCCATATAATTTTGCGGAAATTAAAAAAAAATTTTACCGGTTATAACTTGCAAACTATTTAGCGTAGAATAACGAGATTTAAGGTGTGGATTAGTATTGTACGAGCAACTAGGCTCACAGGAAATGGACGCACCACGCCCACTGTATATCGTAGCCCCCATACAAATTTTAAATTGAAACAGCTGTAACTTCGGCAATCTTCTCTCTAGAATAACCATAATTGACACTTAGATTAACATAGTAGTTGGAAATAATCTGGTAGAAAATCAGTGTACCACGCCCACTCATTTTTGGGTCTCCCATACAAAGTTGCGGAAATTAAAAAAAAATGTTACCGGTTATAACTTGCAAACTATTCAGCGTAGAATTACGAGATTTAAGGTGTGGATTAGTATTGCACGAGCAACTAGGCTCACAGGAAATGGACGCACCACGCCCACTGTTTATCGTAGCCCCCATACAAATTTTAAATTGAAACAGCTGTAACTTCGGAAATCTTCTCTCTAGAATAACCATAATTTACACTTAGATTAACACAGTAGTCGGAAATAATCTGGTAGAAAATCAGTGTACCACGCCCACTCCTTTTTGGGTCTCCCATACAAATTTGCGGAAATTAAAAAAAATGTTACCGGTTATAACTTGCAAACTATTCACTGTAGAATAAGGACATTAAAGGTGTGGATTAGTTTTGTACAAGCAACTAGGCTCACAGGAAATGGGCGCACCACGCCCACTGTTTATCGTAGCCCCCATACAAATTTTAAATTGAAACAGCTGTAACTTCGGCATTCTTCTGTCTCGAATAACCATAAGTGACACCTAAATTAATATCGTAGTCGGAAATAATCTGGCAGAAAATCAGTGTGCCACGCCCACTCCTTCATGGGTCTCTCATACAAAGTCGAGGGAATTAAACTAAAACTTTTAAGCTCCATAACTTACAAACCATTTAGCGTAGGACAACGAGATTTAAGGTATAGATTAGTATTGTACGAGCAACTAGGCTCACAGGAAATGGATGCAGCAGGCCCACTGTTTATCGTAGCCCCCATACAAATTTTCAATTGAAACAGCTGTAACTTCGGCAATCTTCTCTCTAGAATAACCATAATTGACACTTAGATTAACATAGTAGTTGGAAATAATCTGGTAGAATATCAGTGTACCACGCCCACTCCTTTTTGGGTCTCCCATACAAAGTTGCGGAAATTAAAAAAAAATTTTATCGGTTATAACTTGCAAACTATTCAGCGTAGAATAACGAGATTTAAGGTGTGGATTAGTATTGTACGAGCAACTAGGCTCACAGGAAATGGACGCACCACGCCCACTGTTTATCGTAGCCCCCATACAAATTTTAAATTGAAACAGCTGTAACTTCGGCAATCTTCTGTCTGGTAGAAAATCAGTGTACCACGCCCACTCCTTTTTGGGTCTCCCATACAAAGTTGCGGAAATTAAAAAAAAATGTTACCGGTTATAACTTGCAAACTATTCAGCGTAGAATAACGAGATTTAAGGTGTGGATTAGTATTGTACGAGCAACTAGACTAACGGGAAATGGGCGCACCACGCCCACTGTTTATCGTAGCCCCCATACAAATTTTAAATTGAAACAGCTGTAACTTCGGCAATCTTCTCTCTAGAATAACCATAATTTACACTTAGATTAACATAGTAGTCGGAAATAATCTGGTAGAAAATCAGTGTACCACGCCCACTCATTTTTGGGTCTCCCATACAAGGTTGCGGAAATTAAAATAAAATGTTACCGGTTATAACTTGCAAACTATTCAGCGCAGAATAACGAGATTTAAGGTGTGGATTAGTATTGTACGAGCAACTAGACTAACGGGAAATGGGCGCACCACGCCCACTGTTTATCGTAGCCTCCATACAAATTTTAAATTGAAACAGCTGTAACTTCGGCAATCTTCCGTCTAGAATAACCATAATTGAGACTTAAATTAATATCGTAGTCGGAAATAATCTGACAGAAAATCAGTGTGCCACGCCCACTCCTTCATTGGTCTCCCATACAAAGTCGAGGGAATTAAACTAAAATTTTAAGCTCCATAACTTACAAACCATTTAGCGTAGGACAACGAGATTTAAGGTATAGATTAGTATTGTACGAGCAACTAGGCTCACAGGAAATGGACGCACCACGCCCACTGTTTATCGTAGCCCCCATACAAATTTTCAATTGAAACAGCTGTAACTTCGGCAATCTTCTGTCCAGAATAACCATAATTGACACATAGATTAACATAGTAGTTGAAAATAATCTGATCGAAAATCAGTGTACCACGCCCACTCCTTTTTGGGTCTCCCATACAAAGAATAACGAGATTTAAGGTGTGGATTAGTATTGTACGAGCAACTAGGCTCACAGGAAATGGACACACCACGCCCACTGTTTATCGTAGCCCCCATACAAATTTTAAATTGAAACAGCTGTAACTTCGGCAATCTTCTGTCTAGAATAACCATAAGTGACACCTAAATTAATATCGTAGTCGGAAATAATCTGGCAGAAAATCAGTGTGCCACGCCCACTCCTTCATGGGTCTCTCATACAAAGTCGAGGGAATTAAACTAAAACTTTTAAGCTCCATAACTTACAAACCATTTAGCGCAGGACAACGAGATTTAAGGTATAGATTTGTATTGTACGAGCAACTAGGCTCACAGGAAATGGATGCACCACGCCCACTGTTTATCGTAGCCCCCATACAAATTTTCAATTGAAACATCTGTAACTTCGGCAATCTTCTCTCTAGAATAACCATAATTGACACTTAGATTAACATAGTAGTTGGAAATAATCTGGTAGAAAATCAGTGTACCACGCCCACTCCTTTTTGGGTCTCCCATATAATTTTGCGGAAATTAAAAAAAAATTTTACCGGTTATAACTTGCAAACTATTTAGCGTAGAATAACGAGATTTAAGGTGTGGATTAGTATTGTACGAGCAACTAGGCTCACAGGAAATGGACGCACCACGCCCACTGTATATCGTAGCCCCCATACAAATTTTAAATTGAAACAGCTGTAACTTCGGCAATCTTCTCTCTAGAATAACCATAATTGACACTTAGATTAACATAGTAGTTGGAAATAATCTGGTAGAAAATCAGTGTACCACGCCCACTCATTTTTGGGTCTCCCATACAAAGTTGCGGAAATTAAAAAAAAATGTTACCGGTTATAACTTGCAAACTATTCAGCGTAGAATAACGAGATTTAAGGTGTGGATTAGTATTGCACGAGCAACTAGGCTCACAGGAAATGAACGCACCACGCCCACTGTTTATCGTAGCCCCCATACAAATTTTAAATTGAAACAGCTGTAACTTCGGAAATCTTCTCTCTAGAATATCCATAATTTACACTTAGATTAACATAGTAGTCGGAAATAATCTGGTAGTAAATCAGTGTACCACGCCCACTCCTTTTTGGGTCTCCCATACAAATTTGCGGAAATTAAAAAAAATGTTACCGGTTATAACTTGCAAACTATTCAGCGTAGAATAACGAGATTTAAGGTGTGGATTAGTATTGCACGAGCAACTAGGCTCACAGGAAATGAACGCACCACGCCCACTGTTTATCGTAGCCCCCATACAAATTTTAAATTGAAACAGCTGTAACTTCGGCAATCTTCTGTCTAGAATAACCATAAGTGACACCTAAATTAATATCGTAGTCGGAAACAATCTGGCAGAAAATCAGTGTGCCACGCCCACTCCTTCATGGGTCTCTCATACAAAGTCGAGGGAATTAAACTAAAACTTTTAAGCTCCATAACTTACAAACCATTTAGCGTAGGACAACGAGATTTAAGGTATAGATTAGTATTGTACGAGCAACTAGGCTCACAGGAAATGGATGCACCACGCCCACTGTTTATCGTAGCCCCCATACAAATTTTCAATTGAAACAGCTGTAACTTCGGCAATCTTCTCTCTAGAAAAACCATAATTGACACTTAGATTAACATAGTAGTTGGAAATAATCTGGTAGAAAATCAGTGTACCACGCCCACTCCTTTTTGGGTCTCCCATACAAAGTTGCGGAAATTAAAAAAAAATTTTATCGGTTATAACTTGCAAACTATTCAGCGTAGAATAACGAGATTTAAGGTGTGGATTAGTATTGTACGAGCAACTAGGCTCACAGGAAATGGACGCACCACGCCCACTGTTTATCGTAGCCCCCATACAAATTTTAAATTGAAACAGCTGTAACTTCGGCAATCTTCTGTCTGGTAGAAAATCAGTGTACCACGCCCACTCCTTTACACTCCCATACAAAGTTGCGGAAATTAAAAAAAATGTTACCGGTTATAACTTGCAAACTATTCACTGTAGAATAAGGACATTAAAGGTGTGGATTAGTATTGTACAAGCAACTAGGCTCACAGGAAATGGGCGCACCACGCCCACTGTTTATCGTAGCCCCCATACAAATTTTAAATTGAAACAGCTGTAACTTCGGCAATCTTCTGTCTGGTAGAAAATCAGTGTACCACGCCCACTCCTTTACACTCCCATACAAAGTTGCGGAAATTAAAAAAAATGTTACCGGTTATAACTTGCAAACTATTCACTGTAGAATAAGGACATTAAAGGTGTGGATTAGTATTGTACAAGCAACTAGGCTCACAGGAAATGGACGCACCACGCCCACTGTTTATCGTAGCCCCCATACAAATTTTAAATTGAAACAGCTGTAACTTCGGCAATCTTCTGTCTGGTAGAAAATCAGTGTACCACGCCCACTCCTTTACACTCCCATACAAAGTTGCGGAAATTAAAAAAAATGTTACCGGTTATAACTTGCAAACTATTCACTGTAGAATAAGGACATTAAAGGTGTGGATTAGTATTGTACAAGCAACTAGGCTCACAGGAAATGGGCGCACCACGCCCACTGTTTATCGTAGCCCCCATACAAATTTTCAATTGAAACAGCTGTAACTTCGGCAATCTTCTCTCTAGAAAAACCATAATTGACACTTAGATTAACATAGTAGTTGGAAATAATCTGGTAGAAAATCAGTGTACCACGCCCACTCCTTTTTGGGTCTCCCATACAAAGTTGCGGAAATTAAAAAAAAATTTTACCGGTTATAACTTGCAAACTATTCAGTGTAGAATAACGAGATTTAAGGTGTGGATTAGTATTGTACGAGCAACTAGGCTCACAGGAAATGGACGCACCACGCCCACTGTTTATCGTAGCCCCCATACAAATTTTAAATTGAAACAGCTGTAACTTCGGCAATCTTCTGTCTAGAATAACCATAAGTGACGCCTACATTAATATCGTAGTCGGAAATAATCTGACAGAATATCAGTGTGCGACGCCCACTTCTTCATGGGTCTCCCTTACAAAGTCGAGGGAATTAAACTAAAACTTTTAAGCTCCATAACTTACAAACCATTTAGCGTAGAATAACGAGATTTAAGGTGTGGATTAGTATTGTACGAGCAACTAGGCTCACAGGAAATGGACGCACCACGCCCACTGTTTATCGTAGCCCCCATACAAATTTTAAATTGAAACAGCTGTAACTTCGGCAATCTTCCGTCTAAAATAACCATAATTGACACTTAAATTAATATCGTAGTCGGAAATAATCTGACAGAAAATCAGTGTGCCACGCCCACTCCTTCATTGGTCTCCCATACAAAGTCGAGGGAATTAAACTAAAATTTTAAGCTCCATAACTTACAAACCATTTAGCGTAGGACAACGAGATTTAAGGTATAGATTAGTATTGTACGAGCAACTAGGCTCACAGGAAATGGACGCACCACCCCCACTGTTTATCGTAGCCCCCATAGAAATTTTCAATTGAAACAGCTGTAACTTCGGCAATCTTCTCTCTAGAAAAACCATAATTGACACTTAGATTAACATGCTAGTCGGAAATAATCTGGTAGTAAATCAGTGTACCACGCCCCCTCCTTTTTGGGTCTCCCATACAAAGTTGCGGAAATTAAAAAAAAAATGTTACCGGTTATAACTTGCAAACTATTCACTGTAGAATAAGGACATTAAAGGTGTGGATTAGTATTGTACAAGCAACTAGGCTCACAGGAAATGGGCGCACCACGCCCACTGTTTATCGTAGCCCCCATACAAATTTTAAATTGAAACAGCTGTAACTTCGGCAATCTTCTCTCTAGAATAACCATAATTGACACTTAGATTAACATAGTAGTTGGAAATAATCTGGTATAAAATCAGTGTACCACGCCCACTCCTTTTTGGGTCTCCCATACAAAGTTGCGGAAATTAAAAAAAAATTTTACCGGTTATAACTTGTAAACTATTCAGCGTAGAATAACGAAATTTAAGGTGTGGATTAGTGTTGTACGAGCAACTAGGCTCACAGGAAATGGACGCACCACGCCCACTGTTTATCGTAGCCCCCATACAAATTTTAAATTGAAACAGCTGTAACTTCGGCAATCTTCTGTCTGGTAGAAAATCAGTGTACCACGCCCACTCATTTTTGGGTCTCCCATACAAAGATGCGGAAATTAAAATAAAATGTTACCGGTTATAACTTGCAAACTATTCAGCGCAGAATAACGAGATTTAAGGTGTGGATTAGTATTGTACGAGCAACTAGACTAACGGGAAATGGGTGCACCACGCCCACTGTTTATCGTAGCCCCCATACAAATTTTAAATTGAAACAGCTGTAACTTCGGCAATCTTCCGTCTAGAATAACCATAAGTGACACCTAAATTAATATCGCAGTCGGAAATAATCTGACAGAAAATCAGTGTGCCACGCCCACTCCTTCATTGGTCTCCCATACAAAGTCGGGGGAATTAAACTAAAATTTTAAGCTCCATAACTTACAAACCATTTAGCGTAGGACAACGAGATTTAAGGTATGGATTAGTACTTTAAGAGCAACTAGGGTCACAGGAAATATGCGCACCACGCCCACTGTTTATCGTATCCCCCATACAAATTTTAAATTGAAACAGCTGTATCTTCGGCAATCTTCTGTCTAGAATAACCATAATTGATACCTAAATTAGTATCATAGTCGGAAGTAATCCGGTAGAAAATCAGAGTGCCATGCCCACTCATTCATTGGTCTCCCATACAAAATCGAGGGAATTAAACTAAAATTTTAAGCTCCATAACTTACAAACCATTTAGCGTAGGACAACGAGATTTAAGGTATAGATTAGTATTGCACGAGCAACTAGGCTCACAGGAAATGGACGCACCACGCCCACTGTTTATCGTAGCCCCCATACAAATTTTAAATTGAAACAGCTGTAACTTCGGCAATCTTCTCTCTAGAATAACCATAATTGACACTTAGATTAACATAGTAGTCGGAAATAATCCGTTAGAAAATCAGTGTACCACGCCCACTCATTTTTGGGTCTCCCACACAAAGTTGCGGAAATTAAAAAAAATGTTACCGGTTATAACTTGCAAATTATTCAGCGTAGAATAACGAGATTTAGGGTGTGGATTAGTATTGTACGAGCAACTAGGCTCACAGGAAATGGGCGCACCACGCCCACTGTTTATCGTAGCCCCCATACAAATTTTAAATTGAAACAGCTGTAACTTCGGCAATCTTCTGTCTAGAATAACCATAAGTGACGCCTACATTAATATCGTAGTCGGAAATAATCTGACAGAATATCAGTGTGCCGCGTTCACTTCTTCATGGGTCTCCCATACAAAGTCGAGGGAATTAAACTAAAACTTTTAATCTCCATAACTTACAAACCATTTAGCGTAGGACAACGAGATTTAAGGTATGGATTAGTATTGTACGAGCAACTAGGGTCATAGGAAATGGGCGCGCCATGCCCACTGTTTATTGTAGCCCCCATACAAAATGACTGAAATTCTTTTAAATTGAAACAGCTGTAACTTCGGCAATCTTCTCTCTAGAAAAACCATAATTGACACTTAGATTAACATGCTAGTCGGAAATAATCTGGTAGTAAATCAGTGTACCACGCCCACTCCTTTTTGGGTCTCCCATACAAAGTTGCGGAAATTAAAAAAAAATGTTACCGGTTATAACTTGCAAACTATTCACTGTAGAATAAGGACATTAAAGGTGTGGATTAGTATTGTACAAGCAACTAGGCTCACAGGAAATGGGCGCACCACGCCCACTGTTTATCGTAGCCCCCATACAAATTTTAAATTGAAACAGCTGTAACTTCGGCAATCTTCTCTCTAGAATAACCATAATTGACACTTAGATTAACATAGTAGTTGGAAATAATCTGGTATAAAATCAGTGTACCACGCCCACTCCTTTTTGGGTCTCCCATACAAAGTTGCGGAAATTAAAAAAAAATTTTACCGGTTACAACTTGCAAACTATTCAGCGTAGAATAACGAGATGTAAGGTGTGGATTAGTATTGTACGAGCAACTAGGCTCACAGGAAATGGACGCATCACGCCCACTGTTTATCGTAGCCCCCATACAAATTTTAAATTGAAACAGCTGTAACTTCGGCAATCTTCTCTCTAGAATAACCATAATTGACACTTAGATTAGCATAGTAGTCGGAAATAATCTGGTAGAAAATCAGTCTACCACGCCCACTCATTTTTGGGTCTCCCATACAAAGTTGCGGAAATTAAAAAAAAATTTTACCGGTTATAACTTGCAAACTATTCAGCGTAGAATAACGAGATTTAAGGTGTGGATTAGTATTGTACGAGCAACTAGGCTCACAGCAAATGGACGCACCACGACCACTGTTTATCGTAGCCCCCATACAAATTTTAAATTGAACTTCGGCAATCATCTCTCTAGAATAACCATAATTTACACTTAGATTAACATAGTAGTCGGAAATAATCTGGTAGAAAATCAGTGTACCACGCCCACTCATTTTTGGGTCTCCCATACAAAGTTGCGGAAATTAAAATAAAATGTTACCGGTTATAACTTGCAAACTATTCAGCGCAGAATAACGAGATTTAAGGTGTGGATTAGTATTGTACGAGCAACTAGACTAACGGGAAATGGGCGCACCACGCCCACTGTTTATCGTAGCCCCCATACAAATTTTAAATTGAAACAGCTGTAACTTCGGCAATCTTCTCTCTAGAATAACCATAATTGACACTTAGATTAACATAGTAGTTGGAAATAATCTGGTAGAAAATCAGTGTACCACGCCCACTCCTTTTTGGGTCTCCCATACAAATTTGCGGAAATTAAAAAAAAATGTTACCGGTTATAACGTGCAAACTATTCAGCGTAAATAACGAGATTTAAGGTGTGGATTAGTATTGTACGAGCAACTACGCTCACAGGAAATGGACGCACCACGCCCACTGTTTATCGTAGCCCTCATACAAATTTTAAATTGAAACAGCTGTAACTTCGGCAATCTTCTGTCTAGAATAACCATAAGTGACACCTAAATTAATATCGTAGTCGCAAATAATCTAGTAGAATGTCAGTGTACCACGCCCACTTCTTCATGGGTCTCCCATACAAAGTCGAGGGAATTAAACTAAAATTTTTAAGCTCCATAACTTACAAACCATTTAGCGCAGGACAACGAGATTTAAGGTGCAGATTAGTATTGTACGAGCAACTAGGCCCACAGGAAATGGGCGCGCCATGCCCACTGTTTATTGTAGCCCCCATACAAAATGACCTCAATTCTTTTAAATTGAAACAGCTGTAACTTCGGCAATCTTCTCTCTAGAAAAACCATAATTGACACTTAGATTAACATGGTAGTCGGAAATAATCTGGTTGTAAATCAGTGTACCACGCCCACTCCTTTTTTGGTCTCCCATACAAAGTTGCGGAAATTAAAAAAAAATGTTACCGGTTATAACTTGCAAACTATTCAGCGTAGAATAACGAGATTTAAGGTGTGGATTAGTATTGTACGAACAACTAGGCTCACAGGAAATGGACGCACCACGCCCACTGTTTATCGTAGCCCCCATACAAATTTTAAATTGAAACAGCTGTAACTTCGGCAATCTTCCGTCTAAAATAACCATAATTGACACTTAAATTAATATCGTAGTCGGAAATAATCTGACAGAAAATCAGTGTGCCACGCCCACTCCTTCATTGGTCTCCCATACAAAGTCGAGGGAATTAAACTAAAATTTTAAGCTCCATAACTTACAAACCATTTAGCGTAGGACAACGAGATTTAAGGTATAGATTAGTATTGTACGAGCAACTAGGCTCACAGGAAATGGACGCACCACCCCCACTGTTTATCGTAGCCCCCATAGAAATTTTCAATTGAAACAGCTGTAACTTCGGCAATCTTCTCTCTAGAAAAACCATAATTGACACTTAGATTAACATGCTAGTCGGAAATAATCTGGTAGTAAATCAGTGTACCACGCCCCCTCCTTTTTGGGTCTCCCATACAAAGTTGCGGAAATTAAAAAAAAAATGTTACCGGTTATAACTTGCAAACTATTCACTGTAGAATAAGGACATTAAAGGTGTGGATTAGTATTGTACAAGCAACTAGGCTCACAGGAAATGGGCGCACCACGCCCACTGTTTATCGTAGCCCCCATACAAATTTTAAATTGAAACAGCTGTAACTTCGGCAATCTTCTCTCTAGAATAACCATAATTGACACTTAGATTAACATAGTAGTTGGAAATAATCTGGTATAAAATCAGTGTACCACGCCCACTCCTTTTTGGGTCTCCCATACAAAGTTGCGGAAATTAAAAAAAAATTTTACCGGTTATAACTTGTAAACTATTCAGCGTAGAATAACGAAATTTAAGGTGTGGATTAGTGTTGTACGAGCAACTAGGCTCACAGGAAATGGACGCACCACGCCCACTGTTTATCGTAGCCCCCATACAAATTTTAAATTGAAACAGCTGTAACTTCGGCAATCTTCTGTCTGGTAGAAAATCAGTGTACCACGCCCACTCATTTTTGGGTCTCCCATACAAAGATGCGGAAATTAAAATAAAATGTTACCGGTTATAACTTGCAAACTATTCAGCGCAGAATAACGAGATTTAAGGTGTGGATTAGTATTGTACGAGCAACTAGACTAACGGGAAATGGGTGCACCACGCCCACTGTTTATCGTAGCCCCCATACAAATTTTAAATTGAAACAGCTGTAACTTCGGCAATCTTCCGTCTAGAATAACCATAAGTGACACCTAAATTAATATCGCAGTCGGAAATAATCTGACAGAAAATCAGTGTGCCACGCCCACTCCTTCATTGGTCTCCCATACAAAGTCGGGGGAATTAAACTAAAATTTTAAGCTCCATAACTTACAAACCATTTAGCGTAGGACAACGAGATTTAAGGTATGGATTAGTACTTTAAGAGCAACTAGGGTCACAGGAAATATGCGCACCACGCCCACTGTTTATCGTATCCCCCATACAAATTTTAAATTGAAACAGCTGTATCTTCGGCAATCTTCTGTCTAGAATAACCATAATTGATACCTAAATTAGTATCATAGTCGGAAGTAATCCGGTAGAAAATCAGAGTGCCATGCCCACTCATTCATTGGTCTCCCATACAAAATCGAGGGAATTAAACTAAAATTTTAAGCTCCATAACTTACAAACCATTTAGCGTAGGACAACGAGATTTAAGGTATAGATTAGTATTGCACGAGCAACTAGGCTCACAGGAAATGGACGCACCACGCCCACTGTTTATCGTAGCCCCCATACAAATTTTAAATTGAAACAGCTGTAACTTCGGCAATCTTCTCTCTAGAATAACCATAATTGACACTTAGATTAACATAGTAGTCGGAAATAATCCGTTAGAAAATCAGTGTACCACGCCCACTCATTTTTGGGTCTCCCACACAAAGTTGCGGAAATTAAAAAAAATGTTACCGGTTATAACTTGCAAATTATTCAGCGTAGAATAACGAGATTTAGGGTGTGGATTAGTATTGTACGAGCAACTAGGCTCACAGGAAATGGGCGCACCACGCCCACTGTTTATCGTAGCCCCCATACAAATTTTAAATTGAAACAGCTGTAACTTCGGCAATCTTCTGTCTAGAATAACCATAAGTGACGCCTACATTAATATCGTAGTCGGAAATAATCTGACAGAATATCAGTGTGCCGCGTTCACTTCTTCATGGGTCTCCCATACAAAGTCGAGGGAATTAAACTAAAACTTTTAATCTCCATAACTTACAAACCATTTAGCGTAGGACAACGAGATTTAAGGTATGGATTAGTATTGTACGAGCAACTAGGGTCATAGGAAATGGGCGCGCCATGCCCACTGTTTATTGTAGCCCCCATACAAAATGACTGAAATTCTTTTAAATTGAAACAGCTGTAACTTCGGCAATCTTCTCTCTAGAAAAACCATAATTGACACTTAGATTAACATGCTAGTCGGAAATAATCTGGTAGTAAATCAGTGTACCACGCCCACTCCTTTTTGGGTCTCCCATACAAAGTTGCGGAAATTAAAAAAAAATGTTACCGGTTATAACTTGCAAACTATTCACTGTAGAATAAGGACATTAAAGGTGTGGATTAGTATTGTACAAGCAACTAGGCTCACAGGAAATGGGCGCACCACGCCCACTGTTTATCGTAGCCCCCATACAAATTTTAAATTGAAACAGCTGTAACTTCGGCAATCTTCTCTCTAGAATAACCATAATTGACACTTAGATTAACATAGTAGTTGGAAATAATCTGGTATAAAATCAGTGTACCACGCCCACTCCTTTTTGGGTCTCCCATACAAAGTTGCGGAAATTAAAAAAAAATTTTACCGGTTACAACTTGCAAACTATTCAGCGTAGAATAACGAGATGTAAGGTGTGGATTAGTATTGTACGAGCAACTAGGCTCACAGGAAATGGACGCATCACGCCCACTGTTTATCGTAGCCCCCATACAAATTTTAAATTGAAACAGCTGTAACTTCGGCAATCTTCTGTCTGGTAGAAAATCAGTGTACCACGCCCACTCATTTTTGGGTCTCCCATACAAAGATGCGGAAATTAAAATAAAATGTTACCGGTTATAACTTGCAAATTATTCAGCGCAGAATAACGAGATTTAAGGTGTGGATTAGTATTGTACGAGCAACTAGACTAACGGGAAAAGGGTGCACCACGCCCACTGTTTATCGTAGCCCCCATACAAATTTTAAATTGAAACAGCTGTAACTTCGGCAATCTTCTCTCTAGAATAACCATAATTGACACTTAGATTAGCATAGTAGTCGGAAATAATCTGGTAGAAAATCAGTCTACCACGCCCACTCATTTTTGGGTCTCCCATACAAAGTTGCGGAAATTAAAAAAAAATTTTACCGGTTATAACTTGCAAACTATTCAGCGTAGAATAACGAGATTTAAGGTGTGGATTAGTATTGTACGAGCAACTAGGCTCACAGCAAATGGACGCACCACGACCACTGTTTATCGTAGCCCCCATACAAATTTTAAATTGAACTTCGGCAATCATCTCTCTAGAATAACCATAATTTACACTTAGATTAACATAGTAGTCGGAAATAATCTGGTAGAAAATCAGTGTACCACGCCCACTCATTTTTGGGTCTCCCATACAAAGTTGCGGAAATTAAAATAAAATGTTACCGGTTATAACTTGCAAACTATTCAGCGCAGAATAACGAGATTTAAGGTGTGGATTAGTATTGTACGAGCAACTAGACTAACGGGAAATGGGCGCACCACGCCCACTGTTTATCGTAGCCCCCATACAAATTTTAAATTGAAACAGCTGTAACTTCGGCAATCTTCTCTCTAGAATAACCATAATTGACACTTAGATTAACATAGTAGTTGGAAATAATCTGGTAGAAAATCAGTGTACCACGCCCACTCCTTTTTGGGTCTCCCATACAAATTTGCGGAAATTAAAAAAAAATGTTACCGGTTATAACGTGCAAACTATTCAGCGTAAATAACGAGATTTAAGGTGTGGATTAGTATTGTACGAGCAACTACGCTCACAGGAAATGGACGCACCACGCCCACTGTTTATCGTAGCCCTCATACAAATTTTAAATTGAAACAGCTGTAACTTCGGCAATCTTCTGTCTAGAATAACCATAAGTGACACCTAAATTAATATCGTAGTCGCAAATAATCTAGTAGAATGTCAGTGTACCACGCCCACTTCTTCATGGGTCTCCCATACAAAGTCGAGGGAATTAAACTAAAATTTTTAAGCTCCATAACTTACAAACCATTTAGCGCAGGACAACGAGATTTAAGATGCAGATTAGTATTGTACGAGCAACTAGGCCCACAGGAAATGGGCGCGCCATGCCCACTGTTTATTGTAGCCCCCATACAAAATGACCTCAATTCTTTTAAATTGAAACAGCTGTAACTTCGGCAATCTTCTCTCTAGAAAAACCATAATTGACACTTAGATTAACATGGTAGTCGGAAATAATCTGGTTGTAAATCAGTGTACCACGCCCACTCCTTTTTTGGTCTCCCATACAAAGTTGCGGAAATTAAAAAAAAATGTTACCGGTTATAACTTGCAAACTATTCAGCGTAGAATAACGAGATTTAAGGTGTGGATTAGTATTGTACGAACAACTAGGCTCACAGGAAATGGGCGCACCACGCCCACGGTTTATCGTAGCCCCCATACAAATTTTAAATTGAAACAGCTGTAACTTCGGCAATCTTCTGTCTAGAATAACCATAAGTGACACCTAAATTAATATCGTAGTCGGAAATAATCTGGCAGAAAATCAGTGTGCTACGCACACTCCTTCATGGGTCTCTCATACAAAGTCGAGGGAATTAAACTAAAACTTTTAAGCTCCATAACTAACAAACCATTTAGCGTAGGACAACGAGATTTAAGGTGTGGATTAGTATTGAAAAACTAATTGGATTTACAAAAAAGAGGTAAGCCACGCCCACTTTTTATATAGCTCCCATACTAAGCCTCGGATTTGTCATAGAAACCTCCTTTAAATCATCCCTTCTAGAACCCTCATAACATACAAAGTACTTCGTCTAAGTAAACCATATTTCGGGTGTAAATTAGTAGTACGAGTATATCCAAAAATTGTTTCCCAAAAAGTGGAAATAAAAGAAAAAGATAGATATTCGAGTAAACTTTTTATATATATATATATATATGCACCCTACATATGCAGGGTATAATTTGGTCGGCCCCAGCCCACTGTAAGGTGATTTTTTCCAGTTCCGTAAGCTCCGATGTGGTCAATGGCAGATTTCCGCTTTTCTAAGCTCGCGCAGCCTAACGGATGTTCGGCTCTTAACATCGCGCCATACCTATAATTAGACTGAAGAATGTATAATTTTATATATTATAATTTACTTTGTATTTTTGAACTTTTCGCTTATTACAATATTATATAAAGTTACATACATATACATCGGCACGATACTTTGAGGCGCTACTGCTGGTAGAGCAGCCGGTAGAAATTGTGGTGCATGATGGCAAGTGCATGTCCGCGGCAGAGTAACAGTAGGAGGACGAGGAGAACGCTGTTTCTTTGATGACTGTTGTCGTGAATGATTCGCTTTTTTTTCCCCTCGTCCATGTAGCAACGTATGATGCTTTTTCGAGCAACGCTGACATCGTACCGAACTCGTGCATTGGTTGACCACGTGAGTATGTGCTAGGCAGTTGAAACAATATCTGTATCGTATGACGATATCATACCTTCTCACTATCGACATTGCTGCGAATCGGGGACATGAGCGTAATGGATGGTCCTTGAGGCACACATCGCATCCGCGACGTTGGTTTCGCCGCGCGACATGGCTGCGTGATTCCAGAGGTGGTTGTATATTACTCCGACGGCCC
The DNA here is from genome assembly GCA_963854835.1 of Megamerina dolium. NCBI lineage: Eukaryota > Metazoa > Arthropoda > Insecta > Diptera > Megamerinidae > Megamerina > Megamerina dolium. The sequence goes on along the minus strand of OY978530.1, from coordinate 18,892,485 downwards.
GAAGTTCTTGCTCGTGAAGACATCTCAACTGGAACAGTAACAAAAAAAAAATAATAAAAAAAAGAGAGTGAGCCACATTTATAGGAGTTAACTAGGGAGACGGTAGGGGAAGCGCTGCTAGCTTTACTATAGGCCTAGTTAGTATGCCCTTAGCAGTACGGACATCGGCCACTCCAACATGAGAATCTGGGCCCAGGTAGGTTTTGTTGACTCGACCTAGTTTCCATTCATGAGGGGGTAACTGCTCGTTGCGTATGACAACTAAATCTCCTACGCAAATATCCTTTTCCGGATACTTCCACTTGGTGCGTTTATGCTATTCTTTGAGATACTCTTCCTTCCACCGTAGGCAGAAGGATTGGTATATCACTTTAAGACGTTACCACCTGTTAAGTTAATGAGTGGCCTGAGATTCCCCAGCAGGAATGAAACGCTATTCGAGATTTTGATGACTCTGAGACGCCTCGACGCTATCACGTACATGACACAGAAATTGGTTATGCTCAGCTGGTAGAGCACGAGATGCACCAACAAAAGATGTCCCATTATCAGAGTAAATGATTGCTGGACAGCCACGACGAGAAAAAACGTGAAAATGCTGCGAGAAATATTTGCATGGTCATATCACTTATAAGTGTATCGCCTTCGTTGCGAAGCATACATACCCTTTAGTGTTGCGACATGCTCGGCCAATATATGCCTTAATGTCAAAAGGGCCGACGAAATCCACACCGGTGGTAGAAAAAGGCTTCGAGAGTGTTGTGCGTTCCGGAGGAAGCGTAGCCATTATTTGTGTATACAGTTTCCGTTTCAAGAACGCAGGTTCTGCATTTGTGAATGGTAGTCCTCACTAAGTTTTTCAGCTTACGGACCCAATATTCCATGCGAACTAAACGTACAAGCAGTTGATTAACACCATGCATAGAGATAAGATCTACAAAATCAAGTAGTAATTGAGTGAATCGGCCGGAATATGGGAGAAGAATGGGAAATCTCTCTCTGTAAGAAAGCTCCGGGGAATGAACTAAGCGGCCATTGATACGCATTATGTCACTTGAGTCCACAAACGCGTTAAGCGTGAGTATATCACTGTTACGGGGAATCGGGACTTTCTGCGCTAAATCAGCGTATTCCTGTGGGAAGTGATGCTTTTGACATAATATAATGAGTTTATTGAGAGTGGAAATGATTTCTGCTGATGTGATGCTAAGAGACGTAAAGTGAGTATCACTTCGTCTATCTATCTGAGAATTCCGGAAAAAAGGAAATATGTACGATATAAAGCGCAACAAACGAGCTAGAGATGAAAAATGGTCCAAGATATCATCTAATTCTTCAAGTCTTCCAAGATGAGACTTTATAATTCTGGTCTCGTGGATGCCAATCAACTCAATATTCAAAGTTGTAATTGGCCAACTAGTTCGTGGCATTCTTAACCACCATAGCTCATGGCAGGCCAACTCCGTAGCTGTAGTTTCGCGTGTTGCCAAATCAGCCGGGTTGTCGGAAGAACTCACGTGTGACCAAATTGAATTTCCAATCATTTCTAGTATGGACGAAATTCGATTCGCCACAAATGTTCGCAAGTGACATGGAGGTTTTTGTAGCCATGATAGAACTATAGTAGAATCAGTCCAGGCAAACATCGTATACGTTTGGATTCGAAGTTGCGGTATCTAGCATATTAGCCAGTAAATCCGCTTCGCATGGTTCTAAACGAGGAAGCGATAAGGTTTCAACGGGGACAACGCGTGTCTTGGCCGCTAGTAGATGTGTACAAATTTCACCCGTGAGAGTCTCCATACGTATATACACCGCGGCTGCGTAAGCTTTCTCAGAAGCATCGCAAAAACCGTGAAATAATGCTATGTTTTTTGGAGTAAATGGTACAATTTTTCGACTGGGGATAACCGGGATGTCTCTAAAGCTCGGCCATGATACATAATCCCCGTAAAAATATGCCGTTTCACATGGCGGCAATTGAATAGACGAAAATGACTGTTCCTTGTTTATTCTTTCAACGGGTGGATTCGGAATTGCGGGAGAGGCCACCACAACGGTTAGATCATGTATGTGGGCATTTATATTTGAAAGTCATCGGATATAGGATGTGTAATATTCTCTATATGTTTCCTTTATGGGACCAATATCAATGCCTTATCACCATTAGAGATAATAGATTGATAATGCTTTTTAAAATCACTCCAGAGGGTTTTAAACTCCTTCCTTTGCACCTCCAAGGCAAAAGTACTACAATTACCTGGAAATATGAGTCGAAGTCGTTAATTTCCTCCGCGGCAGCCTTGAAACGGTTGAAAGCTGACGATTTAATTAAAAATATATTCTTAAGATAGTTGTGCACCTGAATCGCTTGTTGGCACCCACTGTTGCAGTTTAAGGGGGTGTTCCCGTCTAGAATGCCGATTTTAGGCTGTTTTTAAAAAATTATTTTGGAACTACAAGACAACATGCAATATTCTGGTTTTTAGCTTGTTGTTCCTTATTATTTGGAGAACAGAAACTCATATTTGTGTCAAAAAATTTGATTTTCCAAGTACAAATTTCCAGTGGTCAATGTGACCTTGTCACGCTGATTTTCACTGCTGTCCGATAAGAAATTTCGGGAACCAGTAATCTGAAACAGAAATGGGTATGCAATTATTAATCTGCAATAAATTCCGCGGATGCTCAACCACAGTTTTAGTCAAAATGTTGATTAGAAAGAAAATGGCGGCCATATGAAAAAAAATTGTCCAGTTTTGCCACCTTTTTTACCTTTAGAGTGCTTGAAAATATATTTACCAATAATTTTTTGATGAAAACTTTGGTTTAGCATCCAACGAAAAGTATCTAGAACATTTTCCCAAAATTTCAAGTCGATACCTGTCATAGTTGCTGAGAAAAGTTATCGGCCAGTACAAAAAATGTGGTTTCGAGAAAAACGCGTTTAAAGTTTCGATATGACATGATCGGCGAGCTGAGATTACTTCAATTAACATGCAAAAAAGTGGGTACTGAGTTTGCGGATTGAAAAACGACTTTGGGGGGTGATAGTATATAGTATAAGATACAAAAAACGCAAAAAAAAATCGATTTTTTCAAACTTCTACCCGGGAACACCCCCTTAATAGCAATGGCTAATAAATAATTGGGGGCAACAACAATTGTGAAGTATTTTCTAGTCCGTCGTGAAATTGCAAGAGCTAAGGACCACGTTTCTCTGGTCGAGGGCGTATACAAAGAATGAATAATTTCTTAATACGCGACTTAAATATTCGGGTATGTATGTATGTTATTTGTGTAGTCTCTCTTGAGATCACTTAGTGTATTTTCTAATTAGCTTTGATTAGAATGATGATGGTATGTGTAATATGGTTGAGATACGATCACGGTATTATTATTGCACATATACCACTTAACTACACCAATTATGAGGGGAAGAAAATAAGCAGGAACAAAAAAACCAAAATAGAGCAAACGAAAGTATATTTTGCCGTCGATAAAACAATATCAAAAAATAAAATAAAATAAAATGAGTTTCTATTTCTTTTTTGAAATTCTCGTATATATGAGAGAGTGTATACAGGGAGTGATATGTAACTCAGCGAGATTCGCTGAGTTACATATTCGCTGTAAGTTAGAGAGGGGGTGTTGGTAGGAAAAAAATAAAATAAAGAAACCAACAATATTATCGTTTCAACAATTTCTGATATACTTTTTATTGCTTTGAGCGGGATGTAGCAGGATATAATAAACAACATTGAATAAGCAACAATATTAAACCTTATTTTTCATACATACGAGTACATGTATGGAAATATAAGTAGTATGTATGTGCTGTAAATGAGAATGTATGTATGTATGTATGTATGTAATATACTATACACCAATATGTACCATGCAACGTACCTCTATTGCCAATTTGGGCTTACCAAATGCTGCGAGTCAGATCCGTCTCGAAGGACCAATGTTCAGCGGGGAGCGAGAGGGAATGCCGGTAGGCTTGATGGCACACTTGTCGTTTGATTTCGTAGCTGGAAGAGTTGGTGACAGCAAATGTCTCATTTCTGGCACCTTTTGCTCTTATTTTTACTTTCTCGTGTAAAGTAATTATTTATTTATAAATATAGGGATTAGCCGAATCAGACCACTTATATGGGTCCCTTTTCGTCCCTCAAATCGTGTGTTAATTATTTGTTCGGTTGCAGAATTCTTCTACTTCCTTCCTCATAATAACATCACGCGTTATTTCAAGCATCTCTTTGTGGGGTATGTTCCACATTTCGAGTTCATCAATAAATTGGCGACCCAGTGTGGACAACCTCCTGCTTGCCAATGCAGGACACTGGCACACTATGTGCGCCGCTGTCTCTGCCTCTTCCATGCATAATCTGCAAATATCAGCATCCTCCCCATCAACAAGACCCATCTTGCTGAGGTGGTACCTGAAATTGCCATGCCCAGTTATTAATGCAGTCAACCAGCTTAGAGTCATTCGTCCTAGACTGAGAGCCATCCCCGATTCACTGCCCTTTGATAGCCTCAACGAAGCCTTTGCCTGTCTACAAGTAGATAAGTTCTCCCATCTCGTGAGATGAAGTTTCTTTATCCACTCTTCGACCTTTGCCTTCACCGTCCCGCTGCTGAGAGCAACTACTGGTTCCGATCCATAAAATTCAGCTTCAGATCCTTGTCTAGCCAAGGAGTCTGCAGCTTCATTCTGTTCTATACCAATGTGTCCCTTCACCCACATAAGAGTAATCGCATTACTACGAGCACACCCATTAAGTTTCTGAACACATTCGAGCGCCAACTTAGAAGATACCGTAGGTTGTTGCAGCCGCCTGACCACCGCCTGGTTATCGAGTGCTAGCAAGATTTTCTTACCTTGCACCTTTCCATCCAGTAGATGGTCTAACGCATGCATTAGACCTAGCATTTCTGCTTGGTATACCGATACGTATCTTCCCAGATTCAGAGTGCATGCCAGTCCCAACTCTTTAGAGAAGATTCCAGCACCCGCTCTGCCATCCATTAATGAACCATCTGTAAAAATACTGATGTCATTTTCCTCACATACATCATGTGTGAGGCCGTCTTCAATGAGTGTTCTGTGTGAATTTTCAGTCATCTTCAGCCTACCCATTCCCTCCATTTGCATCTGCGACTCCTTTACACTGCTATATAGCAGTGATGCCCCTGTGCCCCCTCTCTGTGCCGAATCCATACCAATTATTGGTTGTCTTCAGACGTAATGCTGTTAATGCCGCTGACTTCATAATATGCAAGTCCAACGGCAGCAGCCCGAGAAAAACTTCCAATGCTTCTACTGGAGTTGTCCGGATAGCTCCGGTAATCCCAATACAAGCCATTCTTTGTACCCTATCTAACTTGCTTTTCGCGGTCTTTTGGGTGACCTTAGGCCACCAGACCACAGCAGCATATGTTATTAAGGGTCTGACCATCGTTGTGTAGATCCAGTGCGCTGCTCTGGGAGTGATTCCCCACATGAGACCGAACACTCTCTTACACTGATGCAATACCCGCTTGCCCTTCTGAATCTTGTCATCGACGTGACTATTCAAAGTCAGCTTGTTATCCAGGATGACACCTAGATACTTTACTTCCTTGGATACGTTGATGTTCGATCCAAAAAAGCCTAAGAGGGTCTATTGTTAGTCTAGTCCTCCTTTTAGTAAAGAGTACTGTTTCCGACTTACTAGCATTTACAGAGAGACCTTGTTCCGTGCACCATCCTTCAACCATTTTGAGTGCACCTCTCATGGTATCATAAATAGTGTCCAGGAACTTACCGCTCACCGTTACCGCTATGTCATCTGCATACCCGACGGTGTGTATGCCTTTTGAGTCCAGAAGCTGAAGTAGGGAATCGACCGTGATGTTCCAAAGGATGGGCGATAATACTCCCCCCTGTGGACACCCTTTGACTACCCTACCTCTGAGTCTGTAACTCCCATTTTGAAAGTTTATTGCCCTTTTCCTCAGCATGCTGTCCACCCACCTTATAATGGTTGGGCTGACTTCACGAGAAGCAAGGGCCATCCTTAGCTTATCGAAACCAATGTTATCGAAGGCACCTTCTATATCTATAAAAGTAGACATAGATATCCCTCCACAAGACAGTTCCCTCTCCGCTACGCGAACGAGTTCGTGCAGGGCCGTTTCAGTGGATTTGCCAGCTCTGTACGCGTGCTGACACCTGCTCAGTGGTTTTGTCAGAAGCGTTGTAGCTTCAATGTAGTCCGCCAGTACTCCTTCCATACATTTAAGCAGAAAGGAGGTCAAGCTAACCGGCCGGAAAGATTTAGCCTCTGAGTAGTCCCTTTTTCCCGGCTTTGGAAGAAAGACAACCTTAGTCTCTCTCCATTGAGTCGGGATATATCCTGTAGCCAGGCAAGTAATAAATATTCCCAGAAGCCTGTCTACCAGAGCTTCTGCTCCCCACTGAAGTAGGGCTGGAAATATCCCATCTGTACCCGCTGTTTTGAATGGAGAGAAACGCTTAATGGCGTTTATCACTCCATCTCTGGTGACTATCCTTTCAGCTTCCAATCTTTCATTCCTGTTTGCACCCTTGCGGGTGGCTTCCCAAGGATCTTCCGATCTAAAGCTTCCTGGAAAATGCACCTCCATCAGGTATTTCAGTGACTCTCCGATTGTCTCTGTAAAGGATCCATTCGTTTTGCGAATTAATCCCAACTTTGACACCGGGTCCTTTGATATGATCCTCTGTAATCTACATACATCGGTCATATCTTGCATATTTGAGCAAAATTCCCTCCACGTTTTCCTTTTACGGTTGCGTAGAGTCTTCTTCAGCTCCCTTTTCTTTGACTTGTAGTCGTCCCATGCGTTGGGGTCCCCTCTCATGTGACGATTAAAAGCCTTCCTTGTCTCCTTTTTCATGGATTCCAGTTCCCCATTCCACCATGGAGTGGGATCTCCTTCGTCCACTACCGTCAGAGGACATGAAGCTTCAAATGCTTTGATCATGGCTGAGCTGATAGCCCTCACCTGATACTCAACATCTGCAGTTGTTCTAGGTCTCTTAAACCTCCTTGGCAATAATTCCTCAAGAACTTCGCAGTACCTTGTACAATCCGTTCGTTTCGGTATCCTTACCATTCTACAGTCGTTCCTATGTCTTTTATCGGACGTAATCCCAAACTGAATGGCCCTGTGGTCCGACATGGGTAGTCTATCCACAACCCTCCAGTCCAAAATCCTATCCAACATTTTGACATTCGTCAGAGTAACATCAATAACCTCGCAACGACGTGCGTCGACAAAGGTCGGTTCTGTTCCCCTATTGGCAACTTGTAGACCAAATCTTTCTATAAATTCGAGTAGACACTCTCCTCTATAGTTTTCATTGCTGCTGCCTCACACAGAACTGTGCGCATTGGCATCACAGCCTAAGATCAGACCAACCCCCTTACCATCACAGAATCTCACTAGAGCTTCCACCTCTCTCGAAGGTGGTTCGTCTGGAGAATCGTATGGAAGGTATGCTGATGCGATCATAAATGATCCCGCACCGTCACCTATTCTCACTACTGTGAGATCCGGTGAACACAAGTTAGACATTAGAATCGCACGTATCCCATGTCTAACTAAAATGCATGTCCTCAACTTCCCCTCTGTTTGTGGATAAAACAAAGTGGTCTTTTGTGCAGATAGGCCTTTGATCCTTCCATGAAGAATCCAGGGCTCCTGAACCAGTGCAATGTCAAGCTCATCCTCATCGAAGCTCCGCACCATCATTGCTGATGCTGCTTTGCTGTGGTGAATATTGAGTTGACACACATTTAGTGGTTCCTGGCGCGGGCCCACCTCCCGCCCTAATGGCTTCTTCCTTGCAGAATCTGCCACTAGCCCCACGCCAGGAGCTGCGTCGCACCCCTCATACTGCATCCTTCTGGAATTTAACGACGGCCTGTTCAAGACTGCAGTTGAGTCTCCCCCCTGCGATCCTGACGGCCTCCGAGTCCTCCCTAGGACACAGCACGGTGAGTACAACACCTGCCCTTTCTGCCTCGCCAAACCCTTCTGTGCGGATAACACTCCATTTGGAAGTGTCCTTCACACAGACGTTCTGGCGCTGCAGCCTTCTGAGGATGATGTCGCTGGCCACAGCATTGCCATGAGCAACAATCACCATCTTCCTCTTTGTCGACAAGGCAGTTAGGCTGTCACATTTGAGCTTCGCACCCTCCCACAAACCGGTTAGGTGCTCCACTGTCTTGCACAGCCATTGCTTGGATAGCTGATTTTTGCACCTTAGTACAATCAATCCGCTCTCCACCCTTGCCCTGCCGACAAATCCAATGTCATTGACATCGTCTTCAAGAGACTCCATGGCATCCAACAAAGATACCTTGAAGGTACTCAGATGAGTATCCTCCAGAAGCCCCTCTAGTGACAAGTCCATGACTCCCATAACGAGGTCAGCTTCCGCTACTTGAGCGTAAGTCTTCCTCGCCCTGGTGGGCTCGCCCTTTGCCTGTTCAGCCCGACGTTTAGGCGCTCTGCCAAGACCGCTCGGCCCAGGTACCGCATGCGAGGACTGTGAGTCCGCTGGGTTAACAATCTTTCCAGATTGTCCACCCCGCTCATCACCTCCTGACGTCGGATTTCCCTGTCCCGTCGTTCCCAGAGCTACTCTACCCGTGTTAGGCTTGGGCCTCGAGCTCCTTTCGGAGCGACTGACGGCCTTTATAATTGGCCGTCCATCTCTCCGAGCATTTACCCCTTTCGGTGTCTGCGTGGAAGAATTATCAACCTTCTCAAGAGACGGTTGTCCATCCTTCCCAGCATCCACCTCAATTGGCCCCTCCGTCGTCTTCGGATGAGGCTCCTCAGGCGTTGAACTTTTCAAAGTGGTTCCGGAGCTATCGCCCCTGAACCTCTTCTCCGAGTTCTCCACCTCCAAGGTCGACTCATCTTGCAGAAGTCCACTGAGTTGGCCCGAGAGCTGCTCAATGGTCTTCTCCGACGACTTCATGGCCTTTTTACGTTGTCTCTTTCGCTTCTGCTTCTCCCGTTTCTTCAACAGGATTCGCTCTGCTCTTGAGACTCCGTCCTTTTCGCTTACACCTGATAAAGCTAACGATTCCGCTCCACTAGGATCGTCTTCGTCCACACCATCAGATGTTCGGCCAGATGTTTTACGCTGCCTCCAAACCGGCTTCCCTGCCGACCTGGTGACACCGTCCTCTTTGTTCAACACCGTCGTAGCCGCCGGCTTAGGTCTTCCGAGACCCGTTCCGTCCGCCGCAACAGATGCTGCCATTGATTTTGGGCTGGCTAAAAGCTCGGCTTCTATGGAAGCCTCATTTTCCGCCATCCCCTCCACTACTTTTCCCGCCGTGGCCACCAGCACTACTTCGTATGAGGCAGTGCTGTTCGCCATTGCAGGAATTTCGTTCCGAGTTCCAGAGGTGGGAACGAGTGGTGCAGCTAACAGCTCGGCCTCTGGTGAAGCCTTATTGTCCGCCGTTCCTCCCGTTAACACCCCCGGAACCCCAGATCCAGTTTTTGGGTTTTTACAATCAATCTTGTTCCCACGAGTTGCGAAGAAATAAATGTCCGCCTGCGCAGAGATTCGCAGTACGCAGGTAAGGCTAATTATTACGGAGGGCGCCAGGTATCCGTGAGCTCACGTTAGCGACTGGGCTATTTGAAAAAGGGGCCACCAGCCAGGCTGATTTTCGGCACGGATCGCTTAACACCTTAATCCAGCCCCTCACCTCCGACCATGATAAGAGTACGTTGCCGAATGCTGTACTATTGAAGAGTAACAAACACTCACCAACTTACCCTTATCTTAGCTAGATACCGCCTGACATCGTACAGGCTAAACTGTGGTATCTATTTCCAGTCGGCACCCTCGAGGCGGGTTCAGTGGAGGATTTTGCCGACCGTGTAATAGGAGCGGAGAATAGGAAAAAATAAACATGTGGATTGAGAGCGAGAGAGTGGAGAAACGGGAAAAGAAACATAAGGAGAGAGAGGTAGAGAATAGAGAATAGGAACAAAATACTACTGGGAAAATGATAGGAATGGCAAGAGTTAGCAGCACAGTTGATGCCAGATCACCACTCAACCCATTCTCTCATTTTAGGGAGGAAAATACCCAAGTAGGCGCAAATCCAATCTGACGTGGACAGTACTATTTACAAGTGGTATGAGTAAATGCTATATACAATAGAGTTTATGTAAATGTATTAATATATTATTTAAGTACACATTCGGAAAATTTGCAAAAATTTTAATAGTTTTGTAAATTATGCATGGGTGCCGTAGCTCAGTGGTTAGTGTGTTCGCCTTCTGATCTGTAGGTCGGTGGTTCAATCCCCGGCTGATGCATAACAAATTTAATATCGATAAGATTTTTCTTTCGAACGGTACCCACCTGTCGGCAAGCAATTGGCAATTCTTCCGACAGTAACAACTTGCCATGAAAAAGCTTCTTAAAGAACTCTGTGACAAAGCTCAGAAAAGGTGATGTCACAAGTGTTCTGCCGTTCGGAACCGGCTAAAATAAGTAGGTCCCTTCTAATATTGTCCAAAATTTAAGACGCACAACAGTAATGGAAGAGAAGCTCGGCCAATGAGCCCTTTGGGTCTTTATGTGGCCACATATTTATTTATTTATAAATTATGCATAAATTTTAATCTGCAAGCCATAATGCAGTAAAATCTATTCACCAAAATTGGTGTTTCGATTTTCACGGGTGGAAAAATAGGCTCGTATATTTATTGTTGACATAAACACTCCGGCACCCACTTATTTATTTTTAACTCCCTCTATAGAAGAGTTGCATATTTTTCTGAAATAATTCGAAATGATAAAAAACAACCAAAACAAAACATCCAAATTCTCAATTAGTGCGCGATATTTTCCCTCATAAACCTTGGGATTCCATTTATGCTGACGTTGTGTCTTGATGAAGACTTGCAGTAAAACTCCACGAATGCAGCAGCCGCAACGTTATTGGGTTGGCTTAGTGTAGTTATAGTTTGCAAGGTGTAGTACTAGTTTGGAGCTCAATAAAGCAAGTTTGACTAATATGCAAACACGAATTATTTTATGGTAATCGAGTCACTTCAAATAACTGGCGCCCAACATGTATCGAACTTACATCTTTGGGATACTAAAGGACGAATCATAACTCACACCTAACACCTACGAGATACTAACATCGAGAAAGATATCACATAAACCTGCGGGATAGATACTGCCATCAAGGATAATAATTAAAGGAATTCAGACAATGTAAGTGGGGTGCTCATAAAAAAGTTGTTTATGATTAAAAATTACTTAATTGATAGAAGGTAATATTGTGAGAGATAAGGCCTATTTGTGCCTACGACCATTAAGCCTTGTTGTTGACAGCTTATAGAGCAGTAAAATAAAGTACGCAATATTATTCGAGCTGCAGTTTCGGCCGCCCTTCAGGAAGAAAAAAAAAAGAATTTGAATTTCAAATAGAAAACGTAGGAAAACAATTTTCACAAATAAATTCGAATAGCCCGGTAGAGACCAACACGTTGTTAGACGTTGTAAAGTTGTTGCCTGATTTCGATAGGCAACAAAATATTTACGTTTCGTGGCGCCAAACGGCGCTCACGGCCTACAAGGTCTTTCAAGATTTCGAAGATAGTTCAAAACACTACCAGGCTATCCAACGCCGTAAAAAAATAAGGGGCCCTGCTGATGGGGTGTTTGCAACGTGACAGTTTGTTTGCTTCTACCGTCAGCGCTTACGTTGATCTAGGAAGTTCAATCAAACCATGTGAATTAGGTTTTACCGACAAACTTCGTAAAAAAAAAACTGTAGAGATGTCCAGTCAAAATAACCATTTTGGAAGCTAGCTTAATTATTAAAATCGACAAAACAATCCCCATTATTACAGGAATAAAGTATCACCAAATGTGGACCCTTCTACATCCTACGTAAGCAAATAAACTATTTATTAATATTTTTGAAAAAATGTGTGAAGGCTGGCTTTTGGCCCATTGGAGAACATGTAGCCAGAATGGGCATTCCGCACAGCATCTGATGTCATAAAGGCAAACAACCCGAGGATAGATAAACGGTGATTAACTTGCTCTGCAGATCGAAGTTGTCAAACCAAACTTCTATTGCATTAAAAAGCTGTCCAGCGTGGATATACAGCAGACCCAACCAACATTAATCTGAAGAGGTTGTTACAAAATTCTACGCTTGATTCCTAATTTAGATAATGGTACAAATTATCATTTTAACAAACCATCCAACTCAATGTTTAGAGACTTTCCTGTTTTTGTTTTGTGAAAAACAGAAATACAAGGTGCGACAATTATGTATTAAGACTGCCTCTAGAAAACACGATTAGAACACAATATCTGCTAATTTTTCGGTATATTTATTCAAAATATTCTCCTCCTGATTCAATACACTTGTTACATCGATTTAATAGTGATGCAAACGCGTGTTCCAGCTCCAGCTCATTTTTCGGAATTACCTCCAGTGCCCTCGTCGAAGCCCGTTGTGTGGTCTGAATGTCATCAAAAAAGCATAATTTCAACTTCAATTTCAGTATTGGGAACAAAAAGAAGTCGCACGGTGCCAAATCAGGTGAATACGGCGGGTGATTCAACACACAGACCTAATTCCGAGCCAAAAATTGACGAACAATTAGTGCTGTGTGTTAAATTTCATGTTAAAATTTCAACATCAAATGAACACATGTTTTGTAAAATGAATGTCAATAAACATTAACTGTCAACCAAATGCCATGAAATTTTGACAGCTAGTAGAGGAAGGTTGAAGCTTCAAAACGCATGTGCTCACATATGATGGGGCTGAGATATGGTTCGAGTCGTACCTTATATATACAACCAGCTGTTGGTGAAGACCTCACACATTTAAAAGTTAACAAAAAGCTTATTTGTTTTTCCTTTTACATTATACTTTATTGGATTTTCTAAGTTATACTTTGAATTAACAATAATATTTCAAAAAAAAAAAACACATGCTTTGATCTATTACGGTTTAGTAAGAAATATGATATTGTTATATTTTTATTTTCTGAACGTTTAATTCTAAATGAAATCACCTCTGTTCGATTCTGGATTCTGTCAATAATAATTCCAACATTTATATTGTACTAACTACGTACAGCAAGAATTTATTTAATCACTACTTCTATTTATAATTTCCCTTTAATGTCCATGCTACTTTAACATTCTATCGTCTTATCAATGTGCACACTATCACTAATTATAATATGTGGCAACACTCTAGAATCTTCCTTTATCATTATCGAGCTTGTCCTTTTTCTTTTTTATTGGATTGTTCTGATTATCATATATTCTAATTACTTGATATCTGTATCGATAATTAACTTTAGCATGTGCACCAATCATTATTTGCGATATTTGCAAATCAAATTAGGTGTGCCCCTAAAATATAAAAAATACACAATATACAAAAAATCACATAAGAATCTAATTTATTTAGTTTAAACAAATTTTTATAGTGTATAATTACCAAAATATATTACTGTTAAACTATATTAAATTATATATAAATTATATTGAATTAAAAAATTATAATGAATTTAATTTAGCTCATACATAAAGGGTATCCATTTCGCGATTTCAAAAGTATAGGGCTAGAATTCGACATCTGTCAAACTGAGTTGTTAAAACAATTTCTTTCTTTTTCAGTTTAAAGTCTGACATTTGCGAAAATCGATCGCTTAACTATCGCACAACGCATTAAAATTGTAAAAACCTACTACAAAAATTGTGATTCTGCCACAGCTACATATCGTGCTTTAAGAGGAGATTATGGTTTACATAATCGTCCAACTACGCAAGCAATTGGCAAAATTGTGAAGAAATATGAAGAGACTGGATCGGTTACAGATATTTTAAGGCCTGTGCATCATCGTTTCGCTCGTACCACCGAAAATATCGCTGCTGTAAGTGAAAGTGTTGCCGAAGACCCGAATGTGTCGATTCCTCGGCGTTCTCAGGAATTAGGACTGTCTTACGGCACATTATGGCGTATTTTGCATTTGGATCTACACCTACATCCATATAAAATCCAGCTCACACAACAACTGAAGCCAGCTGACCATTCACAACGTCGTAGATACGTCGAATGGGTGCTTGAACAACAGGCAGTGGACGGCGATTTTTCGAACAAAATTTTCTTCAGCGACGAAGCACATTTCTCACTCGGTGGGTATGTTAACAAACAAAATTGTCGTATTTGGGGTTCTGAGAATCCCCAAGTAATTGAAGAGAGGCCACTACATCCACAAAAAGTCACTGCTTGGTGCGCTCTTTGGTCCGGAGGTGTGATTGGACCTTACTTCTTCGAAAACGACGATGGAACGACTGTCACCGTCAATTCGTTATGGTCATATGATAACCGACTTTTTTTGCCTGCTATTGAAGAATACGACTTAGAGAATATGTGGTTTCAACAAGACGGTGCCACATGCTACACAACTCGAGCGAATATGGCTTTATTGCAAGAGAAATTTTCTGGCCGCGTAATTTCGTGGCGATATCAGGTGGCCACCAAGATCATGCGATTTGACACCGCTTGACTTTTTTTGTGGGGCTACGCGAAAGACCGTGTTTATGCAGATAAATCTTTAACTCTTGAGCACCTAAAAACCAACATTCGTCACGTTATGGCTGAGATACCGCCCAATATGTGTCAAACAGTGGTCGAAAATTACCTCAAAAGAATCGATGCTTGCAACAATTCTCGTGGCGGTCATTTAAATGATGTAGTATTTCACATTTACATTTACTTTTGAAACCGTGTGTCTTTTCTTTTTAATCGACGATGCCCCTTGCTCAGCAACAATTGCCTAGCAAGGGAATTCGGATAACTGTGTAATTTTTGAAAGTAGCTTCTGCAAGACATTGCAACTTCCTCAGAAATTGTGGGTACATTTAAATCTCGATGGATGTTAACGTTCCTCATATACCAAGGCGCGTTTACAATAATTCGCAGACACTTGGATTGTATTCGCTGCAATTTTTCGATATTAGAGGGAGATGCGGTGCCCCAAAACTGAATACCATAAGTCCAGATTGGCTTCAGGATTGCTTTATATAATAGCACTTTGTATTCGAGATTCAACTTTGATCTTTTGTGTAACAGCCACCATAACTGATTCATTTTAAGCTTGATCTGAGTTTTCTTTGCCTCTATGTGATTTTTCCAGGTCAGTTTTCTGTCGAGGTGAATACCCAAGTACTTTGTTGAGGAACATTGTGGAACTGATTGGCCATTAATTTTAAGTGGGGGACATGTATCTGGCCTTAGCGTGAAGGTTACATGTACGCTCTTTGATTCATTGACTTTTATACGCCATTTTGCTAGCCAGATTTCGAGAGAATCGATATGAGTCTGCAGGAGTTTAGTAGCTTCTATGGGGTTAGAGCGAGAGCACAATATTGCCGTATCATCTGCAAAGGTCGATATAAATGTATAGTTATTGCTGGGCATATCTGTAGTGTATAAGAGATACAGTAAGGGGCCCAAAACGCTTCCTTGAGGAACGCCAGCGTGAATATCCAATGGATTTGTTGTGTAATCCTTGTGATGTACGAGAAATTGTCTTTTCGTGAGGTAGCTACTAAGCAATGAGGAGACATTTGCAGGCAGTAATAGTTTGAGTTTGTAAATAAGGCCATCGTGCCATAATTTATCGAAAGCTTGAGTGATATCAAGAAAGACAGCTGAGCAATACTTTTTTTCTTCAAAAGTGTTCCTTATCAGAGTTACAATGCGGTGGACTTGTTCTATTGTGCCGTGCTGTTTTCTAAATCCAAACTGATGTTAAGGAATCAGTTGGTTGAGATTAATAAATGGAGTTATATTCATGACAAGTTGCTTTTCGAATACTTTAGAGAGAAGAGGCAGGAGGCTGATAGGTCTGTACGATGCAACTTTTGTAGGGTCTTTTCCTGGTTTTGCTATCATAATAATTTTTGAAGTTTTCCAGCATTTGGGATAGTGTTTAATACGAAGGATAGCATTGAAAATGTGCATCAGATGAATTACTGAAGCCGGAGGTAGCTCTTTTATCATTTTACCGGTAATTTTATCTGGACCAGGTGATTTTTTTTGTTTAAATCTTTATAAATTGCTTTGAATATGTCCTTTTTTTTAAATTGAGTTATTGAGCAAGGTTGAGAAGTTAATTTTGGCAATGAGGACTGTAAAGAGGGTGGATTGGGTGTAAACACACTTTTTAGGTGGTTTGCAAAAGCCAAACCCTTCTCACAGTTGCTTCTAGCCCAATTACCGTCACTCAAACGGATGGGGGAATCAGTGAGAATTGGCCGATTTGAGTTTTTTGCTGATTTCCACAAAGAGTAGTCTGACGCTTCACCAGGTGTTAATTCGGCTATGTGCTCTTCTAACTATTTGTTGTTTTTATTTTTTAAGGCTTGCTTTAACTTTCGAGTGCAGTGCTGTAGCTGTGTTTTCAGATTCGGTGATCTGAATTCTTGCCATTGTCTTCGGAGTCTTCTTTTCTGTCTTACTAGCAATTCAATATCGGCTGATGTGTATGGGCTATAGTTTGATTGCTTGCATACCTTTGTGCAGGTGGCTGAGCTGAGAGCTAATGAGAGCAGCTGGTTGAATTTTTCGAGTGCTGAGTCTAAATCGTGTCCATTTCTTAATACACTACTCAGAGGAAGATGGGAATTTATATATTTCTTGAATTTTAACCAGTCTATTTTCTTTCTAACGCAATTGCCTTGGGGGCTTGGTGATTTTATAGATATTACCGTGGGTGAGTGGTCAGATGATAGATCATAATTACACTCTGTGGATATATTTTCCATCTGCAAACTTTTGGTGACTCCAAAGTCTATGAGATCGGGTATTTTCCTCTTGTCCGTCGGCCAATATGTCGGTTGACCATTTGAAATAACATCGTAGCCGTGGTTAGTGATGATTGAACATAGTCTTCTGCCTTTTGGAGTTATTAAGCGGGAGCCCCAGTGAGTGTGTTTGGCGTTGAAATCGCCAGCAACCAAGAATTTGCTACCAAGAGTTGAGAAAAATTCTTTATATTTCTGTTCGGTAATACTGTATCTTGGGGGACAGTATATCGCAGATATTACTAGCTTAGAGATATATTCTTCCAGACATATAGATGTTGCTTGCTAGTAGACGCTACTGAAATCTTCGAGAACATGATGTTTTATTCTGCTTTTTATCAATATGGCAGTTCCTCCGCGTGCCTTACCATGCGGATGATTTGTGGTGTATAATTAATAATTTGATAATATAGTGTACTCATGATCTTCCATTTTATATACATATATTTTGCTAGCGTAGTGTAGTCGAACTAAAAATTATACATACAAATAAAGCTAAGTTAAATGGCACACGTTATATTTGTTATTGTTGATATCTGTTGTTACCGTGATTATTATTTCATGCAAATTTAAATACAAGAATGTAGAACAAAATATTATTGTTGTGGAGGTAAAGTTAAGAAAAAAATTCAACAACAAATAATATTATTCAAAAATTCAACAAATAATATTATCACGTTAATAAACAATTTACAAAATACGTGCATGCAAACAATAATAGCCAAAACTGAAAAGTAAGTAGAAGTAACAGTAATAAAAACAGTTAACAGCAGTTCACCTAGTGGCATCGTTGCAGTACTCAAAAAAAAGCACCATCCAACCCAACAAAGAATATCGTGCTACCGAATATTTAAACACATCAAATAAATATATAAAATAATAGCCTAGACAGACTGCAGCCTAATTCCGGATTACCGGCGCACTTAATCCGAATAAAATAATAACCTGACAGACGGCAGTATTGCGGATTAACTAAACGGCTGATTGCTGCTTTATTAGGTCTGTCCACTTACATTACTATCACTATCAATTTCTGTCATCTATCACTCTCGATATGAGAAAATCTACAAGAAGTACGTGAACTGAAAACTATCAGAAACTTGTAAATAGACATTCACTGTTCGTAATTCACAGCTGGATTTATTTGTTCGCCAACACTTTTCATGTTGAAAATTGTTAAGAATTGTTCAAAGTTTATTGTTAGCGAACACACCTAATATTTTGTAAAATGGATGGAGAAAAATTCACAATAGACAATTTTCAGCAGTGTTGCCATCGCAAATTGCCCTAATCCTCTTTTATTTTGAGAATTAACTCATAGAGTTTATGCGGATTAGCTGTAGTTAATGCCCGAGTTAATTCGAATTAACTCGGTAATCCGGAATTAGGCTGCGTCTGTCTAGGCTATAACCCAGCGAACAGTGTTGTTAAACGAGTAAGTATTGTATAACCCAATATACTATAAAATATAATACATACATAAAATAACCCAGCGAACAGTGCTGTTAAACGGTTAAGTATTATATAACCCAATATACTATAAAATATAATATGAGGATAACATAAAAATTTCTCACAACGTCATTTTCGGTATATATTCCCTATATTCAAACTCCATTTATTATTGATTACTCGTTATAGTTATATTCACATATAATATCGCACTTTTTTTCCACTCATCCAATCAATCACTCCTAATTTCTCATTACAATTTCAGAAACTTCATGATATATATATACATCATATATATATGATATATATATATCATATATATATGATATATATATATATATATATATATATATATATATATCATATATATATCATATCTATATCATATATATATATATATGATATATATATATATATATATATATATATATATATATATATATATATATATATATATATATATATATATATATATATATATATATATATATATATATATATATATATATATATATATATATATATATATAAAGGGTTATCCATTTTGCGGTTTCAAAAGTAAATGTAAATAAAACACATATAAAATATTTTTTATCGTGATATTTCTTTTTTATTATAAAGTTTGAACGTTGACCATTATGTGTGAAATACTACATCATTTAAATGACCACCACGAGAATTGTTGCAAGCATCGATTCTTTTGAGGTAATTTTCGACCACTTTTTGACACATATTGGGCGGTATCTCAGCCATAACGTGACGAATGTTGGTTTTTAGGTGCTCAAGAGTTAAAGGTTTATCTGCATAAACACGGTCTTTCGCGTAGCCCCACAAAAAAAGTCAAGCGGTGTCAAATCGCATGATCTTGGTGGCCACTTGATATCGCCACGAGAAATTACGCGGCCAGAAAATTTCTCTTGCCATAAAGCCATATTCGCTCGAGTTGTGTGGCATGTGGCACCGTCTTGTTGAAACCACATATTCTCTACGTCGTATTCTTCAATAGCAGGCAAAAAAAAGTCGGTTATCATATGACCATAACGCTCCGAATTGACGGTGACAGTCGAAGAAGTAAGGTCCAATCACACCTCCGGACCAAAGAGCGCACCAAGCAGTGACTTTTTGTGGATGTAGTAGCCTCTCTTCAATTACTTGGGGATTCTCAGAACCCCAAATACGACAATTTTGTTTGTTAACATACCCACCGAGTGAGAAATGTGCTTCGTCGCTGAAGAAAATTTTGTTCGAAAAATCGCCGTCCACCGCCTGTTGTTCAAGCACCCATTCGACGTATCTACGACGTTGTGAATGGTCAGCTGGCTTCAGTTGTTGTGTGAGCTGGATTTTATATGGATGTAGGTGTAGATCCAAATGCAAAATACGCCATAATGTGCCGTAAGACAGTCCTAATTCCTGAGAACGACGAGGAATCGACACATTCGGGTCTTCGGCAACACTTTCACTTACAGCAGCGATATTTTCGGTGGTACGAGCGAAACGATGATGTACAGGCCTTACAATATCTGTAACCGATCCAGTCTCTTCATATTTCTTCACAATTTCGCCAATTGCTTGCGTAGTTGGGCGATTGGGCAATTTCTCCCAATTTCAGGACTTAGGGCCTAATGATTATCAGAATGGTAGGCAGAATCAAACGCAATCCAAACTACCTGTGGATTTAGACCTAACTTCTTCTTCTTCTTATGTGGCCACCACAACCGATGATCGATTTAGGCCGAACGTATAATGCGGCACCAGTCTTCTCTATTCTTCGCTTGCTGGCGCCAAATGGATATTCCAAGCGCCGCCAGGTTACGCAACACTTGGTTCCTCCGACGGAGGTTTGGTCGTACTCTTTTTGTGCATCCTCCAGCGGGTGCCGAATTAAATACTCCTCTCGCTGGAGCGTCTTCTTCCATTCGCTCGACATGAACCAGCCAGCGCAGCCGGTGGATTTTGATTCGCTTGACTATGTCTATGTCAGCGTAGAGCTCATACAGCTCATCGTTTTACCTCATCTGGTACTCGCCATCAACACAAATAGGTCCGAAAATCCTGTGCAGAACTTTTCTCTCGAAAACTCCAAGCATTCTCTCATCCGTGGTGGAAAATGTCCAGGCTTCTGCGGTATACATGGTGCGACGATTATGTATTAAGACTCGAACCATACCTCAGCAACCGAGTGCTCCATCTATGTGTGAGCACATGCGTTTTGAAGCTTCAACCTTCCTTTACTAACTGCCAAAATTTCATGGCATTTGGTTGACATTTAATGATTATTGACATTCATTTTACAAAACACGTGTTCTTTTGATGTTGAAATTTCAACATCGAGCAAAGAGCGGTCATTAAATTCCACGCAAAATTTGGTAAAAGTGCATCAGAAACATTTGGAATGATGCAGCAAGCGTATGGCGATGCTTGTTTATCCAGGCTTTAACATCACCAGAGAAACTATCCAAATCATTCTTCACGAGGATTTGGGCAAAACAAAGGTCTGCGCGCGATTTGTTCCACACACTTTGACCGAGGATCAAAAATTAATGAGAGTCAGTCATTCTAGAGACATGGTTGCAGCTGCAGAAATGATCTAAACTTCTTGAAAACAATTGTTACGGGTGATGAAACATGGTGTTTCCAATACGATCCAGAAACCAAGCGTCAAAGTGCGGAATGGAAATAACAAAATTCACCACAAGCCGAAAAAACACGAAAAGTTCCATGAAAAATCAAAATAATGCTCATCACATTCTTCGATAGCAGAGGAATTATCCACAAAGAATTTGTTCCAACTGGTCACACAGTTACTTCCGCATGTTACCTCGAAGTTTTGAAGCGTTTGATATCTAGAATCCGTTGTGTTCGACCAGAATACCGCGATCCAAAAACTTGGTCTCTGTTGCACGATAATGCACCGAGTCACACAGCACTCATTGTTCGTAAATTTTTGGCTCGGAATCAGGTCTGTGTGTTGAATCACCCGCCGTATTCACCTGATTTGGCACCGTGTGACTTCTTTTTGTTCCCAAAACTGAAATTGAAGTTGAAAGGATGCTTTTTTTGATGACATTCAGACCATTCAGCGGGCTTCGACGAGGGCACTGGAGGAAATTTCGAAAAATGATCTGAAACACGCGTTTGAATCACTATTAAATCGATGTAACAAGTGTATTGAATCAGGAGGAGAATATTTCGAATAAATACACCGAAAAATTAGCAGATATCGTGTTTTAATTGTGTTTTCTAGAGGCAGTCTTAATACATAATTGTCGCTCCTTGTATGTTAGGACAAGAATAATGAGGGATTTGTAGAGTGTCATTTTCGATCTTCGAGAGAGAACTCGACTACTCAATTGCGTACTCAGCCCAAAGTAACACCTGTTAGCAAGAGTTATCCTACCCATGATCTCCAGGCTGACGTCATTACAGTTGTTCAAGCTTGTTTCAAGACGAAGTCCTTCACCACCACGAAAGTGTAATTGTCAACAGTGACGTGTTGTCTAAGACGCCGGGACTCTTTGTTTGTAGACACTGGGTATTTCGCCCTGCCCTCGTTCACCGTAAGACCCATTCGACGTGACTCTCTTTCAAACTCTGAGAATTCTGCACTGACTGCTATGTCGTAGATCAGCAGCTCGTATTACTTCTCCATAATAAGATTGAAGAAGTCGAACGATAACGAATCACCTTGGCTGAAACACCGTTCAGTATTTAACAGTGCGAAGTGGTCATTCCCAATTTTCACTGCACAGCGAGAGTTAAGCAGTGTCATTCTGCAAAGTCTAATGAGTTTTGCAGGTATACCAAATTCAGACATAGTTGTGTAGAGGTAATCCCTTATCGGACTGTCAAAAGCGGCTTTATAATCGACGAATATGTGATGTGTGTCGATCTGTTTTTGTTGGGTGTTATCCAGGATTTGGCGTAGTGTGAAGATTTGATCGATGGCGGATTTGTTAGGTCTGAAACTACACTGATAAAGTCCAATCACAGTACGATCGATAGAACCTTGTATGCGATACTCAGGAGACTTATTCCACGGTAGTTGGCGCAAATTGTGGGTTCTCCTTTTTTATGTACGGGACAGAACACTGAGCCTTCAATCATCAGGCATGGTTTCATGCGAACATATTCTGCTTATGAGCTGGTGCATGCAGGCTAGCAGCTCATCGCCTCCGGTCTTAAACAACTCGGCAGGCAGGCCATCAGCACTTGCAGCTTTGTTGTTCTTCAGCTTTAAAATGGCCGTTTCAACCTCGTCCTAGTCGGTTGGTGAAACGTCAACACCATCATCCGTAATTGGATTGCTCGGGCAATCTCCTCCACTGGCAGAATTGTTCGTGGCATCGCCATTCAGTAACTTGGATAAATGTTCCCTCCATTTACTTAGTACGCTCTGGACATCCGTAACCAGATTCCCATTTTCGTCATGGCAGGAAGAGACTTCGGGATTTAAACCACTACTCGGGCGCTCGATCTTCTCAAAGGATTTCGAGTCTCATTCCTGTCTCTACTCATTTCGACCTCCTTATACTCGCTTCTTTCTTGTTCTCTCTTCTTACGCCTGAAAAGACATCTCTCCACACTCCTTTTCTCTCTGTACTGATACTTAACAGCTCGCGTGGGATCTGCACGTAGTGTTTTTCTGTAAGCGGCGTCTTCCTCTGCGGTATCGTCGCGACACTCCTGATCATACCACTCATTCCTCAGAGGCTGGTAGAAACCTATTATATTTTTAGTATTTAAAGTATTCGAAAAGTTACTTGTCATGAATATAACTCCATTTATTAATGTCAACCAACTGATTCCTCAAAATCAGTTTCGATTTAGAAAACAGCACGGCACAATAGAACAAGTCCACCGCATTGTAACTCTGATAAGGAACACTTTTGAAGAAAAAAAGTATTGCTCAGCTGTCTTTCTTGATATCACTCAAGCTTTCGATAAAGTATGGCACGATGGCCTTATTTACAAACTCAAACTATTACTGCCTGCAAATGTCTCCTCATTGCTTAGTAGCTACCTCTCGAAAAGACAATTTCTCGGACATCACAAGGATTACACAACAATTCCATTGGATATTCACGCTGGCGTTCCTCAAGGAAGCGTTTTGGGCCCCTTACTGTATCTCTTATACACTTCAGATATGCCCAAGAATAACTATACATTCATATCGACCTTTGCTGATGATACGGCAATATTGTGCTCTCGCTCTAACCCCATAGCTCTGGGTGCCGTAGCTCAGTGGTTAGTGTGTTCGTCTTCTGATCTGTAGGTCGTGGTTTAATCCCCAGCTGATGCATAACAAATTTAATATCGATAAGATTTTTCTTTCGAACGGTACCCACCTGTCGGCAAGCAATTGGAAATTCTTCCGACAGTAACAACTTGCCATGAAAAAGCTTCTTAAAGAACTCTGTGACAAAGCTCAGAAAAAGTGATGTCAGAAGTGTTCTGCCGTTCGGAACCGGCTAAAATAAGTAGGTCCCTTCTAATATTGTCCAAAATTTAAGACGCACAACAGTAATGGAAGAGAAGCTCGGCCAATGAGCCCTTTGGGGCTTTATGTGCCACATATTTTTTTTTTTTTTCTCTAACCTCATAGAAGCTACTAAACTCCTGCAGACTCATGTCGATTCTCTCGAAATCTGGCTAGCAAAATGGGGTATAAAAGTCAATGAATCAAAGAGCGTACATGTACCTTCACGCTAAGGCCAGATACATGTCCCCCACTTAATATTAATGGCCAATCAGTTCCACAATGTTCCTCAACAAAGTACTTGGGTATTCCCCTCGACAGAAGGCTGACATGGAAAAATTACATAGAGGCAAAGAAAACTCAGATCAAGCTTAAAATGAATCAGTTATGGTGGCTGTTACACAAAAGATCAAAGTTGAATCTTGAATACAAAGTGCTATTATATAAAGCAATCCTGAAGCCAATTTGGACTTATGGTATTCAGTTTTGGGGCACCGCATCTCCCTCAAATATCGAAAAATTGCAGCGAATACAATCCAAGTGTCTGCGAATTATTGTAAAGTCGCCTTGGTATATGAGGAACGTTAACATCCATCGAGATTTAAATGTACCCACAATTTCTGAGGAAGTTGCAATATCCTGCAGAAGCTACATTAAAAAATTACACAATTATCCGAATACCCTTGCTAGGCAATTGTTGCTGAGCACGGAGCATCGTCGATTAAAAAGAAAAGACACTGAATATGCTGTGAAATTGCTATACCTCGCGACTTAACAAATTGTGATGGAACGTTGGGAATATCACATAATTTTAGTTTGTAAGATTTGATTACTTATTGTTAGTTTCTAAGTAATTTAGAAAGATCCAATAAAAAGAGCTTGTTAGAAAAAAAAAAAAAAAATTTTTAGCAGCAGTGGTCGTGGAGTGGGATATGTGTTTCCACTGTGCGCATGTATCATTAAGAGGGTGCGTGTTCAGATAATCGATTGGCAAAAGCATAGTAAGCAGGATAAACTACATTATGACGAGTGAGTTGACTTGAGATGAGTTCAACAAGGATTGCGCTAGCTTTGCGAAAACATCACCAGACCACCTACAGGACCGAACTACAGGTCCAAAACTACAGAGAGTAAACCATGTCATCCAGGACAACAGGAAAGAAGAAATTTATAATAGTGCGGCGCAGATATCGAAGAAGAAGAACACGTCAATTTTTTAGAGAAAGGTCAGTAGATCCATAGGCTAAGAAAACGACATATCAGACTGCTAATAGACTTGGGAGCCGCTAAAAATTATATAAAAAAAATTAGGAGACCTAAAAGGCTTTAGACCAGCGTCTACCTCTTTTGTAGTGAAATCAATACACGGTTTTAATAAAATCAATGGAAAATGTAAGATAATAATAATTAGATAATTGTTGTGGGTTCTGTCTGCCTATGAGTATCAATATTAGGCATAGAATGAGCAGTATTGATAGAATGAGTTCCATATAGCTGTCTGCATGATGGTGTTGGCTGTCGGATCTGATTGTTTGTGGTAGGTGATCGGAGTCTTCCCTAGTTTTTGGAGTGTAGCTAATTTATCAAGTTGCGTTTTTAATGATGTATTTGGTGTCTGGAATAGCTCGATGAATCTAGTGTACGATGTATATGCGGAGCTAGCGTTGCTAGGATGACCTTGAACTGTGACCGCATTGGTTTTGATGATACAACTAGGTTGTATTTCAAGCATAATGAATCCTATTATCTTTAGTTCAGAGAGTTCCGTTCCAGAAACTGCTGATATTTCGGTGTTTAATGCAAATATCCAATGATTTTTGTAATTCATTAGGATCCACATAAAGCTGCGATTTAATTGCGTGAGTTTACAATCCTTTGTGTGTTTATTGTTGAACATATTAATCTCACAGGAAAAGGTTGCTGAGCCTTTTCCATATTTTGTTTGCTTGTTTTCACATATATAGGTGTCTTCCTTTATTGTAAAACATGTGGCTATATCTGTGCACTTAGTGAAATAAATTGACCTCGATGTGGGTTTACTACTAAGTAGGAAGTACCTGGCGTTATAAAGTACATGGTTCCATTTCCCACTATTGGAATGGGTATAAGCTGGAACAAATAAAAATATTCTTGATCGGATAAGGATAACCGAATTATGAATATGACGTTGCTCCTGATTACTGATCCTTCTGCCTTTATTAGTTTGTAGAATGGAAGTATGTTTGATTGATCACATGATAGTTGTCGAAATACTGGAAGATGTGCTTTGATAATATTAATTTGATTTTGTAGTTGTTGTGGTGTAAGTAATAATGAGTTAATCCTGGCGTGGTGTGTATATGTGAGTCCGTTGATTATGTCTGATTGAATTCTTTGTTGGCTGGCTGCCATTAATGATAACTGTGACACTTTACTTTTATATGTGTCACTGATTGCGTTGTTTTCTAATGATGATATTTTCTCTCGTAGTTCTGTAAATTTTTATAATGTTGTTAGTTTGTCCAGCTTCAGGATATTACTGGTGGAGTCAATGATCGAGGTGCGATTTCGAAATAGACCCAAAACGTAACATTCATTAATTTTTACCTTAGTGATTATTGATGACATCTCTTCTTCATATTCAGAATCAAGTACACCGAACCAGGTACGGCCGACGTTTCCTACTATGTTAATTTCCGCCCTCTTTTTACGTCCAATCCATACAAGTGGAATTTTGTTGTAACCTTGGGTATAGTTTTTGCACTGTTGTTACTCCGGAAGAGAACGTATTGATTTCTCCCCAAAATTAAGTTAAATCGTAATACACCAACATTTTCCATTCAGCCATTTTTCATTCCATTTTTGCTGTTCTGATGCCTTCAAAATAAATTCCGGGATCATTGGCAAAATTAGTTATCTGAACTGAGTTGCATAATATTGCCGGATGCAATACAAGTGAGATAATAGGTGTTAACATAATTGACGTGGTTGATGATTTTCGTCGGCATCTTCATCTTTGTAGATTTGGATTGTGGGTCAATTTGGGCTGTAAGTGGTTCACCAATTAAGAAATGTCCTGGAGTAAGTGCAGCTATGTCATTTGGGTCATTTGACATTGGTGAAATTGGTCTAGAATTAAGGATTGCTTCAATATCTATGATTAGTGCTTCGAGTTTTTCATAAGTTAAAGAACAGAACTGCAATGTAGACTTTGTGTGGTTGTTTTTCACGCAGTTTAGAATGCGTTGTTATTGGTCCACAGTAATCTACTCCAGCGTTTACGAATGACCGAGCTGGTGTTACACGTGTAGCGGGTAAGTTTTCCATGACTTGGTTTAGCAGCACTGGTTTGGCTCTGATGCGATGAGTGGTGGATCGTGCTATAATTTTTCCTTTTATTGGCCAATACCGTTGTCCAACCATTCCTAGTAGTGTTTGTTCACCACAATGCTTGTTAATTTTATGAACCATTTCAAATATTAAGATTGAAATAGGATCATTTTACGATATGAGCAGCTGCAGCTGATGACCGCCGGAGTGAATTAGTTCATTTTTGTCAAAAAATGGTGAACGATTACATACACTACTTGGTCTTAGTAATTTATGGTACCTTTTTATTTGTTGGATTTGCTCCTTAAAATTGAGCGGTGATCAAAATTAGCGATTGTTCCAATTCTGTTGTTGTTAATGATTTTTGAGATTCACGGTGAGCCTTTTTACACTTAATCTGAGTTATAAAACGCAAAACATATTCCATAATCCTCTGTAGACGATGAAATGAATTTTTGTGGTTGATGGTATAGACGAACTCAGGTTCTGCTGTTGCTACAGCTAGTGAATCTTGCGTCTTCCTTTTTCTTTCAAGATTTGTTGGATTGGCAAGATTTTAATTGAATTCGGGTGGCCAGACCTCTTACTTGCCGTGTAGAAATAGTGCTCCACAGAACCGAAGAGTACATTCTTTAAGGGCTGTTGGCGGCATTCCACGAGATTGTACGTCTGCTGCAGATCATTTGGAGGTAACGTAGCGCCATTGTTCTGTCTGAGTTGACTATTGAATGATAGAAATGCAATTGGCTAAAAACGTGTTCAAAGATGCTGATAACGAATGTATCCAAGACAATACAATTTCGGAAACAGTCCAGAATGAGACTAGGTCCGTCAATTGAAGATCAGATTTGATCCTCGTGCCTAATTGTGTTTCGAGTGTTACCACGCATAGCTCTAGTCTCGGTAGAGTTTGTCTTTTAAATGAAGCTACTCGAGACTTAGCACTAAGAAGGGGTGTCAAATTTGTGCGGTTTTGAACACTGGCCGAACGT
Source organism: Megamerina dolium (assembly GCA_963854835.1). Lineage (NCBI taxonomy): Eukaryota > Metazoa > Arthropoda > Insecta > Diptera > Megamerinidae > Megamerina > Megamerina dolium. The sequence continues at coordinate 18,864,320 of OY978530.1, read as the reverse complement.
AGGCTGCTGCTCCATACGCTTTCTCGGATGCATCAGTAAAAATGTGTAGTTCAAATGATTTTGGGGTTCCTCTCTTGAAACTATGTTTCGATATCAGCAGTGTTTTCAGTGCATTCAAGTCTGTGCGTAAAGTGATCCATTTAGTGTGTAGTGACTTCGGTAAAGATTGATCCCAGTCAAATTTTGATTCTCAAAGTTTTTGAATGAATTAGCTGGCACTGGATTCCTAAAGGGTCGAAAAGTCTTGCAAGATCCGATGTTACTGTACGTTGTGTGATCCTGTTACTGGCATCACTGTTAACTTTTACGCACAGCTTGTCATCCTTTGAAAGCCAAGTGAGTCCTAACGTTTTTATAGAATCAACCTTTGTGCTTTCAAAGTCTAGATTTACTTCTTGAACTGATTATGGGATACTTTGGAGCAATTGCTAGTGATTGGCGTACCATTTCCGTAAATTGTAGCCGCTTTTTTTCATGATCTTTAACTCAGGATTCTTTTGCAGCCGACGTTCGAGAGAGAGAAAAGGATTTAGAGCAAATCCGTGTGAGTCGCCTATGGCACTGTTGTCTTTCTGCTTTTGGTATTGTCTCTTCACATTGTCTTTCTGCTGTTGATAGAGGTTTGTCGATTGTTTTGATTTCATCCAATCCCAAAGTCGAGCGATTGCTGTTTCAATGTATTTTGCAAAATTGGGCGAATACTGATGTGCGAATTCTGTTCCTGGGTCGGCAAGTGTTATGTTTTTTGAAATTCGCCAGGTTTTAACATCAATAAACTGCGATGGCTGTTCTGTAATGATATGAGGCAAGACAGATTGTTAAGTCGTGTTGAAAAGTAATTTTTGCAAGCGTGCAGATTGATTCTACGATGTGCTTTTGTGTTACTTGATTTGATCCCAATAAAATGAATTGTTGACGGCTTTGTTGAAATTCCAAGCCTCTTTATTAGTTGTTCTGTGACAAAATTTCTTTCACGTTCTCAGAACACTTGGGCTGTTGCTCGTCACTCGTGTCTGGTGACTCGATCGGTCACCAGTTTCGTATGTTATGCGGACGTGCCCCTCGGTTAGTTGGGCGAGTAAGTGGGCGAGTAATGATCATGAGTCGAGAAATGCAGGGTATTCAACTTCGTTCGATTTGATTTCTGTCAATGAGGTACCCAGCAATATGCACGACCTTCTGCTCTGACGATTCGTAGAAGTGACGTTGCTTCTGGTCCTCAAGTCTTCAGAGTATGCAGTTGACAATGTGCTGATTTTGACGTCATTATATCTATTATGTCTATTATATCCAATTGCGCGCTGTTTAAAAATTTAAAAACAAATAGAAGACACAACCAAGCTAATTCTAGTTGCTACAATAGAATATAACAAGAAAATCTATTGTGTCACAAATTAAACCTTACTCAGTATTTTTCATTCTGAAACAACAAAAGAAAATAACGTGATAACGGATAAGATTAAAGCAGCTCAATAAAATATGCTTCAACAGCACAATAAGGACAAACTTTCAAAAGTATATATTGTAGGTGATGAGGTTCTTGTTTTTGCAAATAGGAGGTTAGGCAACAAATTAACCCTTCTTTATTGAGAGCAAAATATAAAAAGACATTTAGGGACAACTGTCCTCAGGGTGGTCTTTAAGGACCATCTGAGAAATAAGTAACAAAACTAACACTTAGGTTATTTGCTTTTAGGATGCGATTAAACTTGATCTTCTTTATCATGTATTCAACTGCGGAGGTCATCGACTACAGCCATTCTGAATACATTCCGATGTCAGATGGAGAAGTCCTTCTATGGGATAATTATGGCCATCTGAAACATTTAGTAAATTTAACTGAGTATTAAATACTGTTAGAAGAATCACGGAAGCTTCTACCCATTTTCCCGACATCCCACATGACTAAGTTACTAGAAGCCGATTACGATCATATTCAGCAATTGCTACAAACAATAAGCATTCGGCCGAGAAATGCGCGTAGCTTAAATTTCTTATGAACGGCACTTAAAATAATGGCCGAAACACCAGATTTTGACGATTTCCAACTAGCAACAATAAAAATAGGGGAGTTAATAGACGCTAACAAGGAACAGGGGCAAATTAAAAACAAAACAAAAAATATAGATATTTTAGGTGTGGAAATTTCTTTAATATTCAAATATATTATTTCAACGCTCGCCTTCCGGAACTTTCGCTATAACAGCATTTACGGGTAAACAGATCTAAAAAATTGCCTAGATTTATACTCTGCACAAGTGGATATATGTAAAAAGTGAAACCTACTGTGCCGTCTTTTTCACAGTAAAACACCTTTATTGTATACATTTGGGGTAGCAACTTTCATATTGTAGCAATAAGTATATGTATTAACCCTTTAAGTCCCTAGATTAAGCATGTAGCATATAAGTACGTTAAACCGCCAGTGGGTTAATTTAAATATGATCCGTTAGATTAAGCTTCGCTTGTTGTTCATCGCCATTTATTCCATAATATTCATTTATATATCCTTCCTGCTTACTCTCCTCTCCTTTTATAATATATTTCAAATTTTCTGTAAATATTCATTTAGGTTAAGCTAACGCCATTTTCAGAAAGAATAAAGCAGTCTTGATACAGCAATCAAAAATCGCGGTCGTGTTTTATTGCAATTGATTTCTCGGCTATAATATATAGCTCAGTGGGTAAAATTATTAAGGTTGTTTATGAAAAATAATGGGCTTAAATTGCAAACTTTTTTAATCAATTTTTAACTAGTAACTAGCAGATCGTAACTAGTGGGCGTCGCTCTCCCGTTTTCTTTTCAAAATTGTTTCGCCCTACGAAATTAATCTATTGTACGTGTCGTATATGTATATCTGAAATATGTATAATTATATACGTTTTAAAGTAATTTTTTGTAAATGGCATTTTTATACATGTTAGAAAAAATTTCACGAAATACGCCAAAATATTCGAAATATTAACTTAGCATTCACCAAAATGTAAACAATTTTCAAATAATGCTGCTCATTTACCGAAGCATATCAAAAATACATATATTTAGAGAAGATTTATAAAAGCATCTTTAATAGGTCTTTTAGAACTTATTTAGAATCGCTTGAAATTTTGTTTGCAGGGTTATTATTAATGGAGAATAAAAAACGCATGTCCATCGCCATCTAATAATTTCATCCACTATCACCACTAATAAAACCATCCCTCATTTTATACAACAACAACGCATTCAGATTTCCGAATGGTCACGTAATTCAAATAGTAAAATAATCAACGTCAAGAACGAACTTGTTATTGTTCTCTCATTTTTCTTCACTCACGTTTCTGTGTGTGCAAATTTAACCCTCGCACAAGTTGAACATCGTTAATTTTCTGCACTCTACTAACGTTCAGCTTCACAAGCTCTTGTCACTACCACCCTTGATTGTTTAGTTGTTCTGTTTTTGTCCCTGTTTTTAATTTTTCTCTACTTCATGCCATTTTTGTGTAGAGTTGTTTTGAACTTATTGTTGCTTTTATTAGTAATAGAAACACAAAAATATATGCAGGGGAGGAGGAGATAATATAAATATCAACTCCCACGACCCTCGCCAACGTCATCACCACCATCTTTGCAACCACCATTTGTATTATACGTCGAGCTCAAAACGCGGATGTAAGTATATATATATATATATATATATATATATATATATATATATATATATAAATATATATATAAATATATATATATATATATATATATATATATATATATATATATATATATATATATATGTATATATACTAGCTGTCGCAACCGACTTATGTGTTTTGGATCATTGCCTTGTAAAAGAGGCCAATGGCAGTTGCTTATGCAGTAAAACTCACTCCGGGTGGTTAATAGTGCTTCTTGATACAAATGGCATATACGATCGGCTGTGAGTGAATATGATCAATGTACCAAAACCAGGTTTACAGAAGGCAACGTAAACATGAAACCACTTTGGTTGTTTTAAGATCCAGTTATTCGAGACTTACCTTAGTTTGATATGTCAGCTGACACGAACTGCTATACGCGAGAGCTGTATAATCGATTGTCTGAAACATAGAACATAACAAAAACCTATATCGATTTGGTTTCTAAGATTATGTTTTTAAGTTTATGTCTCAAGTAACAGACGCTTTACTCTGCGCACCACCGTAATTATCTACATTAAAAAAAAGAAAGTGGTTGAAAATTAGGCACGGCAGAGGGAAACAGACGCTTTTTATTACTTTGTTTTGTATATACATATAGACCAGTGATATGCATTTCACAGCACAATTGTGCAAGTTCATTTCACAAGTATTCTTACGCTCTTACATTTAGTCGTTGGAGAGACAGCAACAAATCAACATCGCGGATGGTATTCCCGCTTTGTTTTTTGAGTGCAAATACATCGTGCTTGAAAATGCTTTTGGTGACATGCAATGTGTACTTGTACTTACTTGCTTACTTAAGTATGTGGCCATTACAATCGAAAATCAATTTATGCCGAATCTAACATGCTTCACCAGCCAACTCCACTTAGCCAGTTAGAAATTCCAAACGCGGGTAAGTTCTCCAGTAATTGGTCTTTCCACCGGAGGTTAGGTCTGTATCTTCTGCGTCGTCCACCAGAGGGATGAGAATATAACACCTTCTTGTTATTGGAATTGTATTTGAATTTCTAATAATTGACGTGGGTGAATCCAAATGAATATTTAGCCTTTTCACTTTTGGGTGGGTGCCGTAGCTCAGTGGTTAGTGCGTTGGCTTTCCCATCTGTAGATCGTGGGTTCAATCCCCTGCTGAAGCATAACAAAATAGTAATATCGAAAATATTTTTCTTCCAATTTGCCAAAAATGCTTCATAAAGAGCTCTGTGACAAAATTAAGTTAAAGTGATGTCACAAGGGTTCTGCCGTACGGAACTGGTTAATATAAGTTGGACCATTTTAAACAAATTTAACACGTACAACAGCTCAGTGGCACCACAATAACCTAACCTAACCTAAGTGGGGTAAAGTAAGTGTGTAGGTGTGTGGATGTGAGAGTGTGCTTGGGGTCAGGCATATTCGCGCGTCTGCGTATTTGCAGATCTGCATTGTTCTTTGCAGGGTCAGAGTATGCGCAATAGACCGCTAGTGCATGACTCTCTGTCACATCACGCTTGAGGTGACCCCTCTAATTAACAGAACACTACGGACCTAGACCTGGGAGTCGATAAAATCTTTCCCTCAATCCAGGGTGTTATGCGTTTCTGTGTCCACTGGATAGTTTGCAGCCAGGGGGCTATACTAGCTGTATTTAATGGGAGACTCTCTGATACCTGTCCGCCGCAGGGAGTAACTGTGGACTTTCCGGAGTATAGGGTTTTGCTTCGGATGACCTCCAAGTCCCTCCTACATGATTAGACCGCGATGCATGATACGTCGGGTAAGCGGTCGTATATGAAATATGGAACGCCGGACATATCGGTAAAGAAGAGCCGTATTCAGAATTACTGAGAAGCTCGGTGGCGTTCCTGCAACAGAACTCTCAGTGCGAAAAAAAGAATCTCTGGAGTGGGCAAAAGTCATTATCGCTGAACGGCTCGCAAATCCATCCCTTCCCACAGATGATTGGAGGGTAATGAATGTGAGAGAGGCCAAGGAGAACTCAAGACAGGTCGTTGTGATCTTGAATGAGCAATCCTTGGCACCTCTAGCCAAACAGAAAGGGGTGATAAGCTATGGCTTCTCCCAAATCACCCTGAAAGTTTATGAAAAAGACGCTGGAAAAGAAGGTCAAAATCCAGGGGATACGAAAGAAAGTTCGGCCCCGGTAGAGGACATGTCGTGTGACTGAGACAGCGATACGCTGTCAAAGTCTGAGATGGTTGGCGACCTCTTTCGAGATGTGGAATTTAGCACAGCGGATGAGGACGACTTACTATGCTGTGACGTCGAGGACACAGATTAATCTGCACCACTCTAAAGCAGCTTCCGCTGCTCTCGTCCTTCGGCTAGGCGATAAAGCGGTGGACATCTTTTTAATTCAGGAACTTTACTACGCTCAAAATACAGGTAAGCCTCGATTATGTATTTTAGTGAAGAAATGCTACAAGGCATTCCTACTATCTGATTACAGCGACAAGGATACTGTGACCATTGCGTTAGATCATCAATCGCATATATACTGGGTGATGTCTGCGTACATGGCTCACGACCATACTGAGCCCCCACCTCACCCTATAATAAGGAAGGCAGTTCGGAAGGCGGAGAAACGCGAGACGAATCTGGTGATCGGAGCCGATGCCAACGCACACCATTATATCTGGGGCAGCTTAGACAACAACGATCGAGGTGTGTCACTTTTTGAATATATTATTAGTTCTAACTTGACTCTCGCAAATATGGGTACAGAACCGACCTTGATTACCTGCAACAGGGAGGATGTTTTAGGTATAACATATAGGTATATTAGCTTGCGCCTTGATATAAGGCCACAAAAGCAAATACCATTTTTAAATAGGAAACGCACAAATTAGGATAAGTATAGGGCCACCTTAATAAATCCCTCACTCACATTGCGCCATCAAGCTTGCAAAAAGAGGAGCAAGTTGAGCCCGCTGTTCAACAAATTACAGAAGCTTGCAGGAAAGCTACTGTAGCGTCCTGTTCGATGAGAAGGACTCCAAAGAAGAAGAGACCTCCTTGGTGGACGGTAGAGATCATCACTCTATGGAAGAAGTGTCTACAGCAATTCAACCGAGTCAAAATCACTAATCAATGGCAACCCTATAAGGAGAGCCTGCGAGTGTTTACAAAGGCGACAAGGAAAGCAAAAAGATCATCATGGAATGACTTTTGCAGTGACATAGAGGGAATTTCAGAGGCAAGCCGCCTACAAAAGATTCTCCCAACGAATCCAGTTACACCCAGCTTCATTATGAAGGGGGATGGTGAATGGACTACTTCAAGTCTGGTAACTCTTCGGGTACTAATTGATACCTATTTTCCAGGCTGTTTGGAGGACAATGGTAATCCTAGTAGAATTACCCACGACGTCTCGCACAAAATAATCAATAAAACAAAAATTAATTGGGCGATAAATAATTTTAAAATATTCAAGTCACCAGGACCTGATGGTATTATACCCGTGGACATGCAGAAGTGTGCGGATCTTCTAACACCTTGGTTGGAGGTAATTTTCTCTGCATGCCTAAGGCTATGCTATGTCCCCAAGACATGGCTACAAGTTAACGTGGTGTTTATCCCTAAAGGCGGAAAAACGTCCCACTTAAAGCCAAGTGATTTCAGACCTATAAGTCTATCATCCTTCTTATTGAAAATCCTTGAAAGACTACTTGATGTGCACTTAAGGGGTTCTGTAGATACTAAGAATATCTCTTCATTGCAACACGCATATAACAAAGGCAACTCAGTTGAGACAGCCCTTCACTCACTTGTGCAGAACATCGAAACATTTTTGCACTGCAAAGAATATAGCCTGGTCACCTTTCTAGATATTGAGGGGCTATTCAATAACATAAACCCAGAGGTAGTCAAAAACTCTCTTGTTATGCTTAAGGTGGATGAACCTATTATTAGATTCATTAGTTTGTTGCTAAGGCAAAGGGTGATAAACTGAAAATTGGGTTCCTTATGTATCAGTAGATTTGTGATTAAGGGCACCCTGTGTTATCGCCTCCTCTGTGGAACTTAACCATCAATGAAGGTCTCATATCATTACAGGCCGCGGGCTGCAAAGCGGTGGCTTATGCAGATGACGTGGCACTTGTGGTATCGGAAAAATATTTAAATACACTCGCCGAAGTGATGTACCATGCCTTTTACATGATGGACATTAACCTGAGTGGCTTTTATATTTGTCGTTCAGCAGCAAAGATTATTTGGATAGGTTATTGCTCATGCTCTCTTCCTCAGCTGGATCCTCTATTCTCAAAATGTCTTGGTTAGCGCCTCCCATTTCGCTGTTTGCTAGTAGTGGTATGGAGTCCGTTTCCATCACCTCTGATGATCTTGACACAGATTCGGCGGGAGCTGAGCTGCCCTCAGTTTGTTTGTCCTTAGGAATGCTATGGACTGCAATTCTGGCGAATCTGTGATTCATGAAATTTCCAGACTTCTCTCTGGTGTTGAATGATCAATTCCAAAATTAGCTACCCATTACGATCTTCTTCAATCTTAGAGGCTCTCCAGAGTGGCGTGTTTAAGTCCTCGTTTGGGCACTAATTAATACTTAACTTGTTCCGTGGTTTAACCGGACCTTTTTGATAGATCGTTATTACATGTGCTCTGTGTACTTCATCTCCAGAGCATGCTACTATTGGTACCCTTTCTATTCTGGTATCTTCGGAGTCACATTTTGAAACCAGTCAGCAGTCTACATGTCCTTTGTAGTCAACCAGTACATGCCCCGGTCGGAAGTAAATGCCTTCAAAAATCCGTTTGTGGTCCCAACTTTTTGCCACTTTAACAAGGATTGCTTCTTTTAGGGCAGTTAGCTGCGTATTGGTAAGATTTACCTGAGGGTAATCTTTTGGCAGCACTGCCATTATAATCGCCTTCAACACCTCCGCACAGCGATTGTTTGAGGTTCCTTCCAAAGCGCTGGGGTTGCTTTTGTCTTACTTCTTGAGTCTTGATTGCTTCTGCCTTCTGCCATTTGTGGTGGCATCTTTTTGCCATTTGGTGGTATACCGACGCCGCCGAACTTCATTCGGTTATAGACCTTTTAGCAGGTACCTTAGGTCAGCCGTCTCCATTATGCCCTTTCCTCAGCGAGTCATCTATTGCTTCAGGTAGGCCAGGAGGCGGAATCTTCTGTTTTCGTTTATTTCAGCCTATGACCTGCGGCCACCAGGTTGGATTGCAGCATGCTGTGTTGCAGCTGCCTTTACCCACTTCGTTGAACAACTCGGTGCTTCGGCAACAGTAGCGTATTTTCCAGTTGAACCTCTCACCGCTGATACCACAGGATCGGTTTGTGTCGTTGTGCGGCTGAGTGTGGCTGGTGCTAATGAACTAGTTCTCATTTGTTGACCTTTGTTTTCGCAAAGTTCTCTTTACTTTCGTGTCTTGCGCTGATGCAAATTCCATGACCATGACAGAGCCCAGATGCCATAGCAAGGCCAAATTACTCTTGGATTTGACCCGGTGTTCAGAAGCTTTCTTAGGATACAGCACGATATTATCCCCCGGGCTGCAAATCATCCAATCGGCACGGCAGTCGCATAACACCGTGGACTAGAGAGCGGGTGATTCCCGCTACCACGACAGACTAACTGCTCCGATGATCAAACATACTCGATACAGCTAGCCAAGCCCTTGCACCACGTGAGTGGTCGTCCATGTGATTTCGCCAGATTGATTCTTAACCAAATGCAAATCCGCTGCCCGGCGCGCGCTATTTTATGTGACGAGATACCCCTGCCGACTGATGTGCGTGTGCATACCAGCCGACTAGCGCGACCCCTCTCTTACAATAAGGATCTCCGGACTTCCGATGTGTATTCGTTTCCAGCCGTCACCACCTAGAGATGATATACCCAACTTCCGCCAGAGACCCAATTACGGCATATACCGAGGTACATGTTAATCCTCTTGAGTTACAGCACGACGGCCAAAGGTATTTAGTAGTGTTGTGGAGAAATAAGACACAACAAAGAATATCTTGCATGATATGGAGCGCAGTAGTTGGGTGCCGTAGTTCAGTGGTTAGTGTGTTCGCCTTCTGATCTGTAGGTCGTGGTTCAATCCCCGGATGATGCATAACAAATTTAATATCGATAAGATTTTTCTTTCGAATGGTACCCACCTGTCGTCAGGCAATTGGCAATTCTTCCGACAGTAATAACTTGCCATGAAAAAGCTTCTAAAAAAACTCTGTGACAGAGCTCAGAAAAAGTGATGTCCCTTCTAATACTGTCCAAATTTAAGACGCACAACAGTAATGGAAGAGAAGCTCGGCCAATGAGACCTTTGGGGCTTTAAGTGCCACATATTTATTTTATTTTTGTGGAGCGCAATTGATACCAAAAGTTACAAATTGCATCTCGAAATCTGACACCTCTTCATAAGTAGAAGACCGACACAAATTTGTTGAAATGGACACTATTTCGGATCGACAAATATTTAGCGATACATTTTCTCAGTATAAATATTAAGAACAAATTGGAATAATCGCCATGGTAATACATAGAAGCAAAGATAGATCCAATTGTAAATCAGGGACAACATGAAGTAAATAATTTAAAAAAGACCCAATTAAAGTTTAGTTTGACACAATAAAAACAACGCGAAGTATTGCCGTAAGAAATTTATTTATTTTATTTTTTATTTATTTCCATTTTAGTTCACATATAAGATGAAATAACAACTTCAAAGATATAACAACAAATTGCTTAAAAAATAAAGGAATAAAGTAATTGCTTAAAACTAAATAGGGCTGTCGAGAAAAGGGAAAAGAAAAGAAAAGAAAGTGCGTGTGAAAGAGAGAGAGAGAGAGAGAGAAAGAAAAGAAAAGAAAAGAAATTTTAATTAAGGTTTGTTAGAGAAATGAAGGAGAATTAGGTGCTTAAAGTTTGCCATAGTGAGAGCATTTTTAATATGTACCGGAAGTGAATTCCACAATCTAACAGCGCTAACGAAGAATAACCTACTAGAATTTTTGAAATTAAAACTTGGTATAAGAAGATTTCTGCCTCTACCCGACCTACAGAATTGAAGCTTATCATACAAGCACGCTGGACTCTGCGAGTGGATAAGTCTGTATAAAAAGATGCAATTTCTAGCATCAAGATAATTAGAAAAATCAACACCAAGAATATTTCCACAATAGGCCGAGATATGATCAAACTTTTTCAAACCGTAAATGTAACGAACAGCATTATTGAATGTTACACGTAATTTTTGCAAGGACCTGGAATCCAGCTTACTGTAAACAACATCAGAATATGTTAAAATAGGGATCAGCAATTGGAGAATTAATTTTCGTTTAGTTTCACATGGCACAAATGCTGCAGTCATTCTGAGGTTACGAAGAACAGAATACGACTTACTCACCACATTATTAATATGGTCTTCACAAGAAAGGGAAGAGTTAATAATAAAACCAAGATTTCTAACCTTGCTCACAAATTCAAGTTGGGTTCCGTTAAGAAAAATTGGTGAAATAGCATGAGAGTAAGATATTTTAGAAATTGGAAGAACATTCGATTTCAAGGGGTTCAACTTCAGCAAATTTACAGTCGCCCACTCGCCAATAGAACAAAGATCCTCATTAACTCTAAAACACAAATCCTCAGCAAGACCAATAGGGCTTGACAAGTAAAATTGAAGGTCATCAGCGTATGCATGCATGTTGACATAACTGCAGACTGTAAAAATATCATTTAAGAATAATGAGAAAAGAAGGGGCCCAAGAACAGAGCCTTGTGGTACACCACTAGTTACCCTGTTAAAAGCAGAATAATCATTACCCACTTTAACCCTTTGAGACAACTCTCTTATACACAGCAGAGAGTGGTTAACACTATCAAATGCTTTTGAGAAATCCAAGAGACACAACAGAGTCAAATGCCCTTTGTCATACTGTATTTGAATATCATCCAAAATTTTTACTACTGCGGTGGAGCAACTGTGTCCAGCGCGAAAACCAGATTGAAGAGGAGATATGAGACCACACCCACTGATGTGACTGGAAATTTGAGGGACTCGCAGACTTTTGATAAACATGACAGTATGCTTATTGGACGAAAATCAGCAGGTGTTGAAGGCATGGATTTTTTTGCAATGGGTATGACTGTAGCCATTTTCCAAATTTTTGGAAAACAGGAGGAAGTAAAACAATGGTTAACAATGTGTGTTAGAGGACTCAATACGTAGGGCAATACCAGTTTAATGAACTTAATAGCAATACCATCCTCTATAACAGCATTAGACTTAATTTTGTTTAAACAACGTGCAACGTCCATTTCACACACAGCATCAAACTGAAACCGGTCTTGAAATTTGGTAGACGTTTTGTGATGGAGAATCTTAGGCAAATTAGAAGCAGTGTTAACAATAAAAAAGTCATTGAGTTCTTGGGGATCAATCCGACATGTTTCAGAGTTACTACAACACACACCAATACTTTTTAAATTGTGCCACATCTGTTTTGACGGTAATGAAAATTGAAGCTTCGATCTAAAAAACATCTTCTTCGACAACCTGACCATAGAGGTAGCTTCATTCCTTGCCCTTTTGTAATCCAGAAGGTTGCATTCAGTTGGATCTTTTTTCCATTTATTGTAAGTTTTGTGACGTTTCTTCAATGCTAATTTTACATTTTGAGTAAACCAGGGACACGAGCTATTGATCACACGGCGAGTTCTCAAAGGAACATGTTTGTCAAATAGTTTAGTAAGCTCAGTAATAAAGTAGTTTAATTTATCATCAACTGAACTAAAGAACCAACAGGTAGACCAATCGGTATCAAGTAAGTCATTGTACAGAGATGTGAAATCAATGAATTTATAATCACGATAGACAAACATGTTCTCCGAGACGACTGGACTAAGACCAATATTCAAAGTGCAAAAAATTAAGTCATGATCAGAGATAAATAATAATGATCAAATAATAACACCAAAGAGATATCAGATACCACAAATATGTCAAGTAAGCTAGGTTGAGAGTTGCTTGCAAATCTAGTCGGGATATTAGTATTGATAATGCTGAGACCAACCTCATATAAACCATCAATAAATCGCTTAATGTCACTATTATTAGTCAGATTAAAGTCACCACATAGAACAAAGTGATCATAGTCAATCACACAATTAGAAATGGAAGTGAACAACGGGTCAATACAGAAGCTGTGATTGGGGTTATAAACGCAGGAGAGAAAAATTTTAGTACTAGTATCAAAAATTTCTATATTTATGAACTTTATCTCTGATCCACTAGATTTATTCAAAAACTTTACATTTAGACTAGATCTACAATAGATTGCAACACCTCCACCTCTTCTATCACACCTGTCATTGCGAAATAGTTTATAATTTCTTAAGTTGAGGTATTCATCCTTCACATCACTTTCAAACCACGTTTCAGAAACACATATGACGTCAACCAAGGAATCCTCAAATGCATACTTTACACAATCAAGTTTAAAATCATTAAGACTCCGGGCATTGAAGTGTACAATTTTAAGACCCTTGTGGCGTCTACACATGATATTGATCAAGATTTTGTGACTTTCATCAGCGCTGTAATCAATTTCATTCACAACCATAACACCAGAATGATGATAACAGCAAACAGTAAGCATTTATTTAGAAGTAGTATTAAGGGAGTTAAGAGTATTGAAAAAAGAATGATAGGACATAAAGCAGAAGATGAACGCAAGTGTAAAAGTGAAGGTAGAAGAATGAGGAATGCAACAGATACAAACAAGAATACGCAGTAATAATTAAACTATTTATTGACATTTTCAGCACCTTTAGATCCACCAGAACTAACTGCTCTCTCCAAATCCTCCACGCTACCGACGCGTATACATTCAGAATTCTTTTGCAGACGAATGTGAACAGAGCCACGATAAGTGAAAGCATTAAAGATAGCCTTGGTACGCTTAAGGGAAATCGCAGCATGCAAAAGCCTTCTAGTCTCCACATCAAGACTTTCATGTATGAACACATCGTTTTCCAAGTCAAGCCCCGCCAATCTTAAATTCACTGCCCTCTTCCACTGTCTCCTATAATCGCCAAAAGCCTTCAAGACCTGATTACGATCGAAAGGAGTGTAAAACTTTACAACCACTAGTGAATTGATATTATCAGCTTTAGGCTTAACACGAAATATGTTCTTAATTTGTGGTGACATGAAATCGATGGTCCGGCAGATACAATTAAAAATGCCTTTGAGATTTTCGGCTTTAGAAAAAGGCAATCCGTAGAGTATGGCATCCGACGAATGATCCACAGCGTTGTTGTTGCTATTGTTGTTTCTATTGTCAGTAATTTGCTTAGCCAACTCCTCACACCGAGTAGAAAGAGCACAAATCTTATTTTCAAGTGTAAAAATTTTACTATCGTACTCTTTAAATTTGTCACCTATAGCACCAACTTCACTCTCCACCTTGTCCATAAGTCTACCCTCAGTACTGCTCAATTCACTAGCAAGACTCTTATGCAAATTATCAGAATATGATAGAAGGCGATCTTCAAGTAGTTTTATCTGTTCTGTAATACTTGCATTCAATCGCACTTCCAATCCATGAAGTTGTGCAGCGACCGAGTTTATTGTATTGCCGCTAATCTCCTGTTTAGGCGAATTTACAGATCTACTGCACGCCTTTTGAGCGAGCTGCTGCTGACGCGTCAGTCTAGGAGATGGCGACATTAGCAAACTCAGATAGGTAAAATAGATAACAACAGTTTCAATTTATGTAAAGCCAAGAGAGTCACATCAACAGCGGCGAATTGAAGAGAAAAAGAATATATGAAGAGAACAATACTCAGAGTGCACAAATTGAGGAAAACTACACACAGAATATGATATATAGTTGATACCGTTAAAATTGATTCTTTAGTTCTGTTGTTGCTAATTTAGTATTCATGTGGATATTTAATGTTTTGTTTAATGTTTTTCACAAATGCAAGTGCGTCAACAAATAGCTTCTTTGTTTTCTTTTTCACGACACACCATACAACAACTGATCAACAATATTGCACGATTCTAATGATCAATCTTTTAAATCAACTCAATAAATTAATTAGTTTGTAAATTAAAACTCAAAGAAAAAAGAATAAACACGTCCGACTACAACGACGACTAATTTTGTTCGTTCGCCAGCCAACCCTTTTCTTCGCAAATCGGGCCAGATAGAAATTCAACGCGCTGACGACTTGGTATTTCCACCGGAGGTTATGTCTACGTCTTCTACGTCGTCAACCAACGGATTCTGAATAAAACATATTCTAAACCGGAGCGTGTTCTTCCATTCGGTCGACATGACCTAGCCACCGCAGCCGCAGAATTTTGTTGCGCTTTACTATGTCAATATCGGCATACAGCTCATACAGCTCATGGTTGCACCTTATCCGATACTCGTCGCCAACGCAAATAGGTCCAAAAATCTTGCGTAGGACTTTTCTCTCGAAAATTCTTAGCAGTCTCTCATCTAAGGTGGTAAGTGACCAAGCCTCGGCACCATATGTAAGGCTAGGCCCGATGAGAGACTTGTAGAGAAAGGTTTTCTTTTTTGGAGGGAGGCCTTGACTTCTCAGTTGGGCAGTCATTACCGGTGCTAATGCTGGTTCCAAGATAGTTAAAGTTCTTCACTACTTCAAAAGCGTAGTTATCAACAGATGTCCAAGTCGCCGGGACTCCTTGTTTGTTGATACTAGGTACTTCGTCTTCCCTCTTATCGGACTGTCGAAAGCGGCTTTATAATCTCCAAATAGATGGTGTGTGTCGATCTGTTTTCCTTGGGTCTTCTCCAGGTTTTAGCGCAGTATAAAAATCTGGTCGATGGTAGATTTACCAGGTCTAAAGCCACAGTGATATGGTCCAATCAAGTTGTTAGGGATAGGCTTCAAGCTCTCCCTCAGCACTCTCGATAGAACCTTGTATGCGATGTTATGAAGATTTATTCCACGGTAGTTGGCGCAAATTGTGGGTTTTCTTTTCTTTCGTACGGGACAAAGAACACTGAGCCTCGAATTATCGTACATGCTCCCATCCAACCATATTCTGCTTATGAGCTGATGCATGCTGGTGAGTAACTCATAGCTTAATCAGGTCTTAAACAACTCGGCAAGCAGGCTATCAACAGCTGCAGCTTTGTTGTTTTTCAGCCTAGAAATGACCTCTATGATGTCATCATGGTAGGGTGGTTCAGTAAGTTCAGTACACTCTGAATATCTGTAACCAGATTCCCATTGTTGTCATGACAGAAATAGACTTCGGGGTTTAAACCGCTACTCAGGCGCCTGATCTTCTCAAAGAATTTTCGAGTCTCATTCCTGTCTCTACTCATCCTGACCTCCTTACACTAGCGTCTTTATAACTCTCTCTTCTTACGCGTGAAAAGACGTAAGCAGATGCCAGCTCGTGTAATTTTTAGCAGCAGTGGTCGTGGAGTGGGATATGTGTTTCCACTGTGCGCATGCATCATTAAGAGGGGGAGTGTTCAGATAATCGATTGGCGAAAGCATTTGCTGCCTCTGGTGATTGCAGCTTATTGACGTCAAGCATTCTCTATATGGGAGTTCGTTTGTTCTGTTCGACACATAAACTTGTTCACACATTAGCTGCAACAAGGTAATGATCCGAGTCGATGTTGGTATCGCAGATTGATTTCTCGTTCATCAGAATGGAAGCATGCCTTTCGTCGATCATCACGTAATCAATTTGTTTCTTATTTCTTTATGGATATCGAGATGTTGAAATCTGGTAATTAGTACTAATTACCATATTTCGTGTTGCGGTGAAGTCGATTACCTCATTCCATTATCAAAGTGGAGGCTGAATATTCCGATAGTTGGACCAAAGGTAGTTTCTTTGCCCTCTCTGGCATTAAAGTCGCCAAGCACGATTATGATATCGTGGCGGGAGCAGCGGTAATAAACTTTTTCGGGGCGCTGAAAGAAACTCTTTTTGGTTTCATCGTCCTTCTCATCCGTCGGGCCGTGGGTACATATTAGGCTGAAGTTAAAAAATTTGGTCTTAATGCGGATTGTTACCAGCCGCTCGCTCACAAGTGTTAATTGCGAAACATTATGTCGTAGTTACTTACTGACAACAAATCCACATCCGAGTTTGCGCCTCCCCGCATGGTACCTGTAGTAGGTATCACAGGCTGCTCTTTTAGACTTACTTACCAACTTACTTTACTCAACATTCTTCTCCATGAATTAGTGACATCTAAGTGGGTGGTGCCCTTTGCATAGAGGGTAGAAATCATAGATTTCACCGGATGACGCGGACTGCACCGAACGCGGTGTGATAGCAGTAATTATTTCGTTTACACCCGACATGTTCCTGTAATAATAAATTTGTATTTACTTATTTATTTTGTGTTAAGTATTGTAATGTAAAGGCATCGCACTGTAATGGTAAACGATTAAGTAATATAAGCTAACTAGTAGATTACGTCACAGTCCTGGCGTTAGTCAAAGCGGTTGCACCGCTCCATCAATTGACAGCTCCTGTGTTGCCACTACAAACTTGACATAACGTGAGAATAAACCACAACGTATTAGTGTTAGTTTAATTCTGATTTTTATTTTCAAATATGGGCTCTATTTATACACATAATTCTTTCCAGAATTTTCAAACCATTTCCATATGCTAACCTAGATCCATCAACACCTAGGTTGCAGCAAAAACCAATGCTCAGATTTGGGTTACTTGGTCATACATACATAACACTTAGAGTGGCGACACAATACTTCATAATTGTGTAAACACAATATAATGATATTCTATATCAATGCAAGTGATCGAAAATATCAGTATATCAGTATTGCCTGTGTATTTCAAGAAAAACGAAATGTAAACAAAATTGAAACAAAAATAGATATCTATGTATGAACATGTATGTACATAATGATATACATATGTGCAGTTGATGCAAGCATATTTGTATGTACGTAATGTATTTTTGTAGAGTACAGTATATTGCTATGCACAATGGTATGCATATGCGATGATATGGTACCTCTACACCCTTACCCTTAAGCGAAAAATTATTACTTGAAATGGAATAATTTTGCAAGATGTAGGAATATTGAAAATACTTCACAAATTTTTGTAATGAACTATTATACATATTTTGTGCTTAATTTGTAATGGACATAATTTGTTAATGAATATAAAGTACGATTTGTCAATATAAAATTTGTTGATGTAGGTTAGTTGTATTATATCAAAATGTATATATAAAGCGATAAAATAAAATATATTGTGGTATGTATAAATGCAATATATATATATATATATATGTTAAATATAGTACAATGTCTTTTATGCAATCTATGTTGCGAATTTCTTAAGATTATTGTTGTGTATTTCTTTAATTTTTCCGTTTATATTTAAAAAAGAATTTACACCGTTTTGTTTTACAATTATGTATGGTCCATGATAAGGCTCTCTAATTTTTTCTTATTTTCTAATCTTATGAATACTTGGTCTCCTATTTTAAAATTAAATTTATTGGAATATTTGTCATATTCTATTTTTCTTCTTTTTTTTGCATTCTCTATCATTATTTTTGCCTTATTTATAGACGTCTTCAATCTAAACTTAAAGCCCCAAAGGGCTTATTGGCCGAGCTTCTCTTCCATTACTGTTGTTCGTATTAAATTTGGACAGTATTAGAATGGACCTACTTATTTTAGCCGGTTCCGAACGGCAGAACACTTGTGACATCACTTCTTCTGAGCTTTGTCACAGAGTTCTTTTAGAAGCTTTTTCATGGCAAGTTGTTACTGTCGGAAGAATTGCCCTTTGCTTGCCGACAGGTGGGTACCGTTCGAAAGAAAAATCTTTTCGATATTAAATTTGTTATGCATCAGCCAGGTATTGAACCACGACCTACAGATCAGAAGGCGAACACACTAACCACTGAGCTACGGCACCCTCATTGCATATATTTATGGGTAATTTTGGTAATTTTCCAAAAACAAGTTCATATGGCGAATACAAAGTGTCTACATATGGTGTTGTATTGTAAGCCAACATGTAATATGGTACCCATTTATCCCATTCATAGTCATCAGTAAAAGAAAGTAGATACTCATTAAGTACTCTGTGGTTTCTTTCAAGTGATCCTATCGTTTGGTAATGATATGGGGTTGAGAATATTTGTCGCGTATCAAGTAGTTGACATATGTTATTCATAAGCTCGTTAGTAAATTCTGTGCCTTTGTCTGATTTTAGTATTTTGAAACAACCATACTTGAGTATGAATTGTTCAACAAGGGTAGTGGCTGCAGTCTTAGCGTCTTTGCTTTCAATTGGATGAGCTACGATGAATTTAGTAAGATCGCAATGCATGGTTAATATATATCCATAACCATTTGAGATTCTTAAGGGTCCTACTGTGTCAATTGTGATTGTTTCGAAACTTGTTGTCGGTGTATCTGTTACAACTAATTTCTCTCTTGTGTGCCGCGTTATTTTATTCTTAGTACATGTTGCACAGTTCTTTACGAATTCTTTCACCATCTGTCTCATGTTTTTCCATACGAATCTTTGTTTTAATTTTAGAATAGTTTATCTTATACCCAGATGTCCTGATGTGGCAGAGTTGTGGAATTCATCTATTATTTTATATTTTTGCAGATACTTTTTATTTCTATCGGAGCTTTATATATTAATATTTTTAATGGCGAGTCTTTATTCATTTGCAACCGGTTGTACATAGTTTTAAATTCATTTATATCGATCAATTTAAAAATATAATTGTTATCACTAAGGACTAGCTCCTTAACATGTGATTTACTCAGTAAACAATGTAGTTTCTCCAACATCGAACCTAGATCCGAAGGGTCATCACTACATGTTACATGCACTTCATTGGCATTATCATTAATTTTTATACTAGTATCTTTATTCTCATTCTTCATAATTTCAGTACTGAATTTCAATTTCATAACATTTTTAACGTCATTAATAGATGTACATTCCCATATATGGAGTTCATGACTCTCCTTTTTAGATATGTATGTGTTAATACGTTTTTGTTGTTGTTCTTTTTTGTGGGATCCCTTCATATTGCTCGCATTATTGATATTTGTGTCTGCATTGCTCCTTATTACTACTAATATTTCCTCAGTATTATTTTCTTCGCTCTCTTTTGGCGGTATTAATTGTTTGAGGGTGCTGCTGTCTAATTTTATCCCTGACAATGCGTCCCCATTATTCTTACATTTGTCTTCCTTGTACACTATTTCAAAGTCGTAATCCGATGAGTCTAGTCGGATTCTAGTCATTTTTGATGATGGATTTCTGTGCGTAAATAATGAAACTAATGGTCTGTGATCAGTGACCACAATAAATTTTCTTCCGTATAGATATGGTTTGAAAAAGTTTATTCCCCAGTGTAGAGCTAATAGTTCTTTTTCAATGATTGGTTTATTTATATCATGTTTCTGCAAGGATTTGCTTGCATATGATATTGGTAAATCATGACCTATCTCACCTTGTGAAAGTACTGCTCCTAGTGCGAAATCTGATGCGTCTGTAGTAATAATAAATGGCTTGTCAAAATTTGGGTATTGTAATAACGGTGGATTTACAAGTTTCTGTTTTAATGTGTTAAATGCTTTGTCACATTCTTTAGACCAAATGAAAGGTATGTTTTTCTTTAGTAGAGAATTTAAGCTTTTTACGATGTCTGCGAAATCTGGGATGAATCGTCTGCAATAATTACAAAAAGCTACAAATCTTCTTACTTCATCAGCATTTGTTGGTTGTGGATATTTTAAAACTGCTTCGCATTATGCAGGATCTGTTTTTATACCTTTATCAGTTATAAGGTGTCCTAAGTAAATAACTTCTGATTGCAAAAATTGACATTTACCAGCATTGAGTTTTAAGTTGTGTAGTTTTAAACGTTCGAAAACTTTTTTGAGGTTTTGATTATGATGATCTAAGGAACATCCAAATATGATAATATCGTCTACATATAAAAATGCTTCTGAGTTTAAACCGCTTAATGCAATTGTTAGCATTTGTTGAAAACTGTTTGATGAAATTTTTAAACCGAAAGGTAACCGTTTGAACTGGTAATGTCCATCTTGTGTGGAAAATGCTGTCATGGGTCTAGAATTTTATCTAATGGTATTTGGTGAAATGAATTAGTCATGTCCAATGTTGAGAAGTATTTGGCTCTTCCTAACATGTCTAAAACGTCTTCAAATCGTGTAAGTGGAAATTTGTCGTTTGTTATCTTGTCATTGAGTTTTCTAAAGTCTACTACTAATCTCCATTTCTTTTTGTCATCGTTACTTTTCATAGGTACGAGTAGTAATTGTGAATTGTAACGGCTTATAGATGGTTCTATTATGTTACTGTCGAATAGGTTCGTTACTTATTTTCTTATTTCAGCATGTTGTGTATGAGGTAATCTGTAGTTTTTTATGTAAGCTGGTGTGTTATCTGATAAATTAAGTCTTTGTGTATAAAAGTTATTTGTTTTAACCGAATATCTGTTTTTAGTTATAAGTCAAGTAATGTGAACATTGGAAGAAGTGTGGAACGGGTGGAGGAACGTGTTATGGGTATCATCGCAATGATGGCAGCGATTATTACTGCGGCAATCTCGCAGTTGGTGTGAAGCAGCTAAACAATTCGAGCAGTACCTATGGATGAGTACTACACGAAGCCGTTCTTCGACGTTCTTTTCCTTGAATTGACAGCATTTTCACATCCGAGTTTGCTTCTCTCCACATGGCACCTGTGGTAGGTATCACAGGATGCTCTTTTAGAGTAACCCTGTCCCGTCTATCGCATTTGCTGAAGGGCGGTGATGTAAGCCATATATTTGTCGAGGATATTAACCATCTGGGTAGAGGCACCCTAACTATAGGAGGACCTGGAACGTCTTCAGCGGGTTTCAGAAAGACGTTGCCAGGTGGTCTCCACAAGGAGGACCCTCATTATAAAAATGAAAACGCCGTTACATAGCAAGCAGAACTATTGATATATTTTCGAAAATTGAAATTTTATTATGAAAACTTTATTATACATTCGATGTTCAAAGTATTGTCCGTCCCTATCCACTAATTTTTCCCATCTTTCTGGCAGCATACTGATTCCGCATAGGAAGAAGTTGGCGTGTTTTGAGGCAATCCATCAATCGACCCAATTTTTAGCTTCTTCGTAGGAATGGAAGCAATGTTCTTCCAGGCCATGTGTCATCGACCAGAACAAGTGGTAATTGGAACGAGAGCATTTCTAGGTACACTTTAACATGCGTTGCAACATGTGGCCGAGCTCTATCATTTAGCAAAATAACTTTGTAGCGTCTATCAGCGTATTGCGGCCGTTTTTCTCGGAATGCTCAGCTCTAACGTCGGTACAGGTGATCATCTGACCCGATTTTAACATGGTTGGCTGAGTGAATCAAAGTGTTTTTGTGAGTTCATCTTGCATTTGTGATGGGCGTCATCGAAGCTTGCCTCTAATTCTTCATTCTCAAACTTTGGTGGCGTTCCGAGTCGGTCTTCGTCTTCCAAATCAAAATTGCCATTTTTAAATCGTGCAAACCACTTTTGACACGTTCGCTCAGATAAATCATCATCACCATAAAATACGATTACTTTTGACAGCCTTTTTCTTCATATTGAAGTAGTCAAGTAAAACTCCCCTCAAAAACACATTATACGGTACAAAAGTTGCATTTTCGGAATACACAGAAACAATGTTGTTTACGCTTCAGCGAAATGACAGATATTGAAAAGAAAGCCTAATGATAGCACTTCATAATAAACTAATAGTGACATCTGTTATCAAATCCGTACGAACTAATTTAAACTCCCAATATGTACATGATGCCACACTCATTATATAATGAATATGCCACTAAATAGAACTCCGAACAAATTACATAACGCCCATTGAGTTGATTTGCGATGAATTCAACAAGGATTGCGTTAACCCCACCTGGTTGAGGCAGTTAGGCACCTTGCAAAAACACCACCAGACCACTATTAAAACATGACCATAAATATAATTTCTTTCGTAACAGGAAATGACGAGCACACTACTAATATTTTTCGGTATTTTCTATATTTCCGAAGCCGAAGTACAAAGATTAGACTATTACAATTCTCAGATAATTTCAATTCTTTTAGGACGAGCAAGACTGTAAAACGGAAACTTCAAACTTATCCACATTTTACAATTGGCCAAATACAAACAGGCTTTTGGCGATATAGGACTTGAAATACAACAAAAAATATTAATATATAGCTTCCTTCCTTCTTTAAGAGAGGGCTACTAAAAGATGCTCCACAAGAATGAAAGAAACGATCAATCGATATCCTAGGGAGAGCATGGAAATGTATATCCGAGACCCCTATCACGAAGACCACACAATAGTTCTTCATAAGATTAACGGTTTATTAGTGAACAACGGGCGAAAGAAAATTATTAAGAATAATACTATTGACAGAATTAATTTACTGACTAATAGAACCAGCAGGATATTAAGGACAGTACAATCACTACAGGAAGTAGGGACAATAATAGAGGTATCAGTTGCGAATAAGCCAAAAATTATTAAAGAAGAAATAGCAAATATCGAACATGCTCTGCAGTGGGCTAGGGTAGGTGTCAAATCATATCAACTTTCGGGAACATATCTCATCCAGTGAAACAACCGCGCTTGATAACAGAACCAATATTTCAAATGAGCTTTCAACCTTGAAGCCACTTCTAGCTATATTACAGTTTCCAGCAAACAAATCTCATGCTGAAAAAATTATTTCCTTGGAAATGATGAAAGATCTTCATATAAGCAATATTGACGAAAGAAACTCAACAAAGACTATTTAAGATTTTCATTTTATTTAGTCCTGTCAATAATACTGTTTTTCGGCGTTTCCACAATATTTTACAAGCTAAGGACTTAATCTAATTCAGGCTTCAGCATAATGTCTTTTGTCAACGAAAAACCATTTTGGCACAAGAAAAAAAGCGAATTCCGCAGCAGAGACACCTGCTATCTCTGGTTATCGCAGCTTACTGGCATCAAGCTTTCTCTTCGAGCAACTTAGCGACACATAAATGTGTGCGAACCTTATGCTATGTTCATGTTCAACCGTAAATGCGCGTTTAGCAATTTCGAAATTGCTTTTCTCGAAGAGTGTTCATGCTGCCGCATTTACATAAATGCGCATATATACATTCTGTCAAATAAGTACCCGGAAATTCTCATTTTTAATTTTCCCTCTGAGAATATTTCAAAAAATTTTTTTTCCCAGGTTGGCACAACTGGCAGCCACTATTCTGCGACTTTTTATTGCTATGTGTCATTTAGTTTGGTTACGGCGTCATTAGGAACAAGTCAACCTTATGTGTGCGTTGCGATTTCTTCTCGCCCCTCTTTGAACGATTTATACCAATCGTAAACTTGAGTTTTCGACATGGTTGAATCACCAAATGTTTTTTTCAACATTTCCAGCGTTTTGGCACAAGAAATTTCGTTTGAAACACGAAATTTCACACATATCACACAAAATTTCATTTTTATCGCCCCTCTTTGAACGATTTATACCAATCGTAAACTTGAGTTTTCGACATGGTTGAATCACCAAATGTTTTTTTCAATATTTCCAACGTTTTGGCACAAGAAATTTCGTTTGAAACACAAAATTTCACACATATCACACAAAATTTCATTTTTATCCATAGTAAAAATCTCAACGCACACAAAAGGTTTACTTGTTCCTAATGACGCCGTAACCAAACTAAATGACACATAGCAATAAAAATTCACAGAATAGTGGCTGACAGTTGTGCCAACCTGGGAAAAAAATTTTTTTGAAATATTCTTAGAGGGAAAATTAAAAATGAGTATTTCCGATTTCCGGGTACTTATTTGACAGAATGTACGATTGTAATAACCTGTTTTTTTGCAAATGTAAACAAAAACTTTATCTGTACTGTCTTTCTGACTTAATTTTGTATTGTACTTTCCGAACATTGCTTCCTAATTTTTAATGCTAAAATAAAATAGCATTTAAGTTGCACAAGGACGAGAAATTTGTATGGCTAAATGCACAATAGCAGTGACATTTAGAACCTAATTTGCTAAATGCGCATTTATGGCTCAGCACGAACATAACATTAGCTACTATAAAGTCAGTGAAAATTATGCATTTGTTTTTTCGATAGATGATGTGAGGACAGCCACATCGCTTAAAGGATGTTGAGATGTTGGAATGTTGTATTAGTAATTACCATTACCGATCATCACCATATCGCTATAGGAGTTGTTCCAATGAATGCTGAATTTTCCGACAATTGAACCACAGCTTCCTTCATTGCCCACCCTGGTATTGAAGTCACCGTAATGGAACAGCGGTCATAAGTTTTTGGCATAAGCTTTCCTTTGCCACATCATTATTCTTGTTCTTCAAAGGAGGGCACGGATTAGGCTTATTAGGCTTAGTTTGAATCTTAGTGTCACAGTTGCTTACTGACAACAGACCCAGGTTGTTGCCTTTCAGCATGGCAACTGTAGTATGTCTCAGGACGCTCTTTTGGAGCAGCACTGTCCCATCCATCGCATTTCCTGGAGAGCGGTGATGTCAGTTCTGTATTTTTCGAGGACATCAACCAGCTGGATAGAGGCACCCTCCCTATAAAGCGACCGGACATTCCAGGTGCATATTCGAAAATCATGGTCCTTATTTCATTTGCGGGGGTGATCAACAAAAGCGGTAAAACTTATCTGAGGCATTGCTGTTTTCTTCATTGGGGAGATTTTTTATGTGGCAGGTCCCAAACCCAACGCACAACCTCTAATCGAGGAGGTTTTCGCCACTCACTTTATTCGCCTCCCAGAGGGTGCCAGGAGGACGTTGCCCGGAGGTGGCCACGTGGAGGACCCCCATTAAAAACACTTAGCAAGTAGAACTAGCTACATGATGACACGCTCATTACAGGTGCCATTACATAACGCACAGAACAAACTATATGACAGCCAGTGTCATATATGAGGGTCATCCACGTGGCCACCACCGGGCAACGTCTTCCTGGCACCCGCTGGGAGGCGGCTAAAGTGAGTGGCTAAAACCTCCTCGGTTAGAGGTTGTGTGTTGGGATTGGGACCCGCCACATAAAAAATCCCCGTAATGAAGAAAACAGCACTTCCTCAGATAAGGACTGCCGCTTTTGTTGATGACCAACGCAAACCAAATAAGGACCATGATTTACGGATATGCACCTGGAATGTCCGGTCCCTTTATAGAGAGGGTGCCTCTATCCATCTGGTTGATGTCCTCGAAAAATACAGAGCTGACATCACCGCTCTCCAGGAAATGCGATGGATGGGACAGTGCTGCTTCAAAAGAGCGTCCTGTGACATATACTACAGTTGCCATGCTGAAAGGCACGAATTAGGATGTGGATTTTTGGGTAGTAAGAGACTACGACATCTTGCCGCATCAAGGCGAATTTCTTCAACATCAGCCTTATATGTGCCACGCTCCGACGGATGAGAAGGACAATGTGACCAAGGAGAGCTTCTTTAAGTGCCTCGAAAAAGCTTATAACCGCTGCCCCCGCCACGATATCAAAATCGTGCTTGGCGACTTTAATGCCAAGCACTGGCACGGAAGGTACCTTTGGTCCAACTGTCGGAAAATTCAGCCTCCACCACAACACCTCCGATAACGGAATGAGGCTGATCGACTTCACCGCAGCACGAAACATGGTAATTGGTGGTACCAGTTTCCAGCATCTTGACATCCACAAAGCGCCATGGCTGTCTCCAGATCAACCAAATTGATCATGTGGTGATTGACGGAAGGCATGCTTCCAGTGTGATGGACGTGAAATCGATCCGTGGTGCCAACATCGACTCGGATCACTACCTTGTTGCAGCTAAGGTGCGCACACGCCTATGTGTCGCAAATAACAAGAGAAGTCCCACACAGAGAAAGCTCGACGTCAGTAAGCTGCGATCACCAGAGACAGCAGATGCATTTTCCACTCGACTATCGGATCTGCTTATGCAGAACACTCCCCCACTTGATGATACATGCGCACGGTGGACACATATATCCCACTCCATGACTACTGCTGCCGAGGAGGTAATCGGTTACTACCGGCCTCTGAGGAATGAGTGGTATGATCAGGAGTGTCGCGACGCTACCGCAGAGAAAGACGCCGCCTACAGAAAATCCTGCGTACAGGCGTAACGCGAGCTGTTGAGGAGCGGTATAGAGTGAAAAGGAGTGCAGAGAGACGTCTTTTCAGGCGCAAGAAGAGGGAATTGGAAAGACGCGAGTGTGAGGAGATAGAGATGTGTACCGACAAGAATGAGACTCGAAAATTATTTGAAAAGATCAAGCGCCTGAGTGGAGGTTTAAATCCCGGAGCCTCTTCTTGTCGTGATAGAAATGGGAATCTGGTTACGGATGTCCAGAGTGTACTGAGCCTATGGAGGGAACACTTCTCCACGTTACTGAATGGCGATGCTACGAACAATTCCGCCAGTGGAGGAGTTTGCCCGATAACCCCAATTACAGATGATGGTGTTGATGTTCCACCACCCGACTATGACGAGGTTGAAACGGCCATTTTAAGGCTGAAGAACAACAAATCGGCAGGTGCTGATGGCCTGCCTGCCGAGTTGTTTAAGACCGGAGGCGATGAGTTGCTCGCCTGCATGCATCAGCTCATAATCAGAATATGGTCGGATGAAAGCATGCCTGATGATTGGAGGCTCAGTGTTCTCTGTCCTGTACATAGAAAAGGAGACCCCACAATTTGCTCCAACTACCGTGGAATAAGTCTCCTGATCATCGCATACAAGGTTCTATCGAGCGTACTGTGTGAAAGGTTGAAGCCTATGCTCAGCAACCTGATTGGACCTTATCAGTGTGGCTTCAGACCTGGTAAATCTACCATCTACCAAATTTTCACACTGCGCCAAATCCTGGAAAAGACCCAAGAAAATCAGATCGACACACACCACCTATTTGTTGATTATAAAGCCTCTTTCGACAGTCCGGTAAGGGATTACCTATACGCAACAATGTCTGAGTTCGGTATTCCTGCAAAGCTCATTCGACTTTGTAGAATGACACTGCTTAACAGCCGTTGTGCAGTTAAAATTGGGAAGGACCTCTCCGCACCGTTTAATACCGAACGGGGTTTCAGACAAGGTGATTCGTTATCGTGCGACTTCTTCAATCTTATTATGGAGAAAATAATGCAAGCTGCTGATCTGCGACATAATGGCACTATCTTCAACAAAAGTGTCATGCTGTTGGCGTATGCCGATGATATTGACATAATCGGCATGAACACGCGAGCAGTCAGTGCAGCATTCTCAGAGTTAGAAAGAGAGTCGCGTCGAATGGGTCTTACTGTGAACGAGGGAAAGACGAAGTATCTAGTGTCAACAAACAAAGAGTCCCGGCGTCTTGGACAGCACGTCACTGTTGACAACTACGCTCTTGAAGTAGTAAGGGACTTTGTTTATATTGGAACCAGCATTAACAGCAGTAATGACGTCAGCCTGGAGATATTGCGATGGATCACTCTTGCAAACAGGTGCTACTTTGAGCTAAGTAAGCAATTGAGAAGTCGGGCCCTCTCCTGAAGAACGAAAACTACACTCTATAAGTCTCTCATCATACCTGTCCTAACATATGGCGCTGAAGCCTGGACAATTTCCACCTCGAATGAGGGAATGCTTGGAGTTTTCAAGAGAAAAGTCCTACGCCAGATCTTTGGACCTATTTGCGTTGGTGGCGAGTACCGAATAAGGTACAACCATGAGCTGTATGAGCTGTATGCTGATATTGACATAGTAAAGCCCATCAAAATCCAGCGGCTGCGCTGGCTAGGTCATGTCGAGCGAATGGAAGAACACGTTCCAGCTAAGAAGGTCTTATATTCATAACCCGCTGGAGGACGACGCAGAAGAGGAAGACCTAACCTCCGGTGGAAAGACCAAGTACTGGAGAACCTGACGGCGCTTGGAATTTCTAAGTGGCACCAGTAGGCGAAGAACAGAGATGGCTGGCGAAGCATGTTATTTTCGGCCTAAATCGATATTCGGTTGTTATGGTCACATAAGTAAGTAAATAAGTAAGTATTTGGTCTGAAAAATGCACCAAATATTTTTCAAAAGGCTATGGACGATGTTTTAAGGAATTTAATGGGAAAATTCTGTCACGTATACATAGACGATATCATTTTTCAAAGAACTTAGAAGAACACAGGCAGCATTTAAATAAAGTTATTGATGCATTAAAAGTGGCTAATGTGAAAATTTCACTGGAATAATCAAAGTTTTATCAGGAAGATGTTGAATTTTTAGGATATATAGTCTCTAACAATGTTATTAAAACTGCTCCAGAGAAAGTGGAAGCAATCCTAAATTTTTCGATACCAACAACTTTACGTCAATTTAGAAGTTTTCTAGGAATGACTGGATACTACACTAAGTATATAAATGATTATGCGAAAATTTCGAAGCCGTTTAGGAAACATATATATGGTGAAACCGGTAGAATATCGTAGTACGTGTAAAAAAAAATTTAAATTACTTTAGAACAGGATGGAATTCTTCCAGTTCAAAAATTGAAAACCTTGCTAGTAAACCAAAGTGGATTGGTACAACCAGTTACAATTACTTTAGACCAGGATGGAATTCTTCCAGTTCAAAAATTGAAAACCTTGCTAGTAAAACAAATTGGATTGGTACAACCAGATACAAAAAAAATATTTTGGCAACAGACGCAACAAATGAAGCTATTGGTGGGGTCTTAAGCCAGGAAGATAAGCCTTTTACTTTTATTTCCAAAACATTAAACTCAACGGAACGGAACTATGCCACTAATGAAAAGGAGCTTTATGCTACTGTTTGGGCATTAAAGAATCTGAGAAAATACTTATATGGAGTATTTGATTTGGAAATTCATACAGATCACTAACCACTGACATTTGCAGTTTCTTCGAGAAACCCTAATGCCAAAATTAAGCGATGGCATGCAATTATTGAAGAGTACGCCCCAAAAATTTTCTATAAGCCAGGTAAAACGAATGTAGTTGCTGATGCACTTTCAAGACAATATCTGAATCATTTATCTGATGAATCGTCTATTTCATGAAGCCAGCATTCTGCTGAAAGTAACGATCAACTGCAAATTCCGGAAACCAAGAAGCCACTAATTCAATTTAAACAGCAAATATTATTCAGTAATAATAAATTTACTATTATGAACAGTTAAAAGTTTTTGACAATATAATACACCTAGTTGAATATGATACAGTTGAAAATTTAATGATAATATTTAAAGAATTTATTAAACCAGATTTCGTGACTGCTGTTCATTGCACGACTGAGGATTTATATAAAATAAAAGAAAAACTAAAGGAAACATTTTCGAACAAATTTGTATATACTGCAAATTTTCCAATGGATATTACTAATAAAGAAGATCAGGTTAATATCATTGAATCAACCCACTATAGAGCACACAGGAGTAGTAAAGAAAATATAAATCTCGTTTGAAAAATGTATTATTGGTTAGAAATCCAAAAACAATTTAAACAATTCACTCGCAATTAAGAATCTGTAACAAAAACAAGTATGATAGACACCCGAAGAAAGTTCCAATTGGAGACGCTCCAACCAAGATATAAGAAACAAAAAGTAAAGGTAGATTTAAGAAATAAAGTTAAATTTAAAAGAAAAATCGAGTAGTTCATAAGGATAATATAAAATCTTAATTTTTAAATATTTCAGAATATTAGTTGTCTTAACAATTGTAGTAACGACAAAAATGGATACAGTTCACTAGGGCAGACTACGTAATGATATAGGAAGGAGATGTTGAAATTTACAATGACTATGGTAATATATTTCATATAACAAATTTGACTTACTTGAGTGGATTGACAATCGAAGCTAAGACACATTTTTATAAAAAGTTAAATTATCAGGTTAATAATGAAAATAAAGAGGAAATGGACATTTATAAATTAAATTTGGCATTTCAAACGGTGTTCGCGTTAATAGGGATCAAAATGAGACTTCGGTATCCACACCTTGTCTGAGGTCTTCTGTAGAAGTAGTTATGACAAAGCCTACTGCTTCGTGTAACAGAAAAATTACAAATACCGTTAGACGGGGTAGTGCCGGTAACTCTGTTGCTCCGCCTGGTTCTGCTTTCTCTGGGAATTTGGTTGTTCTACCGACTAGAAAAACAATATTTCTGTTTAGATTGTTCTCTGAAATATCTACTGAAGATATTCTGTTTTGCAAAAACAAAAAGTACCATATTCACTTCAAAATTTAATTTTACATACGATAGAAAAGTATCGTCTTTTAAAATTATTGTACCTGCCGATGAATTTGACAAAGTAGTTAGTAAAAGCTTTTGGCTTGTTGGTGTTGAAGTGCGTGTATTCGTGTTCAAGTAGAAACTGAATACCGGTAAGCGGAATGCTCTTACCAGTGTTCACTCAATAACTCCTGAGTCAGTTCCTACCAAAAACTAACTGGTACCTCAACATTCTTACACATGTTGTATCGGAACGTTAGGGGCATAAATTCGAAGGCTCAAACCCTCCATTAATACCTTTATGTATTAATGGAGGGTGTAATAATGTAATACCTTTCAGATTTTCAGAAGGGGCAGTCCCTCTTAAACTGGTGGTGGTATTTTCATAGCGATTAAAAATTGATATCCACCTAAATTAATTTCTCTTCCAGCAACCGAAGACATCGAATTTATTTTTGTTCGATTATGAGAAATTGTTCTCTTCTTAATATGTTCTTACACGCACGCTTCTTTAATCAAGATTGTCTTTAATGATATACAGTGGGTCACAGCTTATTTCGTACAGTGTATATATTTTTATGTACATGGCTGTAACATCGAAACTAAAAAACTTATCGATAAGTTTTGAATGTAGATGTCTGTGTATGTGTTTAGTAAACCTAATAAGAAAACGGGGAACCCCAAAAATTGTTCTTTTTGTCATGCAAGAGAGAAAAACTATTGATCAGCTGATTTTCAGCTCACATCTTATTTCGTACACAAACTTCAATGTAAGTAAGTTTCATTCTGCCGCGCAGTTACAAAGTTTTTTTGAATTGTATGAGTTTTTGGACCTTTTTAACTATTATAACAATTTTTATTATTATTATTTTAAATAGTTTAAGTGCTGTAAATTAAACATTTAGCGTTATGGGTCATCGTACAACGATGGAACAGCGTAAACTGGTAATTAACCATTTTAGGAAAGGTCAGAGTGTGCGAAAAATTGCTGAAATTACAAATTTAAGTGCCTCAACTGTCCAATACATCATTCAACGCTTCGTTCGCGAAAATCGGTTGGAGAACAAGGGCAGAGAAGCACCTAATAAGATTTTCAACGCTTCAGACGAGCGTTATATTGTACGAAAAATTAAGAAAAATCCAAAGTTATCCGCTCCGAAGTTGGCTGCAGAGGTTCAGCGTGAAATAGGAAAATCATCCAGTGCTGAAACTGTCCGACGTGTGCTGCGCAATCATGACTTGAACGGTCGAGTAGCCCGA
The DNA here is from genome assembly GCA_963854835.1 of Megamerina dolium. Classification (NCBI taxonomy): domain Eukaryota; kingdom Metazoa; phylum Arthropoda; class Insecta; order Diptera; family Megamerinidae; genus Megamerina; species Megamerina dolium. The sequence continues at coordinate 18,832,029 of OY978530.1, read as the reverse complement.
AAGAAACCATTCATTTCGAAAATGAATATACAACGCCGACTTGACTTCTCCAAAGAGCATATTATTAATACTCCTGCGTTCTGGAATACCGTTATTTTCGCGGATGAGTCTAAGTTTAATATTTTTGGCTCGGACGGAATGTCATATGTTTGGCGTAAAGCTAATACCGAGCTAAACAAGGAGAACCTTAAGCCCACAGTGAAGCATGGTGGCGGTAGCGTGATGGTTTGGGCCTGTATGTCAGCAGCCGGAGTAGGTGAATTGGTTTTTATTGAGGGAACAATGGACAAAATGAAGTACCTCGAGATTCTGAAAAACAATTTACTTCAAAGTGCAGACAAACTGGGTTTGCGGGAAGAATTTCGGTATTACCAAGATAATGACCCAAAACATAAATCTGGGATTGTGCAATCTTGGCTTATTTGAACTGCTCACACTTGATGTCTCCACCACCACAGTCACCTGACATGAATGTGATTGAAAATCTTTAGTCTATTTTGGACAATAAAATAAGAACACACAAGATTTCTAATAAGCAAGACCTAAAGAAGGTACTGATGGAGGAATGGAAAAAAATCACACCAGACATCACTCAAAAATTGGTGGATTCAATGCCAAATAGACTCCAGGCTATCATTAACGCTAAGGGATGTCATACTAAATATTAAAATCAACTTACTTTGTTTTTAGTTTGAACTTAAAGAGACTGTACGAAATAAGCTGTGACATGAATTTTCCTATTTTATTCTTATTTTATTTTTTTATAGTGTCAAACACTAAAATTTTGAAAAAGTAAATTTTGGAAAATAAAAAACAAACCTTCCTTTCAAAAATGGCATTTATATTTTGTTCAAATTTTTGCTATATTAGGAATTACGACTGCAGCAATTTTTAAACTGTCACTGTACGAAATAAGCTGGGAGCCACTGTACATACACACACACATATATATATATATATATATATATATATATATATATATATATATATATATGTGTTTCCAGCTGTAACAGAAAGTATTTAAGACAATAAAACCAATCTGGTTTATAGGTCTCTCACACACACACACACACACATATAAATATATATATATATATATATATTTATATATATATATACATATATATATATATACATATATATACATATATATATGTATATATATATATATATATATATATATATATGTGTACATATATACATATATATACATATATATATATACATATATATATATATATATATATATATATATATATGTGGGTGTGTGTGTATGTGGTTGTCATGGAGTTCTTTAAAAGCTTTTCCATTGCACATTGTTACTACGGAACAATTGCCAATTGCTTGCCAACAAGTGAGTATCGTTCGAAACAAAAATCTCTTCTATATTAAATTTGTTATGTTTCAGCCAGGGATTGAACCCACCACCTTCAGATCAGAAGGCCAACACACTAACCACTAAGCTACGGCACGCACAATATATAGATAAATACAGTGAATTTCATTAGGATTTAGTTTGTTATTGTTTGGTTTTGAAATTATTCTTACCTGAAGCGCACGAATATGAATATTCCTGCTCTTATGGTTGAAAGTGGTCAAGACCCAAACCGACTAACGCACTGCTCCAAGTGATGACCTTGCAGGCCAGCAAACACAAAGGCTACAGAAGATGATCAGTATTGATTTCTGAGAAACGAAACTGATGTCAGAATGAACGTACCACTGGCTTGAATTAATCCGAAGGTGCAGCGGGTGGAGTGAAGCAGAAGGAACTATCAGTCTCCAAAGATCGGAAACAAAGTGACAAAAATAGTATTCACAGACAGTCACCACAAAAGACCATATATAAGTGCTATCCATGAGATGCTCATGTATGCGGAGTATAATTTCTCCTAACGCGAGATTTGAGCCATACCTCAACAGATATCGCAACGTTTTACACCCTCGACTCTAAATTACTGGGTAAACCAGGTACATGCATTAAGTGACATCGGCATAGATGCAAACGAATTACATGAGATCGTTGGAGTGCTAAAAGTCTTCACTATAGACCAACATAGAGAACCACTAGTGTGCTGCAATGTAGTCACAACAATGATCGATATTTTGTTACAAAAGCGGTAAAGCTATGTGATTACACCCAAATACCCAAACTGTAAAGCGGGAAACTCGATGACGAACGTTCTGTTCGGACGGTGGGAATCACGTTCGACGCAGACTCCCGCAATCTATCCCCACAAACCATAGATGAAGAATCAATAGCCTTACAGTCAGCAGCAGTTGGAGGAACTGTGATAATTTGAACCAAAACTAATAATATAACAATAATAATATTGTATGATAAGATCATTCTTAGTAATCTCGCAACTAGCAAATATGTCTTTGTATTTAATACATAGATGTCTCACACATGTTTTTAGGGCTATATACTTTCTTACTTACTTATGTGGCCATAACAACCGAATATCGATTTAGGCCGAAAATAACATGCTTCGCCAGCCATCTCTGTTCTTCGCTAGCTGGCGCCAGTTAGAAATTCCAAGCGCCGTCAGGTTCTCCAGTACTTGGTCTTTCCACCGGAGGTTTGGTCTTCCTCTTTTGCGTCGTCCTCCAGCGGGTTCCGAATATAACACCTTCTTAGCTGGAGCGTGTTCTTCCATTCGCTCGACATGACCTAGCCAGCGCAGCCGCTGGATTTTGATGCGCTTTACTATGTCAATATCGGCATACAGCTCGTACAGCTCATGGTTGTACCTTATTCGGTACTCGCCACCAACGCAAATAGGTCCAAAGATCTTGCGTAGGACTTTTCTCTCGAAAACTCCAAGTATTCGCTCATCCAAGGTGGAAATTGTCCAGGCTTCAGCGCCATATGTTAAGACAGGTATGATGAGAGACTTGTAGAGTGTAGCTTTCGTTCTTCGAGAGAGGGCTCGACTTCTCAATTGCTTACTCAGCCCAAAGTAACACCTGTTAGCAAGAGTTATCCTACGCATGATCTCCAAGCTGACGTCATTACTGCTGTTAATGCTGGTTCCAATATAAACAAAGTCCCTTACTACTTCAAGAGCGTAGTTGTCAACAGTGACGTGCTGTCCAAGACGCCGGGACTCTTTGTTTGTTGACACTAGATACTTCGTCTTGCCCTCGTTCACCGTGAGACCCATCCGACGCGACTCTCTTTCCAACTCTGAGAATGCTGCACTGACTGCTCGCGTGTTCATGCCGATTATGTCAATATCGTCGGCATACGCTAACAGCATGACACTTTTGTTGAAGATAGCGCCATTATGTCGTAAATCAGCAGCTTGCATTATTTTCTCCATAATAAGATTGAAGAAGTCGCACGATAACGAATCACCTTGTCTGAAACCCCGTTCGGTATTAAACGGTGCGGAGAGGTCCTTCCCAATTTTCACTGCACAACGGGAGTTATGCAGTGTCATTCTACAAAGTCGAATGAGCTTTGCAGGAATACCGAACTCAGACATTGTTGCGTAGAGGTAATCCCTTACCGGACTGTCGAAAGCGGCTTTATAATCAACAAATAGGTGGTGTGTGTCGATCTGTTTTTCTTGGGTCTTCTCCAGGATTTGGCGCAGTGTGAAAATCTGGTCGATGGTGGATTTACCAGGTCTGAAGCCACACTGATAAGGTCTAATCAGGTTGCTGAGCATAGGCTTCAACCTTTCACACAGTACGCTCGATAGAACCTTGTACGCGATGCTCAGGAGACTTATTCCACGGTAGTTGGCGCAAATTGTGGGGTCTCCTTTTTTATGTACAGGACAGAGCACACTGAGCCTCCAATCATCAGGCATGCTTTCATCCGACCATATTCTGCTTATGAGCTGGTGCATGCGGGTGAGCAGCTCATCGCCTCCGGTCTTAAACAACTCGGCAGGCAGGCCATCAGCACCTGCAGCTTTGTTGTTCTTCAGCCTTAAAATGGCCGTTTCAACCTCGTCATAGTCGGGTGGTGGAATATCAACACCATCATCTGTAATTGGGGTTATCGGGCATTCTCCTCCACTGGCGGAATTGTTCGTAGCATCGCCATTCAGTAACGTGGAGAAGTGTTCCCTCCATAGGCTCAGTACACTCTGGACATCCGTAACCAGATTCCCATTTCTATCACGACAAGAAGAGGCTCCGGGATTTAAACCTCCACTCAGGCGCTTGATCTTTTCAAATAATTTTCGAGTCTCATTCTTGTCGGTACACATCTCTATCTCCTCACACTCGCGTCTTTCCAATTCCCTCTTCTTGCGCCTGAAAAGACGTCTCTCTGCACTCCTTTTCACTCTATACCGCTCCTCAACAGCTCGCGTTACGCCTGTACGCAGGATTTTCTGTAGGCGGCGTCTTTCTCTGCGGTAGCGTCGCGACACTCCTGATCATACCACTCATTCCTCAGAGGCCGGTAGTAACCGATTACCTCCTCGGCAGCAGTAGTCATGGAGTGGGATATATGTGTCCACCGTGCGCATGTATCATCAAGTGGGGGAGTGTTCTGCATAAGCAGATCCGATAGTCGAGTGGAAAATGCATCTGCTGTCTCTGGTGATCGCAGCTTACTGACGTCGAGCTTTTTCTGTGTGGGACTTCTCTTGTTATTTGCGACACATAGGCGTGTGCGCACCTTAGCTGCAACAAGGTAGTGATCCGAGTCGATGTTGGCACCACGGATCGATTTCACGTCCATCACACTGGAAGCATGCCTTCCGTCAATCACCACATGATCAATTTGGTTGATCTGGAGACAGTCATGGCGCTTTGTGGATGTCGAGATGCTGGAATCTGGTACCACTAATTACCATGTTTCGTGCTGCGGCGAAGTCAATCAGCCTCATTCCGTTATCGGAGGTGTTGTGGTGGAGGCTGAATTTTCCGACAGTTGGACCAAAGGTACCTTCCTTGCCCACCCTGGCATTAAAGTCGCCAAGCACGATTTTGATATCGTGGCGGGGGCAGCGGTCATAAGCTTCTTCGAGGCTCTGAAAGAAGCTCTCCTTGGTCACATTGTCCTTCTCATCCGTCGGAGCGTGGGCACATATAAGGCTGATGTTGAAAAATTTTGCCTTGATGCGGATTGTGGCCAGCCGTTCGTTCACAGGCGTGAACTGTGAGACAAGGTGTCGTAGTCTCTTGCTGACCAAAAATGCACATCCTAATTCGTGCCTTTCAGCATGGCAACTGTAGTAGATGTCACAGGACGCTCTTTTGGAGCAGCCCTCTCCTGTCCATCGCATTTCCTGGAGAGCGGTGATGTCAGCTCTGTATTTTTCGAGGACACCAACCAGCTGGATAGAGGCACCCTCCCTATAAAGGGATCGGACATTCCAGGTGCATATCCGTAAATCGTGGTCCTTTTTTCGTTTGCGGGGGTCATCAACAAAAGCGGTAGTCCTTATCCGAGGCATATTTGTTTTTTTCATTGGGGGGGTTTTTTATGTGGCGGGTCCCAAACCCAACGCACAACCTCTAACCGAGGAGATTTTCGCCACTCACTTCAGCCGCCTCCCAGCGGATGCCAGGAAGACGTTGCCCGGTGGTCGCCACATGGAGGGCCCCCATTAATAATAATGAAAGCGCCATCACAGAGTAAGCAGAGCAAGCTATATGACTACCCCTCATTAACAAATAAAGGTATCATCACATAGCGCTCAGATCAAACTACATGACAGCCAGTGAGCTGACTTGCGATGAGTTCAACAAGGATTGCGCTAGCCCCACCTGGTTGAGGCAGTTAGACACGTTACCTTGCGAAAACACCACCAGACCACCTTTTAGGGCTATATAGCGAATATAATATAGTATATAGTGTCACTGAGTTGGAAATATATTAAATAGAGAGTTATCTTTCCCCGTTTCTTGTAAAATGATTTTAAATCATAATAATCATAATACTAGCAATTTTTTGGTGAGCCCGACATGACTTTGATTGCAATTACACATTAGCAATGGTTTTCAAACGGTTGAAATCAAAATGTTGCATTTATATTAAATTTTTTATTTTTCAAACACTATTTCACTACATAGGACTTTTAACACTACAAATGTAATTTTTATGATTGAAATTATCGCGGATTTCAAGCTTACCATTCAAATAAAAACATATCTTCAATAATAAACATATACTGTGTAATATAGGCGTTTTAAGCACATTCACATGATGATAAAAGTAAAAATATGTGCCGAGCTTCAGCTTTATACTTAACATACATTCGTGCACAATCCCATTTACATTAAATGGTCACAAATCGGTCAGATCTGGGAACCCTATTATTTCAGCTCAGCTTGGTGTGTCATTTCATTATAAGGAGACTAATGCCAGATCAACGCTTGCATAGTCTGCAAATTTATTATGAAAATCATGATTTAATTCAAGAGTGTTACTGTGCGCTACGTCCATTTTATGGACGATATAATCGTCCATCCGAGTTATTAATTCGACTTATCTTTATGAAGAATTTTACATAAATATCTCGGCCTATGATCTAATAGGTTCAAGCTGATCTAGAACTTCAAGCCAAATAAGCACCACTCACGCCATACATTCGGTCAATGGGCACAAAACCAACTGAAAGTCATCCCACTGTTTTATCGGAATATTCCGATTATTGATTGAGCTCATTATGGGCTCTGTGGGCATGTCAATAAGCACATTTGCCGTCTTTTGAATAAAGATAATCCACGAGAGATTTATGAGGCATTGCTTAGATCCACAAGAACTCAATGTTTGGTATTCTTTATGGACTGGCGGAATAGTTGGCCCTTACTTCTTTAAAAAAATTGAACGCGTTTTCGTGCGTCAATTGAGTGAAATGTTGACTGAAGATATGGTTATCCAAAAGAACGGGACCACATGCCACACAATGCGTCAAATAATCGACATATTGAAGGAAACATTTGGTATATTTCTCGAAATGGAATATTGGTTTAACCCCCGAGATCGTATGATTTAAGGTCTCTCTATACGCCAGAACACGAATGTCTCGCAATGTCGTTTTATTAATTTTTAAATTATAATTTTCATTGGGTTGGCAACCTACATTAAATTTAATATGTTACTTTTCGATATTTGCAGCTTTCTCTCTCTCTCTCTTTCTACATTTCTCCTTTTGTATTCTTTTGTCACTATTTTACTTTCATTCTTATGTTGGCTACTGTCTAAAACGACAGACAGTGCGCGCAATTTTCTTTCACTTTTAAATATTATAATAGTTTTGCATTTTTATTTTATATTATCATTAAAAACTGCAGTGATTTCTTACTAGCTAAGTGAATTAAACTACAACTCCACATTTTATGGCCCTTCGAGCCGGATAGGCTCCAACGTGTAGAAAAAATATCTTGCTGCCCAGGTACGTGCCAATACGTTTATATACAATTGGCTTTATTTATAAGTCTATATGTATATGTGAATATCCCGTCATTCTCCAATATATTTACATTTATACTCTCGTATTAAGTGCACATATGTATGCGCACATATAAATCCTAAGGACATATTGACACATAGTTATATAAGTCCCGAAATATGTACACATATAGGCCACATTCTGTTGAAGGCCCACAAAGTAATTATAATAAATATATTGGAACAAACCACTTGTTGTTTTTCTTCTCCCACAGTATTCCTACATAAAGCGTACATAACACGGATATTGCGAATCTATTTCCCATACAGCAATTTACCCGCTGATTAGATCGAATTTTAGTCATTACCTCGCTCATAATCACTGCTCGTAATTGTAGCCATTATAATAGCAAGAATATTTAGTTTGCCTTTTATATTTTTTTTAAGTATGTTCTAGTATGTTTTCATGAAATCTGACATTTCAATTGGAAAGTTTGACATTTTTTAGAGTAAACGTACTAAGAACGTTTTGATGTACAAAAGCTATTGGTGTTGTTTATAGTGACTTGAAAAATTCATCTCGGTTAAAAAATGGATTTAACTCCTGAACATTTTCAAGCTATGATTTTTTACGATTTTCCAAGTGAATTATCTCAACAGTGCCTCGATCGTCTTCATGCGGCATTTGGGCATCCTTGGGCATTAGTTCCATCACCGTGCATTCGATAATGCATAAACACTTAGATGCCTGAAAGATTTGTTTTCGTTGGATCCCGTATAATTTAACAATCGCTAAAAAGAGTCTCGCGTCGATTGGTGCAAAGAATCATGAAAAAATTAGATAGCGATGCTTCGTAAGACGTTTATGAGATCGTCATAGATGATCAATCGTGAATATATACGTATGAGCCCGAAACAAAACAGCAATCGACCGTGTGGGTCGATTGGGCAATAAACCCATTTTTGATGATAACTAAATGCATTTTCATACTTTTTAAAAAAATATAAAAGGCAACCCGTATAAGGTAGTAGAACTCTCCTCACTCTATTTTATTGGTTTCTACATTTTGTTTGATCTGTGTGCATTTTTTAGCATATACTACAGTAAGATTACCTGCTGTCGATAAATAATGAACAGCAATAACAAGATCTCTCTAATAAATCTACCTCCCGTTTGTTTATTTTTTCTCTCTCTTATATACTCTATAATATTGAGTACAGAAAATAAACTTACTAGGTAAAACAACACCGAAAAGGAGAAATGGCATACATAAGTGTTAGCATCACTTGATACCAAAGGTTTAATATATTATATATTTGGTATTTTTTGGATTACATATTTGGTATTTTTTGGAACTTGGCATTGTCTCTTTCTGTTCCCTCTGTCCCTAATAATAAAGTTTTTATTAAAATATTCCCGATTATATTGGAAAAATCTCAGACGTGAAGCGTTTCAAAGTACCTACAGCACTTTTTCACAGGAAATTCAGAAAAAGGAACTCGAGACCCTGTGGAATAATTGCAAAAAAACATGGGAGTTAGTTCCTCCCTCTCCCATGCGACATAACTTGTTTTTCAGCCGACTATGTATCGTGGCCACGCTTTTCCGACTTGTTTATGGCGTTATATCGTAATAACGTCTGTCTGTCGCCAGTGGGAAAATTTTACAACTTGCAACAGAAAACCCGAGGTCATGCGCATAGCATCATTCAGTCTACTCCCTTGATTAATGATGGCTTCGCACTATCTTCGGACAATCTCGAGGAGAGATATGAAGATAAGAGCATTCTCGTCAAGTTACAGTTGAAATCTCTTTTCAATCTCCAGGCGGTAGCTCAAGAGGCAGGCCCTATTTGAAAATGATTACAACTTACGATTAATGACAGCATCACAAATCTGAATCTACTGAATATTGACACATCTCACTGGTTTGCAATTTCGTTTATTTGTGTTTCACGAATATTCACGACACATCTCTATGTTGTTGGGAACAGTCGTTAAAAAATAACCGCAAAATCCCAAAGTGGAGTGACTTCGACGTTTTCTTAATCGAGCGATATCAGATATTAGAATCAGACATTTTCGGCTGGATTATCACTGGTCATTATGCGAAACTCCAAGCACATCGACCCATCATCCATTTAAAGTTCTACAGCGAAATTAGTCTACGTCGCTTTGTTGTGTTGTTGCCTTTCAGAAAGCAATTTCTCGAGGAATTAACATTAGGTGAAACTCTCAATTCTTTGTGAGCTCAGTTCTTTTGTAACGAATTGCGGATACTTAAGACCCCACAATTTAAGATCGAAAACGATCAAGTTCTTGCGGAATATCTCGATTTAAGGCGTATGAAGAGAATTGCTCATAACGCGAATTCAGCTCCCGATTTATCATCCTCAAGCGGCAAAAGCCTCAATCACGTGTTATGTACTGATCTTATGCTCCAATTAGATTCAATGGTTCTGACTACCAGATGGAGGCATCGTTTTTAATGCTGATATGGAGAAAATGTTTTGGCAATTTTTCGTGCATCCACTGCGCACGTCATACCAACGAATTTGCTTCCGGAAATGTCAAGATGAAGAACTTCAGACTTTCGAACTATAAACTGTCAGTACAAGAGAATGAATTGGTTTCTCCGATCGCTTCCGATATTTTAAAACACTTAATGTAGGTAGATGACGTACTTGCCGGAGATCATACGCTGAGCGAAGCTATCACGGATATTATGGCCTCTATGTTGAACACAGCATGATTCTAGGTAAGCAAATGGACATAGAATTATAAAGCTGTTCTCATTGACCTCCCTGAAGATAATCTTTTGGATTTTGTGTTCCCGAACTTTTCTGACCAGAGTTCTGTGATAACGCTAGAGCTAAGATGGAATACGGGTTCCGAATACTCCTTCTTTTCACCAGGCCCTCTCCCGAACAAAGCCTATTTTACTAAATAAGAGGTTCTTTCAACAATTACCAAGTTTTTCGACAAATGCCAGATGGTTGGCACCCAAAATTATGTTGTGATGATTGGGATGAAACTGCTAAGCTGTTAACTCTTTACAGTTGGTAGAAAATTTTTATCAGATTATCCAAATCTGACCGCAGTCCACCGTTTATGCAGTTTTCCCAGTTGCAGTTTACGGGCTCCGAATACTCCTTCTTTTCACCAGGCCCTCTCCCGAACAAAGCCTATTTTACTAAATAAGAGGTTCTTTCAACAATTACCAAGTTATTCGACAAATGCCAGATGGTTGGCACCCAAAATTATGTTGTGATGATTGGGATGAAACTGCTAAGCTGTTAACTCTTTACAGTTGGTAGAAAATTTTTATCAGATTATCCAAATCTGACCGCCGTCCACCGTTTATGCAGTTTTCCCCAGACTCCACTGTGTAATTTCACGGTTTTTGCTATGCTTTTGAGAAAGCTTACGCAGCAACAGTGTATATGCGTATGGAGAATCCCACGGGTGAAATTTATACCCATTTGTTGGCGGCAAAATCGCGTGTCGTCCCCGTCAAGACTCAATCGTCACCACGGATGGAACTTTTTGGCTTAAATGGTAGATTCTTTGATAGCGCGACTTCGCATTTCAACTTACACGTTGTTTGCTTGGACCGATTCGACCATTCTACAAAAACCCCCATCTCACTGGTAGACATTTGTGGCGAGTCGAGTTTTTTCCATCATAGAGAAATTTGGAAGTTGGTTCCATGGCAGCTCTTCTGACAACCCTGCCTATATAGCAACCCGAGGAACTACTGCTAAAAAACTTGCTTGTCGTGGAATATGGTGGCGAGGACCATCGTGGTTAAAATTGCCACGGCCCAATTGGCCGATTAAATCTTTACCGAATGATTTGATTGGTATTACTGAAACGAGAACTATAAAATCTCACTATGTGAGATTGCAATCCGCTGATATTTTGGATAGTTTTTCATTTCTCCCACGAGGATTGCGCGTTATTTCATATATATTTAAATTTGTTAACAATTCTCAGGCTACCCAACGAATTGAGCATTGTTTTACGTCTCTGAGTATCTCGTCAGAGGAGATAGCTTCTACCCGAAATAAGCTTATTGTGCACTGCCAAATGCGTATGAATGGCCTCTTGGTACTCTTACGGAGAGAGATTCCCTATTATTCTCCCATATGCTGGTCGATTTACCCAGCTATTACTTGAGTTCGTGAATCTTGCATAGTGCTAACCAGTATTCCCAGATTATGGCCTCATTACCACCCGAAAAGACTTCCTTCACCATCGGTATAGATTTGACCGGCCCATTTGAGATTAAGTCATATCTTGGCCACGCATGTAACATTACGAAATGTTACGTTTGCGAATTCGTAGGCTTTGCCAGAAAAGCTAAACACTTGTAGGCGACGAGTGATATGACTACCCTTTCTTTTCTCGCGGCATTCTCTCGTTTCTTCGTTCCATCGTGGATGTGCGGCAACTATATTCTCTGATAACGTAACATCCTTTGTTGGTGCTTCTCGTGCTCCACGAGCTGAGAACGAGAAGTCTTACATCTTATACGTAAGTACGTGGTATCTTTACTTCTTTCTTCTTATGTGGCCATAACAACCGATGACCGATTTAGGCCGAACATCTAATGCGGCGCTATTCTTCTCTGTTCTTCGCTTGCTGACACCAATTGGATATTCCAAGCGCCGCAAGGTTACCCAACACTTAGTCCTTCCAACGGAGCTTTGGTCTTACTTTTCTTCTTCCCCCTCCAGCGGGTCCCGAATTAAATACCCTCTTCGCTGGAGCGTCTTCTTCCATTCGGTCGACATGAACCAGCCAGCGTAGATGCTGGATTTTGATTCGCTTGACTATGTCAATATCAGAGTACAGCTCATACAGCTCATCGTTTCACCTCATCCGGTACCCGCCATCAACGCCAATAGGTCCAAAGATCCTGTGCAGAAATTTTCTCTCGAAAACTCCAAGCATCCTCTCATCCGTGGTGGAAATTGTCCAGGCTTTTGCGCCATATGTTAGGACAGGAATAATGATGTACTTATAGAGTGTGATTTTCGATCTTCGAGAGAGGGTTCGACTACTCAATTGCGTACTCAGCCCAAAGTGACGTGTTATCCAAGACGCCGGGACTATTTGTTTGTAAACACTAGGTACTTCGCCTTGCCCTCGTTCAGCGTAAGATCCATTCGACGTGACTCTCTTTCTTACTCTGAGAATGCTGCACTGACTGCTCGCGTGTGCATACCGATTATGGCAATATCGTCGGCATACGCCAGCAGCATGACACTTTTGTTGAAGATAGTACCATTATGTTGAAAATCTGCAGCTCGTATAATTTTCTCCTTAATAGGGTTGAAGAAATCACACGATAACGAATCACCTTATCTGAAACCTCGCTCGGTAATAAACGGAAGGGAGAGGTCCTTCCCAATTTTCACTGCACAGCGAGAGTTAAGCAGTATCATTCTGCGGAGTCGAATGAGTTTTGCAGCTATACCTAATTCAGATATAGTTGTGTAGAGGTAATCCCTTATCGGACTGTCGTAAGCGGCTTTATAATCGACGAATAGGTGATGTGTGTCGATCTGTTTTTCTTGGGTCTTTTCCAGGATTTGACGTACGGGCATTGTTTCAATTGTTTGACATAGATTTGTTCCGGAAAGCATCACACGTTGCTTTATGAGAAGCATGTGTGAAGGTTTGAAGCCGCTGCTTAACAACCTGATTGGACCTTATCAGTGTATCTTCAGACCTGGTAAATCCACCATCGACCAGATTTTCACACTGCGCCAAATCTTGGAGAAGATCAGAGAAACACAAATCGACACACACCATCATTCGTCAAGGGATTACCTCTGCACAACAATGTCTGAGTTCGGTATTCCTGCGAAGATAATTCGTCTTTGCAGAATGACACTGTACAACTCCCGTTGTGCAATGAAAATTGGGAAGGACATCTCCCCGCCGTTTAATATTGAACGGGGTTTTAGATAAGATGATTCGTTATCGTACGACTTCTTAAATCTTACTGTGGAGCAAATAATACGAGCAATGGTACTATCTTCAACAAAAGTGTCATGCTGTTGCCGTATGCCGATTACATTGACATAATCGGCATGAACATGCGAGCAGCCAGCGCAGCATTCTCAGAGTGTCGAATGGGTCTTACAGTGAACGATGGGAGAACAAAGTACCTAGTGTCAACAAACAAACAGTCCCGGCGTCATGGAGAACACGTCACTGTTGATATCTACGCTTTTGAAGTAGTGAAGGACTTTGTCCATCTTGTAACCAGCATTAATAACGTCAGCCTGGAAATATCCCTAAGGATCACTCTTGCTAACAGGTGCTACTTTGGGCTAAGTAAGCAACTGAGAAGACGCGCCCTCTCTCGAGAAACGAAAACCAAACTCTCTCTCATCATGACTGTCCTTACACATGGCGCCGAAGCCTGGACAATTTACATCTCAGATGAGAGAATGTTCGGATTTTTCGAGATTAAAATCCTACGTAAAATCTTTAGACCTATTTTCATTGGTGCCGACTATCGAATAAGGTACGACCATGAGCTGTATGAGCTGCGCATTAAAATTCAGCCGCTGAATTGGCTAGGTCATGTCAATGGAAGAACACGCTGAGGCTAAGAAGGTGTAGAATGTTTTGACTATTGAAGATAACATGTAACATATAACATAAGCCCTTGAACTTGGTTAAAATGGAGAAAAGTTGTTTATCCAGGAAGTAACACCAAGTAACATATAGAAATTAAGACAAGCACGTTAACCCAGATTATGCTACTGTAGTATTAAAACAACAAGCCATAAAATGACTCATCAGCGAATATGCTGATAGTGCCGTTATATTTTCTGTATGCGGTGCGAGAGACTATTGTTTTACACATCTTCAGTCATTGTTTTGAATCAAACGTTATCGTTGCTGTGTCTGCTATTTTGATTTTAGTAAATTAGTTTTTTAACATGACTTTTGTGAAGTGAGTATGGTATAGCAAATTTATTTATTTTTGATATAATTGAATGAATTGTAGTTGTTGCACATAATAAATACACAAAACAACAACAAACATTGTGTTTTAACTGTTTTGTCGTAGAGTAATTAGCTCATGAATTTGATGTTGTTTTAAAACGCCAGTAGTAAAATCAACTGTTGTTTGTTCGCTTTAGACGTACAGGTAAGCGCGGCCTGCAGCTGCATGAAATTTTGGAGGAATTAGAAAAAGATGACGACTGCCTGTTACCCGATGCTATTACAATTTTTCCGCCTGAAAACTGTAATGCAGATGTGACAGATGAAGATTCTGGGGAAGAAAACGAAATTTTTTTACATAATTTACCTGGCTCGCAGCTTCGAGCTCCAGTGGAACTTCTATATGATTCTAGTGAAAGCGAAGATGATGATTTGCTGCTAAGTCAACTTGCTAAGCGTCTGCGAACGGATTCAGATTCCCTGTTACCCACAACTTCAACAACCTTCGGAACTATTGTCCCCAAAAATAAATCATATAGGTCATCGCGTGACATACAACCCAAAACTAATAATAGGAGTGACATGGAAGGGGCGAAACTCAAACAAACTCCTTTGTATTATTTTAAATGTTTATTTGATGAAAACATTATAAGTATGTTCGTGAAATACACGAATATGTACGCCACTCAAAAAAACAAAGTAGGAAATGTGACCAATGAGGAAATGCAGTCTTTTTTCGAAATTTTGCTGTTCAAACTGCCAGTATCGGAAACTTAGATTAGGAGCCAGTGTAATCCTGCAATATGCTGATGTTCTTCGAAAAATTAACACCCAGGCACCCTTTCATTTGTTTTTTGACAATTTCTTTACCTCGATACCGTTGATTGATGAGTTAGGTAAAAGAGAATTCAAGGCGAGTGGAACGATAAGGGAAAACCGCTTATCCAAAAGCCCTTTGCCAACAAACAAGGAAATGCAGAAATTACCCCGAGATTCCTACAAATTCAAAGCAAATGGAATGATAACAGTGTTGTTACAGTGGCATCAAACGACGCAAAAGTGAATCCTGTGAACAAAATAAAACGGTTTTCTCGACAGCAAAAGGCGTTGATAGAGCTGATCAGAATATAAGCCTTTACAGGACTTCAATTAGAGGAAAGAAATGGTATTTTTCTCTTATTTCTCACTGTCTCGATATGACACTCCACAATGCATGGCAACTATATAAAAATAACAATGGTGAATATGACCATCTACACTTCCGCCGGAGTGTAGCGACCGGAATTTTGGAGACTTTTAAGAGGGCAGATCAGCGAAAGCATGGACGTACATCGAAAGCTTTTCACGAGACTTCACGTTTTGATGGTATAGGGCACATAATAAAATATCGACAAAACCAATTACGTTGCGCTTTTTGTCATAAACACGCAAATTTTACTTGTAAAAAATGTGATGTTACTCTTCATCCAAAAAATTGTTTTGAAGATTATCACACTCCTACATAATTCTTTTTTTTCAAACTTCACTTATTCGAAAATATAAGTATAAATACTATAATAAATATAAACATGCAACTTTCAAAGCGTTCCTTTTCTTCCCACGGAATAGTAGGTCATTTTACTACCGTTGTTTAAAAACGACACCGAGTTTCCACAAGAGAAAATTTGAAAAAAATATTTTTCCTATTTCTTTTACCAAGTATTAAGTATGCCCCTAAAAAATTATTAAAATCTAAAAAAAAAAAATTTTCAGTAATATCCGGGTTAACTTTGTTAAAACGGGGATAAGAAGAAATAAACACTTTAACAGTTTGAATATTTCTCGTTCTATATTGACTCAAGTAGCTCCAAAATACTATTTTATTGCTAACTTTCAACAAAATACAACAAACATATGTACAGATGTGTATGTGGTACATACAAATATATAAGTACATGGCAAATAATGCAGCATCGTTAACTTTTGAACGCATGATTATTATTTGGTAAACAATTAAATTCGTTTCTTTTTTTTATTTTCTTCATGCTATAGTTCACTGTACCGAAAAGTAGGAATTTTTGCTTGCATAAGAAAAAAGGCACAATGAACTCCAGCAGACGTAATATTGATAAAAAGCATTATGCATAGCTGTCGCAATTGAAAGCTGTCTAAAGGTCGAAATTCCATGTAAGCTTATGTGCACCCGTGTGTATGTATGTATGTATTTGTATTCGCGCTGCATGGTCAGTTCGTAGATGGAATGATTGACAGTAAAAGTACTTATGGAAATATTTTGCATATTCTAATATTACGCGGAACTGTCTTCTTATACGTTTGATGGAACGTGTACTAAGAGGACTACACTGAAAAACTTGCTTGGTGTGCCTCGATGAGATTATCGTGATGGGAAATGATTTTAACGATCACCTGGAAAAGCTGAAAGAAGTATTTGAGCATACACAATTCGCAGGGCTTAAATTGCGTCCGGTGTCCGCTTTCCAGCCGAGAAGTTAAGTATCTTGGTCGTAAAGTAATCACGTAATGGGTACATACCAATGAGGAGAAGTAAAAGAATGGCCTATTCCGACAAATCTTCATGAGTAGAGAAGCTTCCTAGGCTTGTGTACCTGTTACAGATGATTTGTTCCTGGATTTACAAACATCACCAGCAGTTAACAAGAAAGAACAAACCATTTGTTTGGGGCGAGGATCAACAGAATGCGTTCGAACAGTTGAAAGAACGACCTTGTTCAATATTAGCGTATCCAGTACTTGGTCAAAAGTTTGTGTTGGACACAGATGCGGGTGGCTATGGAATAGGTAGTGTGCTCTCCCAGATCATAGATGGATAAGAAAAAGTGATAGTATATTGTAGTAAAACTCTGTCTATGCCAGAAAGACTCTACTGTGTCACTCGAAGAGAGTTGCTGGAAATACTGTAATGGGTAAAGTATTTCCAAAATCCAAAAGGGTAATTAGCACGCTGGATTGAACAGGTGCAGAGTTATGACTTTACAATCGAGCATCGTATAGGAGAACATCATGATAACACTACCTCGTCATCCTTGCAAAATGGAATGTAACCATTGTTCTCAAGTAGAAAGAGAGAAGTAGATAAATACCAAAAATATGGCAGATGTTTAACAACAAGATGGAGGCCAGGTATGACTTGAAAGCAAATTCAAAATGGTTCTATGAGCGAGAGCTTAATGCTTCATAATACACAACGAAAGAAAAGCTTGTCAACTAAACTACAGACTCATTATTATGGACCATATGAGATAATTAGAAAAGTTAATGATGTAGTATATCGTATTCAACGTGTCTGAAAGCAAAGTTGAGCAAAGTTGAATGTAGTATGCTTGGAATGGCCTGCGCCATATCAGGGGGAAGCAATGTAACGAATATCGTAGGTTATTCATCACAAATTGTGAATAGCACCAATAATGATAACATCGGAACGAATTTCAACAAAAAGGAATAGGCGATAACCAGAAAAAGCCAACGAGAAAGAAAAAGGAGAAACTCGATTACGATAAAGGAAGAGTGGAGTAATGCCACAGAGTACAATGTGCGACAATTATGTATTAAGACTCGAACCATATCTCAGCAACCAAGTGCGCCATCTATGTGTGAGAAAACATGCGTTTTGAAGTTTTAACCTTCCTCTACTAACTGTCAAAATTTCATGGCATTTGGTTGACATTTAATGTTTATGACATTCATTTTACAAAATACATGTTCGTTTGATGTTGAAATTTCAACATGGAGCAAAGAGCGGTCATTAAATTCCACATAAAATTTGGTAAAAATGAATCAGAAACATTCGGAATGATGCAGCAAGCGTATGGCGATGCTTGTTTATCAAGATCAAATGTTTTTATATGGCATAAACGGTTTGTGGATGGCAGAGAGTGGCTGGAAGATGAAATAAAAGAAGGAAGGCCAATGTCATTGCGGACGCCGGAAGCGATCTGATGGATGGTGAAAATGATGGAAGAGGCCTTAAACGTCAACAGAAACACTATCCGACTCATTCTTCTCGAGGATTTGGGCAAAACAAAGGTCTGCGCGAGATTTGTTCCACACACATTGACCGAGAACCAAAAATTAATGAGAGTCAGTCATTCTAGAGACATGGTTGCAGCTGCAGAAAATGATCTAAACTTCCTGAAAACAATTGACATGCCTACAGAATCAAAAATGAGCCCCATCACTAAACGGACTATTCCTATAAAACAGTCGGTTGAATTTCAGTTGTTTTTCAGTTGGGTGATGCTCATTTGGCCGAGATATTTATGTAAAATTCTTCATAAAGTGAATGCATACAACTCCAATTGCTCCGCGCTATAGCGAATCAACTCATATGGGTCCTCCTCAACAATACGCTCTACAGAAGCAATTGCATCTCCGGTGAGCACTGTATGACATATCTGGGGATGCGTATTATACCGTCCATTAAATGGCATTGCTAATGTTTAATTGTATGTCGGGATACCTAAGAAATTGCTAATATTATGAGTATTATTAATATATTATTTGTATCAAAATAATTTTGCGAGAAACGGTTAAGATGTGCTCTCTATTTAATACATTTCTAACTCAGCGCAACTATATACTTTATTATATTCGCTATATAGCCCTAAAATATTTATGTATTGAAAACGAAGAAAAATTTGCTAGTTGAAAGCACAGTTGTCTTTTATATACAGTGAGCGACAAAAGTCTACGTACGGCGACCATTTCGGCTATCTGACATGTCCAAAAGCATAATGAAAAGAAGTAATGATGCAATTTTGTTTTAAATATGTTTTTATCATTACATAGCAAAAATTATCTTATTTCATTAAAAACTTAACAAGTTATTAACATAAAACGAAAAAAATTCAATGACAAAAGTCTACATACGGCGCGCATTCCACGCTTCTTTTTTGTTGTGTGTTGCGGCGCAATAACGGGAAAGTACCGCTAGTTACATTTTGCTGTTTTGCTTGGTAATAGACATACTTGGATTGCATTTAGTTGTATTTTGGCTGTTTCCAGAAGTTCGTGGTTGTGACAATGGCTTCCCGTAAAGAAATATCAATTGATTTGCGAAACTTAGTAGTAAATTATAGAAATGAAAACAAATCGTATGGTGAAATATCAAGCTTATTAAATTTAACAAAATCAACAGTTCAAACAATGTTCAATAACTACAAAAAAACGAATAGTCTTGAAAATAAACCGCTTAGTGGTCGCCCAAAGAAGCTTAGTCGCAGAGATGTATCGTTCATTTTGAAAGAAGTGGATCAAAATCCGAAAGTGGCAGGCACTAAGTTGGCCGCAGAGCTAGCAACTAGGTCAAATACAAATGTGCATCCACGAACAGTTCAAAGAGCCTTGAATAATAATGGGTTTCACAGCAGAACTACGCGTAAGAAACCGTATATAAGTGAAAAATATCGCAAACTTCGTTTGGAATTCGCGCAAAAGCATTTAGACAAGGGAATTGATTTCTGGAAACGAGTATTATTTACAGATGAGTCAAAATACAATTTATTTGGAAGTGACGGTAGAGCCAAAATTTGGAGAAAACCAAATACCGCAATGAACCCGAAACACTTAGTTCCTACGGTGAAGCATGGCGGTGGGAGTGTAATGGTTTGGGGCGCTGCATCTGGAGTTGGAAATTTGGTATTTGTGGAGGGTAACATGGATCGCTTTCAATATAAATCTATTTTGAAACAAAACTTAAAAGCATCGGTTGATAAACTATGCCTTGGTGAGAGTTGGATCTTCCAACAGGATAGCGATCTAAAACATACCGCCCACATCGTGAGGGACTGGCTGCTTTACTACGCTCCACGACAACTGTATTCACCTCCTCAAAGCCCAGACTTAAATATTATTGAACACGTTTGGGAGCTTTTGGAGCGGAAGATACGGAAACATCACATTACTAGTGCCCTAGTACTAAAAGAGAAGCTGCAACAGGAATGGCAACAAATAACTGCCCTTGAAATCGAAAATTTAGTCGTTTCAATGCCCCGACGTTTGCAAGCAGTTATAGATGCTAGTGGAGGGTCAACCAAATATTAAACGACGACTTATTTTAACTTTTAGTGCCTTATCAAAGTATTTCCTTTTGATTTTCAAATCGTACGTAGACTTTTGTCATTGAATTTTTTTCGTTTTATGTTAATAACTTGTTAAGTTTTTAATGAAATAAGATAATTTTTGCTATGTAATGATAAAAACATATTTAAAACAAAATTGCATCATTACTTCTTTTCATTATGCTTTTGGACATGTCAGATAGCAGAAAAGGTCGCCGTACGTAGACTTTTGTCGCTCACTGTATATGTATAACCTAAATATTTTTACCGATAGAATACTGTAGTTATACGTTGTTTGAAATTTAAAGGATGATTCCTTCAGATTGGATTCGCTAAAAATATACAGTATGAACCCGAAGTGTTTGCATGACCATGGCCTTAACACACCGTCTATAACAGTTTCACGATAAACATGTGCGTTTATCTTCACGCCACTATCCGAAAATACAACCGGAGAGTAACTATCGGTAGTCACTACGGCCCTAATCATAAAGTGGTCATTCTTTGATCAACATTTTGGTATGTTTTCTTAGATCATGATCGTTTTGTTTATTGACATGTTGTTCGATTGAGAATTACGTGTTGTCAAAGAAGACGGTGTTCGACAATTGATCGCTTTTTTGTAACTGTTTTGCTCTTTCCACTCTAAGCTTGAGACTTTTATTCAGGTCTGATTTTTCAAGAAATGATGCTACCGTTCGTTTTATATGTTGAGTTGTTAAGCTTAGCAGTCATTTTTCTTCTAACCGCGAATTATTTTACATTCTATCGTTCACTTTCATATAAATCTTGGAGATATTTCTGTTTTTTTTTTACCATCTTCATAGCGTTTTTCAACGCTATCTTTACTTTTGCAGATGATACAGTCATATAATGCCTTCCTCCAGACCTGATATTGGCATAACAATTTCTCCAAGAAGATGCAAATACGCTCCAAAACTGGCTTGACTGCTGGATAATAAAAGTCAAATCACTTCCAAATCGATCCTTCAGGCTTCTGAAACAAAGTATCTCAGAATGGATCTCGATCGTAGACTATAAGTAGCAAAACAACCCAGATGAAGCTTAAAGTAAATAAATTGGCCTGGCTCTTAAACAGACAATCAAAGTTCAAACTAGACAATAAAGTACTGCTTTATAAGGCTGTCATTAAACCCATATGGACTTACCGTATTCAACTCTGGGGTACTGCATCACCATGAAATGTGGAAAAACTCTAAATAACCCTATCTAAAATCCTTCGAGTGGTTGCCAATGCTCCTTGGTACATTAAAAACTCTAACATCCATAGAGACTTACACATTCCGGTTGTAACTGATGAAGTTTCCACATTTGCTAACAACTACTTGGCTAAATTTGAGAGGCATTCCAATGATTTGGGGTTATGCCTACTAAAAAGTCAGAGTCATATCCGCCCAAAAGAGAAAGGACGTTTTAAAATTCAAGGCAATTTGAAGGTATGGTATATGATTTATATTGTAACGAGTATCGATATCGAATATCAATACAAATAGTTGATGCACACGCTAAAGTGAAGTATCGAAACAGATGTGAACTAATAGGAATATGTGATAATGAGAACAACCGAACAAGAAAGAAGGAGAATAAACTCGATGACGTTAAAAGAAGATTTTAGAGTGTTGCTACAGAGTATAAGTATAGCGAGTTTGTTGAAAATCAATAAATTCATTCCGAAACTGATGAAACATTGATAGAGTAGCGAACTCAATTTCGATAATCGCAGAGGCAACATAACACGATAGCCAGTTAAAGTATAAAGTAAATTAAAAAATTATGTAAATATAAGTAAATAAATTGTTGTTGCATATATGTATTTAATACAGAATAAGTGTTGTAGTTATTATTGACAGAATCCACTGATCGAACAAGGTGGATTCAGCAAGAATTAAACGTTCAGAAAATGAAAACAGAACAGTTCGTGGCAGAAGTGGGATTCTGTTAAGATGGAGAAAATTTACTAACTGAAAGTGGATAAATTAAAAAGTAGATGAAATTTCCGGAGCTATTAATGACAAAGTTACAAAGCTGAAGAACATGTGTTTGATTTGGATGATAAGCTTGTGAGAGCAACTTTGATACCGCCGCAACCAAAGTACAACTATTATTGATCAGGTTTGATCCATTCAGTATCTGTTACTAGGCACAAACCCTTACAAACAAATGCGAATCAAAACATGATATACCAACGATGGAATATCATGGTATAGCAATGTCAATAGAATGGTACGCTCGTTTTAAAATAGGGGTATATAGAACAAAAAAAAATCAGAATACAGTTTTCTAAAAGCCATCAAAATGAAAGATTCGAAATCACTTTGATATCGAAAAAATTGATTTTTATGTATTCATTTACATCAACATACATTCCAGTTGCCCTACCTGTATGATTATACTGTAGTACTAACATTAAAAAAACCGACATGAAAGTGGAGCCACGATTGTTAGCAACGAGTTCGAAAGCACGCAATGATCGAATCACGATGAGAAAGTCAGATTCGTCGAGCGATGCGGTCGCATATACGAATAAGCAGCGAAATGCCTTTTATTGTTAACCGATTAAAATATTGCTGCAAAAACGATTGATCGCATGACTATCCCATACGTATACGTATACCGAAAAAAACTACTGGAGATAGCCAATATGCTATTTAAATTTTAAGATGCAAAATAAGTTGAACTAATTAAAAATTATAAGTCTCCATAGGGTTGTTCACTTAGTACAGCTCTAAAAATTATTGGTTTTCCATTTTTGGCTAATTATAACGGCAGAACCCTTGTGACATCCTTTTTCTGGGCTTTGTCACAGAGTTCTTTTAGAAGCTTTTTCATGGCACGTTTTTACTGTCGGAAGAATTGCCAATTGCTTACTGACAGGTGGGTACCGTTCGAAAGAAAAATCTTTTCGATATTAAATTTGTTATGCATCAGCCGGGGATTGAACCACGACCTACAGATCAGAAGGCCAACACACTAACCACTGAGCCACGGCACGGGAAATGAATATATCTATATATTTTGTTTCCTATATATTTTTTCTTTTTTGCGACTCTTAAAGCGGTGAATACTAAGTAGCAATTGGTGAATTTATATTTTATGTAAAAAGAAAATTTTATTCCGTTCGGAGAGACCACGCGAACCACACGTTACATCAAATTGATTTTTATAAGAAAGCCTTTGTGAAATAATTTACATGTAGATTTGTGAAAGAAAAACATTCACCAATTTCAATACTATGTATAAGCTCTATATATTAATCTAACAAAAAAGAAAGATGATTGAAAAACCAAACATAAAAAATCCTCTGGGCGTTTTACGTTCACGTGCCGCTTAATTTGCTCTTTTTATCGTTCGGCTCTAGATTAAAGTAATTTTATATGGATCTAAAGGTGTGTTTTTTTAGATACGGTAAAAAGGTATGAATTGGTGTTGAATTGTAAATTTCAAATAAATATTAAATAATATAAACAGAATTAAGACTACAGTACAATTAGAAAAAAATTCAAGTATTCCCTTTGGTGGTACAAGTTGCAATTTTGGTGTACAAAAAAGCATAGTGAAGGAACACGAAGACTACACTTGGTGTTTTTGGTTGCAATTCGTTTCAATAAATTTGTGTGCCAAGTCAGCAGTAGAGAGAGAGAGAGCGCACATAGGCCAGAATTAGGCCCGTTGTGATACCGTCGCACGGATTTTTCCTTCACCTAGCTACTCGCTGAACCAACCGGAACGTTAAATGAATTTTAGGAGATTGAGAATATCAATCTAGTATAGTTGGGCTAGGTCACTCAAATGGTAGTGTCCTAGGAATTTTTTTCGATTTTTGCATAAAGCGGGGCAGGTGCATAGCAGATGTGAGATCGTCTCGAGTTCCTCCTCATCTCTGCAGCTTCTGCAGAAGTCAAAAGTGAGGTTGCTCAGACCTAATCTCACAGCGTGAGGACCTATGAGACAGTGACCAGTGACCACTCCCACATAGGTCGAGATATCTACCCTATTAAGATCGGCAAGTTTACGTGAACGTTTCTTGGTGAGTAGGGGCCACAGCAATTTCGCCGTCCTACAGATGAGTGTATCCAAATTATGCTTACACGTGGCTATGGGGATCCCTAACCGAGAATTCTCCTGGGTTAGGGGCTCATTTGTACCCTGTCTTGCAAGCTCGTCGGCTATGCAGTTTCCTCGTATACCCCTGTGTTCGGGTACCCAGCACAGGAGAATATTTTGCTGCTCAGCCATCGCGCTAAGAGATTTGCGGCAGTCAAGAGTGGTCTTAGATTTCACGAGAAATGAGTCCAGGGCCTTAATTGCAGCTTGGCTATCGCTCAAGATGCAGATGTCTCTGCGGGAGACAAAGCTCTGTTTGATCCAAGTAAGTGCATTGTGAATCGCTTTAACTTCTGCCTGAAACACACTACAGTGGTCCGGCAGACGGAAAGAAATATTAAGGTTGAATGATTCGGAATACACAGCTGCTCCCACCTTTCCATTAAGCTTAGAGCCAGCAGTAAAGATGGGAGTATAATATGGCATGAATCCTTCTGCCTCCCAGGCGAACCTATCAGGGAAGGAGGTTAGGAATTTCCTTTCAAAGGCGTATGTAGGCTTGATATAATCAAGTGAAGTTTCAATATTAAAATTATCCAATATGCTAGCATGTCCGAAGGACTTTGATGTCCATTGGTGCAGGCAGGTAAGGAGTAAAGCAGAATTGGCCGCCAACTGCTTACCAAGTAAGTCAAGCGGAGTAAGATGTAGAAGCACTTCTAGTGCTAACGTTGGAGTTGTTCTCAGTGCTCCTGTTATTAAAATACAAGCCGCTCTTTGTATTTTTTCAAGGGGCCTGACATGAGAGGACTTAGTAAGTGCAGTCCACCAGGTCAGTACCCCATACAGGAGAACTGGCCTGATAACCGCCTTGTAAATCCAACAAACAATTTTCAATGGGACCCCCCCAAGTGTGGGAACGTTTATGGGTGGTGTTTTATGCTTTGTGGAGAACAAAATCAGCTCAGTTTTTTGTGGGTTCGCATTTAAGCCCCTATCCTTAGCCCATTTTGATAACATATTGAGATTGATTTGAATAATGTCCGTTAGTATTTCCGGAGATTTTCCAGCCACCAACAAGACAACGTCATCGGCATAGGCAATCACTCCGCACCCCTTCCTCTCTATTTCCCGTAGTAGTTCGTTAACTACCAAGTTCCATAGAACAGGGGAGAGTACTCCACCTTGTGGGGTTCCTCTTATTACACGTTTCGTGATGGTAGATCCACCCAGCTCGGATGTAATGAGTCTATCTTTCAATAGCCGTTCTATCCATCTGCTAAGCGTTACCTCCACCCCGAGTCGTGCAAGAGCCTCCGTGATTGCTCTGGGCTGAACATTGTTGAAGGCACCTTCAATATCCGTGAAAGCCGCTAGTACAAATTCTTTATTATGAAGAAATTTCTCCACAATTGAAACTAACGCATGTAGCGCTGTTTCAACGGACTTTCCCTTTGTGTATGCATGTTGAGAAGGAGACAGCATGTTGCTGCTTATGGTGTATCTTAGATGGATGTCTAGTAATCTTTCCAGTGTTTTGAGTAAGAATGACGATAGACTAATTGGTCTGAAGTCCTTTGGGCTTGTATGGGAGCTCTTTCCAGCCTTAGGTATGAAGACAACTTTGACTTGTCTCCAGAGTTTCGGAATATAGCCAAGGCTTATGCAGGCAATGAAAATCTGCTTTAGCCATGGAATAATGAGTTTGGCTACCTGTTGTAGCTGTGCTGGAATTATCCTGTCAGGTCCAGGGGATTTGTAAGGCTTGAACGTGTTTATCTCCCAAGTAATCTTCTTCGATGCAACTATTGAATAGTCTAACGGTAATGACTTGTAATCAAGCGGGGTTTCAGTTTCAGACGGATCGTTTGGGAAATGTGCATTTACTAGCGTTTGCAGCGTTTCAGTAGAGGTTGTGGTCCACGTTCCATCTGGTTTGACCAGAACACTTGGAGTATGGGGTGATTTAGAAAGGATTTTCCTAACTCTAGAAGTCTCAGAAGCGTCTTCTATATCACTGCAGAAGCTCTTCCAGGCTTCCCTTTGGCATTTCCTGAGGTTGTATTTATAAGTTCTGAGGGCCGATTTATAACCCGCCCAATCTGATTCTAGGTGAGAGCTTTTAGCACAATTGAAGAGCTTGCGACAGTCTTTTCTCAAACTGTCGAGCTCCTGGTTCCACCATGGAGGTTTACCTTTCCCCCATTTCTTACGAATCGGACAGGACTTTAATGCCTTGTTGAGAGTTTTTGTGAGGCAGTAGACTGTGGCGTCTATCTGATTAATGTTGATTATAGTCGAAGGAGCTACGGGTAGATTAGAACTAACTGACTTCCTGAAACGTGACCAGTTTGTCTTTTTGGGTTTCTAAAGACCACTGGAGTAGGAGGTTTAAAATCTATGGCAAACTGTATGTATCTATGATCAGAGAAGGAGTGCTGATCCAATACTCTCCAGTTTCTTATATGGTCTACAATGCCTTCGGTGGCAAGAGTTAAGTCTAGAACCTCCTGCCTATTTTTTGTTATGAAAGTTGGGGTCTCACCCCTGTTACACATTAGAAGGTTTGTTGAAAGGATATAATTAAACAGTGACTCACCTCTGTAGTTAATATCCCTGCTACCCCGATTGTATGGTGCGCGTTGGCGTCGCATCCTATTATTAGTCCAGCCCTGGACTTTTGGGAATCTTCTATTAGATGTTTGAGATTGCTTGGTGGTGGTGATTCCAGGTGGTTGTGCGCGAGGTAGGCTGATGCAAACCATATGCGTACCTATATTCTCTGCGCATACCACCGTCGTATCTAAATTGCTGTAATTACAGAGTGAAAGAAAGATTATTGATTTTCTTAGGAGTATGCAGGCCCTAGGTCTACCTGTGTTACGCTTGTATATTAGGTTATATCCAGGTGTCCTTAGTCCACAAACCATGTTGTCAACTGTCCACGGTTCTTGGACCAGAACGATGTCTTTTCCGTCGGCTTCCAGACGAAGGATAAGAGCGGCTGAGGCCGCCTTAGACTTGTGCAGGTTTATCTGTAGGCAATGAAGCATCCCCGCCACCATTGGTCACTTTCGCTTCCATAATAGTGACGTTGACTTCATCGTCTCCAGAGTCCAGCAACTCATCCTCCAGTAAAATCCAATCCACATGCCCTGCAGCATCGGATTCTGAGGAGAACGAGTCGCGCGAGTCCTGCCGCACACGCATTCTGGAGCTGATAGGGAGCGTCTCCTCCGTCTCCATCCATTTTGCCACAGACTGATCGCCTGCGCGTGTATCTAAGTCATCCTTCCGATATACTCGTAGGTTGATCCTCGAAAGACAATAGTTTATGTACCCACCGGATTTCGCCAGGGGTACCAGGGACTCTTGGTTGACGATTATGGTCGCCCTACGGTATGTTCCTTTCTTCTCCTCATCCAACTTGGCTGTTCGCTAGTTGTGTGTTGGGAGGGTAGGATTACACATCTTTATATTTTTGATAATAATGGCCGGGTCACTAGGTTCCGCTGGGATCCAGGCAGAGGTGCGCGGCCTACTCGGGATAGCGTCTCTCTCTATCACCTCTAGGCGCGCACTCGGCCATACTTATCCAGCTCTGGTGATCGCTATTTTGTACAGGTCGAGAGTACGTTGATCGGCACAGGCAATCAGTTTGATGTTGCCTGGATGCCATCTAGCTTCTCGTATAATAGGCGGAGGTCCGGATGCTCTTCGATTAGAGGATTGAAGATCTCTGCTAGCTTACACTCTAGCAGTCTCCAATTCGATGAAGCGATGAAGCCATCAGCGTCATTCCTATCGACCACCGCCATTACCAAGTCTCCTTGAAGGATTTCGCTAAAAGTGTGACCCACATTGCCGCGGGATCTTTTAGCAACTGGTTTGGCAGTGTCTTCAGATGACCGCTGGCGCTTGATGTTGCTGCGATTTGTGATGTCGGTCGCCCATACCAGTGAGGCCTTCTGTTTATCAGATCTCTCATTCTCCGGTATGGCACGCAATCTTTCTAAAATTCTCGTCGCAGTACGACGGTCTTTGTGGTTGGGTACAGCCGCGAACGTCAGTCTGGTAACCGATGCTCTGTTGACTGGTAGGGGCAAGCTTGCGCTCGTACTTGATCTCGGGAGATTCTCGGCATGGCTAGGCCCTGGTCTATCCTCCACGGCTTTCGCTGCCTCTACCGATTTTATTTCCTTTGTTTTTGTTTTTGTGTTTTTTCCTAATTCCATAAAAATCCCACGAGTATAGGAGAAGGGGAGGTCCATCTGTGCAGAAAACCAAATACACAGATAAGGCTAAATAATACGGAGGGCGCCAGGTATCCGTATACTCCGTTTGCAGCTGAGCTATTTTTTAACCTGGGCCCCCAGCCAGGCTAATTCTCGGCACGGGTCGTATGACACCTTAATCCGGCCCAGGGGAAGGGAAAGTGGGTGGGAAGTGGGATTGGGAAAAAGGGGGGTGCAGGAACCTCTTTCCTATAAAAGGCTTGCAAGCTCGAATGCCCATCCGAGCCTACAAAACAATCCTTAGCTAACCGCCTCAAGGTGGTCATTTCCAGCTGGCACCCACGGGGAGGGTTTGGAAGAGGATTTTTGCCGGCCAACAAATCAATGTATCGGATTAATTTTCTTTTATTTTTTTCAGAAAACACAGCGAGGTCCAGATCGATAATTTTTAAGAAATTTCGATTTACTGCATTTTGACAGTTTTACATAAGACAAAAAACATAGTTCGAAAATGAATTTTGTGAAAAAATTCCCGCCATTTTGTGAAAAATCCGTGAAAGTCCGTGAAAGTCACCAATAAGAGTGGACGTGTTTGATAGAGTCGGAAAAGAGATTGTTTTCGGTAAAAAAAAATTTTTAATATTTTGCGAAAAGACGCTAAGAAACTCAAGGAGTTATTTCGGTGATTTTTTTTTTTTAGAAAAAAAAAAAATAAAATAATAATATCGTTTACAAACATTTTGTTTATAATATGAGTGTTCAGCGCTCTCCTCTCCGGCAACGGCAATCGCCTGTTAATGTGTGTGTAAACAATAATTTGCAATCACCCGCGCAAACCCCCCCGATAAGTGCATTATAAAAAAAAACAGTTGATACACACTGCACAAGTGAAAGTAACAGTGCAAATCTTTTGCCTGTACATATTCCTCACTCTAACACTACATCAAAATTTGCAACAACAATAAATACAGACAAAAAAAATAATTTGTTCTCTCGTGATATACTATCTCCCTCTATACCGTGGAGTGTACAATGCGCTTCTCCTGCTGTAACACCAACAGCTACAACATCAAAGCAAACAAATAACGGCCTTTCTACTGAAGTGCATGACCCAGTAGTTAAAGCAACTAGTGCGATGACTAATAAAGAACCAGTTGTTGTTCAAACTGGAATTGATCGCTACATTACTGTAGTAAAGCGAAAAAGAAGTCCACAAAATTCAAAAAAAATGAATTCAACGAAAATTCAAAAGCAGAACACTGCCCCTATTAGTTCGGAAAATAGATACGCTTTGCTTTCAGGTGATGAAAGTGACGAAAATATTATCTACAAGAAAAATTTCAAACCCCCACCCATTTTCTTAAGAGAACGCAACTCAGATAAGTTGATTTCTAGAATTACAAGTCTTATAGGACCAAAGAATTTCCACGTTGTTCCTATTCGCAAAGGCCAAATTGAGGAAACGAAAGTACAAATCTACAGCGAAACTCATTATGGCAAAGTAATTGCGGAATTTGATGCTGTAAAAAAGAATTACTACACATATCAGCTAAAAAGTAGTAAGGGATTAATCGTTGTACTCAAAGGCGTCGAACCCAACGTTGACATTAACGAAATCAAACTTGCCCTTCAGGAAGAAGGTTTCAAGCCAAAACAGTATTCAACATTCTCAACAAGAGCAATATACCTCAACCGTTATATCGCATTGAGCTTCAGCCTGAAACAAAACCCCTAAAAAAAGGTGAAGTACACCCCATATATAAAATTCGATATTTATTGCATCGCAAAATCACAATCGAAGAACCCCATAAGAGAACTGGAACTCCTCAGTGCAGTAACTGCCAAGAATATGGACATACTAAGACATATTGTACCCTGCCAGCTGTTTGTGTAATTTGTGGAGATCTCCATAAATCAAACATATGCCCAAAATCTAAAGGCGATGCTAGCATGAAAAAATGCAGCAATTGTGGAGGTAATCACACCGCAAATTATAGTGGTTGCCCAGTATATACAACCCTAAAGCTAAATTTCTCCGCTAGCAATCAAACTCTTGGTAGCAAATTCTTGGTTGCTGGCGATTTCAACGCCAAACACACTCACTGGGGCTCCCGCTTAATAACTCCAAAAGGCAGAAGACTATGTTCAATCATCACTAACCACGGCTACGATGTTATTTCAAATGGTCAACCGACATATTGGACGACGGACAAGAGGAAAATACCCGATCTTATAGACTTTGGAGTCACCAAAAGTTTGCAGATGGAAAATATATCCACAGAGTGTAATTATGATCTATCATCTGACCACTCACCCACGGTAATATCTATAAAATCACCAAGCCCCCATGGCAATTGCGTTAGAAAGAAAATAGACTGGTTAAAATTCAAGAAATATATAAATTCCCATCTTCCTCTGAGTACTGTATTAAGAAATGGACACGATGTAGAATCAGCACTCGAAAAATTCAACCAGCTGCTCTCATTAGCTCTCAGCTCAGCCACCTGCACAAAGGTATGCAAGCAATCAAACTATAGCCCATACACACCAGCCGATATTGAATTGCTAGTAAGACAGAAAAGAAGACTCCGAAGACAATGGCAAGAATTCAGATCACCGAATCTGAAAACACAGCTACAGCACTGCACTCGAAAGTTAAAGCAAGCCTTAAAAAATAAAAAAAACAAAGAGTTAGAAGAGCACATAGCCGAATTAACACCTGGTGAAGCGTCAGACTACTCTTTGTGGAAATCAGCAAAAAACTCAAATCGGCCAATTCTCACTGATTCCCCCATCCGTTTGAGTGACGGTAATTGGGCTAGAAGCAACTGTGAGAAGGGTTTGGCTTTTGCAAACCACCTAAAAAGTGTGTTTACACCCAATCCACCCTCTTTACAGTCCTCATTACCAAAATTAACTTCTCAACCTTGCTCAGTAACTCAATTTAAAAAAAAAGGACATATTCAAAGCAATTTATAAAGATTTAAACCCAAAAAAATCACCTGGTCCAGATAAAATTACCGGTAAAATGATAAAAGAGCTACCTCCGGCTTCAGTAATTCATCTGATGCACATTTTCAATGCTATCCTTCGTATTAAACACTATCCCAAATGCTGGAAAACTTCAAAAATTATTATGATAGCAAAACCAGGAAAAGACCCTACAAAAGTTGCATCGTACAGACCTATCAGCCTCCTGCCTCTACTCTCTAAAGTATTCGAAAAGCAACTTGTCATGAATATAACTCCATTTAGTAATCTCAACCAACTGATTCCTCAACATCAGTTTGGATTTAGAAAACAGCACGGCACAATAGAACAAGCCCACCGCATTGTAACTCTGATAAGGAACACTTTTGAAGAAAAAAAGTATTGCTCAGCTGTCCTTCTTGATATCACTCAAGCTTTCGATAAATTATGGCACGATGGCCTTATTTACAAACTCAAACTATTACTGCCTGCAAATGTCTCCTCATTGCTTAGTAGCTACCTCACGAAAAGACAATTTCTCGTACATCACAAGGATTACACAACAAATCCATTGGATATTCACGCTGGCGTTCCTCAAGGAAGCGTTTTGGGCCCCTTACTGTATCTCTTATACACTACAGATATGCCCAGCAATAACTATACATTTATATCGACCTTTGCAGATGATACGTCAATATTGTGCTCTCGCTCTAACCCCATAGAAGCTACTAAACTCCTGCAGACTCATGTCGATTCTCTCGAAATCTGGCTAGCAAAATGGCGTATAAAAGAGCGTACATGTAACCTTCACGCTAAGGCCAGATACATGTCCCACACTTAAAATTAATGGCCAATCAGTTCCACAATGTTCCTCAACAAAGTACTTGGGTATTCACCTCGACAGAAATCTGACCTGGAAAAATCACATAGAGGCAAAGAAAACTCAGATCAAGCTTAAAATTAATCAGTTATGGTGGCTGTTACACAAAAGATCAAAGTTAAATCTCTAATACAAAGTGCTATTATATAAAGCAATCCTGAAGCCAATCTGGACTTATGGTATTCAGTTTTGGGGCACCGCATCTCCCTCAAATATCGAAAAATTGCAGCGAATACAATCCAAGTGTCTGCGAATTATTGTAAACGCGCCTTGGTATATGAGGAACGTTAACATCCATCGAGATTTAAATGTACCCACAATTTCTGAGGAAGTTGCAATGTCTTGCAGAAGCTACTTTCAAAAATTACACAGTCATCCGAATTCCCTTGCTAGGCAATTGTTGCTGAGAACGGGGCATCGTCGATTAAAAGAAAAGACACACGGTTTCAAAAGTAAATGTAAATGTGAAATACTACATCATTTAAATGACCGCCACGAGAATTGTTGCAAGCATCGATTCTTTTGAGGTAATTTTCGACCACTGTTTGACACATATTGGGCGGTATCTCAGCCATAACGTGACGAATGTTGGTTTTTAGGTGCTCAAGAGTTAAAGATTTATCTGCATAAATACGGTCTTTCGCGTAGCCCCACAAAAAAAAGTCAAGCGGTGTCAAATCGCATGATCTTGGTGGCCACCTGATATCGCCACGAAATTACGCGGCCAGAAAATTTCTCTTGCAATAAAGCCATATTCGCTCGAGTTGTGTAGCATGTGGCACCGTCTTGTTGAAACCACATATTCTCTAAGTCGTATTCTTCAATAGCAGGCAAAAAAAGTCGGTTATCATATGACCATAACGAATTGACGGTAACAGTCGTTCCATCGTCGTTTTCGAAGAAGTAAGGTCCAATCACACCTCCGGACCAAAGAGCGCACCAAGCAGTGACTTTTTGTGGATGTAGTGGCCTCTCTTCAATTACTTGGGGATTCTCAGAACCCCAAATACGACAATTTTGTTTGTTAACATACCCACCGAGTGAGAAATGTGCTTCGTCGCTGAAGAAAATTTTGTTCGAAAAATCGCCGTCCACTGCCTGTTGTTCAAGCACCCATTCGACGTATCTACGACGTTGTGAATGGTCAGCTGGCTTCAGTTGTTGTGTGAGCTGGATTTTATATGGATGTAGGTGTAGATCCAAATGCAAAATACGCCATAATGTGCCGTAAGACAGTCCTAATTCCTGAGAACGCCGAGGAATCGACACATTCGGGTCTTCGGCAACACTTTCACTTACAGCAGCGATATTTTCGGTGGTACGAGCGAAACGATGATGCACAGGCCTTAAAATATCTGTAACCGATCCAGTCTCTTCATATTTCTTCACAATTTTGCCAATTGCTTGCGTAGTTGGACGATTATGTAAACCATAATCTCCTCTTAAAGCACGATATGTAGCTGTGGCAGAATCACAATTTTTGTAGTAGGTTTTTACAATTTTAATGCGTTGTGCGATAGTTAAGCGATCGATTTTCGCAAATGTCAGACTTTAAACTGAAAAAGAAAGAAATTGTTTTAACAACTCAGTTTGACAGATGTCGAATTCTAGCCCTATACTTTTGAAATCGCGAAATGGATACCCTTTATGTATGAGCTAAATTAAATTCATTATAATTTTTTAATTCAATATAATTTATATATAATTTAATATAGTTTAACAGTAATATATTTTGGTAATTATACACTATAAAAATTTGTTTAAACTAAATAAATTAGATTCTTATGTGATTTTTTGTATATTGTGTATTTTTTATATTTTAGGGGCACACCTAATTTGATTTGCAAATATCGCAAATAATGATTGGTGCACATGCTAAAGTTAATTATCGATACAGATATCAAGTAATTAGAATATATGATAATCAGAACAATCCAATAAAAAAGAAAAAGGACAAGCTCGATAATGATAAAGGAAGATTCTAGAGTGTTGCCACATATTATAATTAGTGATAGTGTGCACATTGATAAGACGATAGAATGTTAAAGTAGCATGGACATTAAAGGGAAATTATAAATAGAAGTAGTGATTAAATAAATTCTTGCTGTACGTAGTTAGTACAATATAAATGTTGGAATTATTATTGACAGAATCCAGAATCGAACAGAGGTGATTTCATTTAGAATTAAACGTTCAGAAAATAAAAATATAACAATATCATATTTCTTACTAAACCGTAATAGATCAAAGCATGTGTTTTTTTTTTTTGAAATATTATTGTTAATTCAAAGTATAACTTAGAAAATCCAATAAAGTATAATGTAAAAGGAAAAACAAATCAGCTTTTTGTTAACTTTTAAATGTGTGAGGTCTTCACCAACAGCTGGTTGTATATATAAGGTACGACTCGAACCATATCTCAGCGCCATCATATGTGAGCACATGCGTTTTGAAGCTTCAACCTTCCTCTACTAGCTGTCAAAATTTCATGGCATTTGGTTGACAGTTAATGTTTATTGACATTCATTTTACAAAACATGTGTTCATTTGATGTTGAAATTTTAACATGAAATTTAACACACAGCACATACATACTACTTATATTTCCATACATGTACTCGTATGTATGAAAAATAAGGTTTAATATTGTTGCTTATTCAATGTTGTTTATTATATCCTGCTACATCCCGCTCAAAGCAATAAAAAGTATATCAGAAATTGTCGAAACGATAATATTGTTGGTTTCTTTATTTTATTTTTTTCCTAACAACGGCATAAGTGCAGAACACGGACTCAGAAGGAAAAAAAAAATAAAAAATTGCCTTGGATAGAGCTTCGTTTTGTGAATATAAAAAATAAAAAATTTGTCTCTGCAAATTCCCACACAAGGCGTGGTTCAAGGTCAAAGTTCAAAATTGAGGTCGAGATTACTCGAGAGACAAGCAAGTTTTTTCTACAATATGGGTATCAAAACACAGATAATTTTTTTTTATAGGTATATAATATTTTATATGAATTTTTAACTTTTTAAATGTTATGAAGAAAATTATAAATTTTTTATAAAAATTTTGTAAAAACCTATTTTTTTTTTCGAAAAAGTCCCCTATTAACCTATCAAAAATTATATATTATTTCAAAGATCATAGGATTACCTTTCCAATGGTATATAAAACATATTTTTAAAGAATTTTTATATATTTTTAATAGATAGACAAAAGAATTAAGGAAAAATAGGATGAAATAGTATAATTAACTAATTATTTTATTAATCTAATAAAGACCACATTGTTAGAGCCCTATGTTGTAGATTATCCTGATGGTGAATACAATATTGAAACAAATGAATAAAATTTCAATAGTAAAAATTACAAAGAGATTTCAATGCTAAAACGTTTGTCGCAAAGCTTGCGTGAGGCCTATAAGGGTTATTTTTTTAGCGCCCGGCCGAAGGCCGGCTATCAAAAAAGCTTTTGTCCTAAAATACTGTTGGTCGCGAAGCCGGCGTCGGGCCTATAAGGGTTATTTTTTAGCGCCCGGCCAAAGGCCGGCTATCAAAAAAGCTTTTGTCATAAAATACTGTTGGTCGCGAAGCCGGCGTCGGGCCTAAAAGGGTTATTTTTTTTGCGCCCGGCCGAAGGCCGGCTATCAAAAAAGCTTTTCTCATAAAATACTGTTGGTCGCGAAGCCGGCGTCGGGCCTATAAGGGTTATTTTTTTTTGCGCCCAGCCAAAGGCCGGCTATCAAAAAAGCTTTTGTCCTAAAATACTGTTGGTTGCGATACTGTATTTGAAGACATGCAGGTAATTGTATCGAAAGCCGTCCATATTGGAAACACTTGATGAAGTATCAGTTTGAAAACAATTGTTGAAATGCATACAAATTCTAGAAAAATATGTTTTATACACCTTTGTAAAGGTAATTGTGTAAGCTTTAGTATGGTGCTAACTTTTCGATAGATAAATAAGGCTTATTTTCGAAAAAAAAATTGGTTTTTGAAAAAAAAAAAATTTCAAATTTATAGTTTTGATAATAACTTTTAAAATTTAAAAAATAGGTATTAAATTATATATATCAGTAGAAAGATATTTAAAAAACCTTTCTTATGATACCCATATTATAGAAAAAAATTGCGTCTCTATCGAATAATCTCGACCTCAATTTTGAACTTTGACCTTGAGCCACGCCTTGTATGGGCATTTGCAGAGACAAATTTTTTACTTTTTATATTCATAAAACGAAGTTCTATCCGAGGCAATTTTTTATTTTTTTTTTCCTTCTGAGTCCGTATTCTTGCACTTGTTCCCTCAGCGAATCTCGCTGAGTTACATATCACTCCCTGTATACACTCTCTCATATAGACGGGAATTTCAAAAAAGAAATAGAAACTCATTTTATTTTATTTTACTTTCGTTTGCTCTATTTTGGTTTTTTTGTTCCTGCTTATTTTCTTCCCCTCATAATTGGTGATGTAGCTAAGTGGTATATGTGCAACAATAATACCGTGATCGTATCTCAACCATATTACACATACCATCATCATTCTAATCAAAGCTAATTAGAAAATACACGAAGTGATCTCAAGAGAGACTACACAAATAACATACATACATACCCGAATATTTAAGTCGCGTATTAAGAAATTATTCGTTCTTTGTATACGCCCTCGACCAGAGAAAAGTGGTCCTTAGCACTTGCAATTTCACGACGGACTAAAAAATACTTCACAATTGTTGTTGCCCCCAATTATTTATTAGCCATTGCTATTAAACTGCAACAGTGGGTGCCAACAAGCGATTCTGGTGTACAACTATCTTAAGAATATATTTTTAATTAAATCGTCAGCTTTCAACCGTTTCAAGGCTGCCGCGGAGGAAATTAACGACTTCGACTCATATTTCCAGGTAATTGTAGTACTTTTGCCTTGGAGGTGCAAAGGAAGGAGTTTAAAACCCTCTGGAGTGATTTTAAAAAGCATTATCAATCTATTATCTCTAATGGTGATAAGGCACTGATATTGGTCCCATAAAGGAAACATATAGAGAATATTACACATCCTATATCCGATGACTTTCAAATATAAATGCCCACATACATGATCTAACCGTTGTGGTGGCCTCTCCCGCAATTCCGAATCCACCCGTTGAAAGAATAAACAAGGAACAGTCATTTTCGTCTATTCAATTGCCGCCATGTGAAACGGCATATTTTTACGGGGATTATGTATCATGGCCGAGCTTTAGAGACATCCCGCTTATCCCCAGTCGAAAAATTGTACCATTTACTCCAAAAAACATAGCATTATTTCACGGTTTTTGCGATGCTTCTGAGAAAGCTTATGCAGCCGCGGTGTATATACGTATGGAGACTCTCACGGGTGAAATTTGTACACATCTACTAGCGGCCAAGACACGCGTTGTCCCCGTTGAAACCTTATCGCTTCCTCGTTTAGAACCATGCGAAGCGGATTTACTGGCTAATATGCTAGATACCGCAACTTCGAATCCAAACGTATACGATGTTTGCCTGGACTGATTCTACTATCGTTCTATCATGGCTACAAAAACCTCCATGTCACTTGCGAACATTTGTGGCGAATCGAATTTCGTCCATACTAGAAATGATTGGAAATTCAATTTGGTCACACGTGAGTTCTTCCGACAACCCGGCTGATTTGGCAACACGCGGAACTACAGCTACGGAGTTGGCCTGCCATGAGCTATGGTGGTTAAGAATGCCACGAACTAGTTGGCCAATTACAACTTTGAATATTGAGTTGATTGGCATCCACGAGACCAGAATTATAAAGTCTCATCTTAGAAGACTTGAAGAATTAGATGATATCTTGGACCATTTTTCATCTCTAGCTCGTTTGTTGCGCTTTATATCGTACATATTTCCTTTTTTCCGCAATTCTCAGATAGATAGACGAAGTGATACTCACTTTACGTCTCTTAGCATCACATCAGCAGAAATCATTTCCACTCTCAATAAACTCATTATATTATGTCAAAAGCATCACTTCCCACAGGAATACGCTGATTTAGCGCAGAAAGTCCCGATTCCCCGTAACAGTGATATACTCACGCTTAACGCGTTTGTGGACTCAAGTGACATAATGCGTATCAATGGCCGCTTAGTTCATTCCCCGGAGCTTTCTTACAGAGAGAGATTTCCCATTCTTCTCCCATATTCCGGCCGATTCACTCAATTACTACTTGATTTTGTTGATCTTATCTGTATGCATGGTGTTAATCAACTGCTTGTACGTTTAGTTCGCATGGAATATTGGGTCCGTAAGCTGAAAAACTTAGTGAGGACTACCATTCACAAATGCAGAACCTGCGTTCTTGAAACGGAAGCTGTATACACAAATAATGGCTACGCTTCCTCCGAAACGCACAACATGTGATACGGTAAGGAAGTGAAACATGGCTGATCTCGAACTCTATCACGCAGAGACTGCAAGCTTTCGTCAACAAGTGTTTGAGGATCATTTGTATAATTTTCTGGCCTAACACTATTTCAAAGGAGGCACTATGGCGTCTGACGAGCGAAGAGCTCATATTGATCCAGATTAAGCGTAGAAAGTGGCGTTGGATTGGCCACACGCTAACAAAGCAGCCAGATAGCATCACGCGAATATCGCTTGAGTGGAACCCTCAGGGGAGCAGAGGCCGCGGCCGACCAAGAAACACCTGGAGATGATCAATACTGGGTGAGCTAGCTGCTGCCGGCATCACATGGGAAGGCGCTAGATCAACTGCCCAAAACCGTGTGCGATGGCGAAGCCTTGTGGAGGCCCTATGCTCCAATTAGGAGTTTAAAGGAGAAAAAAAAAAAATATATATATATATATATATATATATATATATATATATATATATATATATATATATATATATATATATATATATACTGAGAAGCTGTATATATATATATATATACTGAGAAGCTTGATTTGTTGTTTCAATGCTTATAACCTTAGGTAACGAAGCAATAACGGTTTTGTTGTTATTTCCTTTATGTATCATTTTTATTTAATTTTTTCTTTGACTTATTATGAAGTGATCATTTTTGTAAGGTTCCCTGCAAACTTGGGCAGGTGGAACTGATGAGTAGTTTAATATTTGGTGTATCCACCTTTTGCTTTTAAAATCGCCTGTATACGCCTAGCACTTTCCCCCAAAGCTGCTCCACGTTGCAGCGATCCCCCGTGATCGATCTTTTTGGAATGCCCCATAGATGTTCTATAGGGTTTAGATCAGGGGATTGCGGGTGCGGAAGAAGGACAAGAATCCAGGACAACAAAATAATGGAATATAATTAAGGATAGATGTCAATAATGGTAGGGAAGAATTAGGGTTGTATTAATTAAATAATTACTACCAAACTCCTCTTCAACCATAATTTGTTCAATTGCAACATATGTAAAATATAAAAACACGTCAACTACGTTATCTGCTCTTGCAACGTGTTTTATATAAATCTCATTAAGTCTATATTTTCCTTAAATATAATGGAATCGTATATCTATATTTTTCGTTGTA
Source organism: Megamerina dolium (assembly GCA_963854835.1). NCBI lineage: Eukaryota > Metazoa > Arthropoda > Insecta > Diptera > Megamerinidae > Megamerina > Megamerina dolium. Next base: position 18,791,923 of record OY978530.1, on the reverse strand, counting down.
TCGTTTTGCGTTCTTCGATGAAGCACGCATCGCTGAAATCCATTATTTGAATGAATGTTAAACAGCTAATGACAAGTTCTACCTTATGGTTAAGTGTCGAACTACAGGCGTGTAGGTTTTAAAATAGTCAATTTGTTGTCTCTGAGCAAACCTTTTCTCTACACTCCCGTCAGGCCTTTTTTTTTTTGTGGTGTAACCCCATTTGCAAATAATAATATTCTTATTACCTGGAGGATGCACTAACCCCTAGGTTTTATTTTGCATAAGTGTCTGGAACTTTAATGCTAATGGCTAACGGCTTTCTGCTAATGGACAGTATTATCGTGGTATAGGGCTTCCTTCACAGCGATCAGATCATTTGACATACGAGTGATAGCATTAAGAACATTTTTCTCTCGATCAACTGCAAATATCTTTCTTGCCCTACCAAAATTTTAAGCCTACTTCTTTTTATTCGACCGTGCTCATTGACTATCATGTGATCTTCGTCTGACTCACTTAAGTCTGCATTCAAAAATAACTGGCTTGTCGATTTTGTAGCAACTAAATATTCAACGGAAGTCACATCGAAGGACTATTAAACGAGTCTTCAAAAAATACAACATATCTCGATTTATTGATTTGTTACTTCGGTTATATAGACCATTGCCCTTAACGTCCTTTGCGTAACCAACGAAGGTGAACATGTTGTCCTTTGGAGCAAACTTTAATCGACCGCCGCTCTTATCTAACATGACAGCGTTACAGCCGAATATTTTCATATGGTCGATACTTGGTTTTCGGTGGAACCAACATTGAAAAAGAACGGAGTATTTCAAGACTTTAGAAGGTGATCTGTTTCACACATTCGTGGATGCATTAACTGCTTTGCCATTTCAACTACTGTGCAGTTATACCTTTCTGCTATGCCATTTTGTTCGGGCGTATATGGCGTTGTGGTCTGATGAATAATACCATATTCACTCAGGTATCGTATGAATTGTTCATTAAGAAATTTACGCCTATTGTTACTCCACAATGTTTTCATTTTCTCAGCTCTTAATACAAAATCTTTAAATGCATTAAAAGAATCTAATTTCTGTTTGAGAAAATATACGTGTACGTACCGCGAAAATCATCTATAAAAGAGATCAAGTATAAACAACCACTTTTTGATTTTACCTTCATTAGACCGCACAGGTCAGTGTGGACAATTTCAAGTGATCTCTTATGGATTCCTTTTTATTTTGCACAGCGTTCGGGGTTTTCTAATTTTTCACAACTTTTGACCATCCCTTTATTAAACAACTTCGACATATAATAGCAACATATAATAGCAAGATGTCCAAATCTTTAATACCAAAGTTTTAATTTGTTATTCGTTGGTTTTGATATTTGAATCATTTGTCTTTCCTATTGTGAGTGTTGCTGTGAAAATGCTGTTATGAAAGGATGCTCGAAATAGTAGTCTATTTCGCTTGTTAGTTATAAAAGGAAAATACCCGATCTTATAGACTTTGGAGTCACCAAAGGTTTGCAGATGGAAAATATATCCACAGAGTGTAATTATGATCTATCATCTGACCACTCACCCACGGTAATATCTATAAAATCACCAAGCCCCCAAGGCAATTGCGTTAGAAAGAAAATAGACTGGTTAAAATTCAAGAAATATATCCACAGAGTGTAATTATGATCTATCATCTGACCACTCACCCACGGTGATATCTATAAAATCACCAAGCCCCCAAGGCAATTGCGTTAGAAAGAAAATAGACTGGTTAAAATTCAAGAAATATATAAATTCCCATCTTCCTCTGAGTACTGTATTAAGAAATGGACACGATGTAGACTCAGCACTCGAAAAATTCAACCAGCTGCTCTCATTAGCTCTCAGCTCAGCCACCTGCACAAAGGTATGCAAGCAATCAAACTATAGCCCATACACACCAGCCGACATTGAATTGCTAGTAAGACAGAAAAGAAGACTCCGAAGACAATGGCAAGAATTCAGATCACCGAATCTGAAAACACAGCTTCAGCACTGCATTCGAAAGTTAAAGCAAGCCTTAAAAAATAAAAACAACAAAGAGTTAGAAGAGCACATAGCCGAATTAACACATGGTGAAGCGTCAGACTACTCTTTGTGGAAATCAGCAAAAAACTCAAATCGGCCAATTCTCACTGATTCCCCCATCCGTTTGAGTGACGGTAATTGGGCTAGAAGCAACTGTGAGAAGGGTTTGGCTTTTGCAAACCACCTAAAAAGTGTGTTTACACCCAATCCACCCTCTTTACAGTCCTCATTACCAAAATTAACTTCTCAACCTTGCTCAATAACTCAATTTAAAAAAAAGGACATATTCAAAGCAATTTATAAAGATTTAAACCCAAAAAAATCACTAGTCCAGATAAAATTACCGGTAAAATGATAAAAAGAGCTACCTCCGGCTTCAGTAATTCATCTGATGCACATTTTCAATGCTATCCTTCGTATTAAACACTATCCCAAATGCTGGAAAACTTCAAAAATTACTATGATAGCAAAACCAGGAAAAGACCCTACAAAAGTTGCATCGTACAGACCTATCAGCCTCCTGCCTCTACTCTCTAAAGTATTCGAAAAGCTACTTGTCATGAATATAACTCCATTTATTAATCTCAACCAACTGATTCCTCAACATCAGTTTGTATTTAGAAAACAGCACGGCACAATAGAACAAGTCCACCGCATTGTAACTCTGATAAGGAACACTTTTGAAGAAAAAAAGTATTGCTCAGCTGTCTTTCTTGATATCACTCAAGCTTTCGATAAAGTATGGCACGATGGCCTTATTTACAAACTCAAACTATTACTGCCTGCAAATGTCTCCTCATTGCTTAGTAGCTACCTCACGAAAAGACAATTTCTGGTACATCACAAGGATTACACAACAAATCCATTGGATATTCACGCTGGCGTTCCTCAAGGAAGCGTTTTGGGTATCTCTTATACACTTCAGATATGCCCAACAATTACATTCATATCGACCTTTGCTAATGATACGGCAATATTGTGCTCTCGCTCTAACCCCATAGAAGCTACTAAACTCCTGCAGACTCATGTCGATTCTCTCAAAATTTGGCTAGCAAAATGGCGTATAAAAGCCAATGAATCAAAGAGCGTACATGTAACCTTCACGATAAGGCTAGATACATGTCCCCCACTTAATATTAATGGTCAATCAGTTCCACAATGTTCCTCAACAAAGTACTTGGGTATTCACCTCGACAGAATTCTGACCTGGAAAAATCACATAGAGGCAAAGAAAACTCAGATCAAGCTTAAAATGAATCAGTTATGGTGGCTGTTACACAAAAGATCAAAGTTGAATCTTGAATACAAAGTGCTGTTATATAAAGCTATCCTGAAGCCAATTTGGACTTATGGTATTCAGTTTTGGGGCACCGCATCTCCCTCAAATGTAGAAAAATTGCAGCGAATACAATCCAAGTGTCTACGAATTATTGTAAACGCGCCTTGGTATATGTGGAACGTTACCATCCATCGAGATTTAAATGTACCCACAATTTCTGAGGAAGTTGCAATGACTTGCAGAAGCTACATTCAAAAATTACACAATCATCCGAATCCCCTTGCTAGGCAATTGTTGCTGAGCACGGGGCATCGTCGATTAAAAAGAAAAGACACACTGAATATGCTGTGAAATTGCTATACCTCGCGACTCAACAAATTGTGATGGAATGTTGGGAATATCACATAATTTTAGTTAGTTTGTAAGATTTGATTACTTATTGTTAGTTTCTAAGTAATTTTAGAAAGATCCAATAAATAAAGCTTGAAAAAAAAAAAAAAAAAAGTTATAAAAGCACTTTTATGTTGAAAAACTACTTTAAGGTCACTCTCATCAATTTTTGCAACAGACAAAAAATTGGAGTGCAGATGTAAAACGTAAAATACATCCATTAGAGTAATGTTAGCGTAATCTGATTTTAAAGCTACATTACCAATAGTATGCACTTTTACTATTTCGATGCCAGCATCACTTCTTCGTCACATTCTTTTAATTTCATAAAGAAAAACTTTTCGTAACACATATGGCTCGATGCGCCACTGTCTAATATGAATTGATTTCTCTGTTTATTTCGCGATCCAAAAACACTCAGAATCGCGCCGCACTCTTCCTTTTTGTTTCTATTGTTGTTTTTACATTGTGAGCTTATATGCCCACGCATTCCACACGTATAACAATTGACATTTTTGCGTGTATCATAATCTCTATTTTTTCCGCTCATTTTATTTATTGCAAAGTTAACCGCCATTATACGTTCTGGATCGGCATTAATTCCATGCTTATCGGGATAATTCGCTGAACGCAGATGCTCTTCCTCTGGCAGCTTCCGTTTCAGGTTATATAACAACGGAAGCTCGTCGTAAGCTTCAATGGTTATCAATTTCCTCTGGCAATAAACATAACAACAAAATGGAAATTAAGTCCTCTGGTATTATGACATCCACTTCTCGAAGACTTTTAACGATGGAACAGAATTGGTTTATCAGCATCCCAAACTTATCACTCTGTCGAAATCGAAAACGTACCAACTTTCTGAAAAGACAAACCTTTCTTGTCGGACCTCTGGCTTTGTAATTCTATTTAGCTTTTCCCATCCTGATTAGACGTGACACAAGCTTTTATATGCAGCAGCTCTCCTGTTTTTACATTTAATGTTATTAGGGCCAATGCCTTACTGTAAGTTTCTATGAAAAGGACCCTCCTTTTCTGCAACTGGAGTCACTGGACACGTACCACATACCAGTAATCTGCGGTGACCTGGACACACCAAGATGAACAATTTTCGCTGTGTAATTTTCTATATTTATATTTATTTTAAACAATATATCAAAAGGCAAACTTTTCATAAATTTACAAACAATGATACTGTTCCCATAACCCTTGTAAGATGATCCAGAAGAAAACACGTGTCTTCGCTTACGCGGCTATATGTTTTGTTATACACAAGATAATTGAAAGATATAAAGAAGCTTAAAGTACAGAGTAAAGAATGGTAGAGAGGAAGAAGGGTTGTATTAATTAAGTAATGACTAACACACACACACACGCATAAATAAATATATATATATATATATATATGGGTGTGTGTGTGTGTGTGTATATATATAAATATGTATATATATATATATATATATATGTGTGTATATATATATATATATATATATATATATATATATATATATATATATATATATATATATATATATATATATATATATATATATATATATATATATATATATATATATATATATATATATATATATATATATATATATATATATTGAGCAGAGAGACGTCTTTTCAGGCGCAAGAAGAGGGAGTTGGAAAGACGCGAGTGTGAGGAGATAGAGATGTGTACCGACAAGAATGAGACTCGAAAATTTTTTGGAGAGATCAAGCGCCGATTACGGTTTAAGTCCCGAAGCCTCTTCTTGTCGTGACGGTAATGGGAATCTGGTTACAGACTTCCAGAGTGTACTGAGCCTATGGAAGGAACACTTCTTCACGTTACTGAATGGCGATGCTACGAACAATTCCGCCAGTGGAGGAGATTGCCCGATAACCCCAATCACAGATTATGGTGTTGATGTTCCACCAACCAACTATGACGAGGTTGAACCGGCCATTTCAAGGCTGAAGAACAACAAAGCTACAGGTGTTGATGGCCTGCCTGCCGAGTTGTTTAAGACCGGAGGCGATGAGTTGCTCGCCTGCATGCACCAGCTCATATGCAAAATATGGTCGGATGAAAGCATGCCTGATGATTGGAGGCTCAGTGTACTCTGTCCTGTACATAAAAAAGAGACCCCACAATTTGCGTTAACTACCGTGGAATAAGTCCCTGAGCATCGCATACAAGGTCTTATGGCGCGTATTGTGCGAAAGATTGATGCCCAAGTTCAACAACCTGATTTGACACTATGTGGCTTCAGACCTGTTAAATCTACCATCGACCAAACTTTCACACAACGTCAAATCCTGGAGAACACTCAAGAAAAACAGATCGACACACATCACCTATTTGTTAGCGTATGCCGACGATATTGAAATAATCGGCATGAACACGCGAGCAGTCAGTGCAGCATTCTCAGAGTTGGAAAGAGAGTCGCGTCGGATGGGTCTTACGGTGAACGATGCCTGACGAAGTATCTAGTGTCAACAAACAAAGAGTCCCGGCATCTTGGGCAGCACGTCACTGTTGACAACTACGGTTTTGAAGTAGTAAGGGACTTTGTCTATCTTGGAACCAGCATCAACAACTGTAATGGCGATAGCCTGGAGATCATGCATAGGATAACTCTTGCTAACAGGTGTTACTTTGGACGGAGTAAGCAATTGAGAAGTCGAGCCCTCTTTCGAAAAATGAAAACTACATTCTACAAGTCTCTCATCATGCCTGTCCTAGCATATGGCGCTGAAGCCTGGACGATTTCCACCTCGGATGAGCGAATGCTTGGAGTTTCGAGAGAAAAGTCCTACGCAAAATCTTTGGACCTATTTGCGTTGGTGGCGAGTACCGAATAAGGTACAACCATGAGCTGTATGTAAGGCGCAACAAAATCCTGCGGCTGTGCTGGCTAGGTCATGTCGAGCGAATGGAAGAACACGCTTCAGCCAAGAAGGTGTTATATTCGGAACCCGCATCTGTTACGATAAGGAGCTTACTATTTTATTTTGTTTCTTGCTTTGAGTTTATTTTAATTTTTTTAAATTTAAATTTAAATATTTAAATGTATACAAATTTAAATTTATGAGTGAACTGATGTACATTTTTCCTCAATAAAAGTCAACTTTGCCGAATTTTGTTAAAGGAAATGAAAAATTTGAGTTCCTTGCAAGCCAAGAAATTAAATAAATGAAATTAATGATTTCTTTCAACGTATTTCTTTTTGTAATTACATTTTTAAAATAGACTTCATCGAATCGACGATAATTACCTTTAAAAGATCAAAAATAACGTTACCCTTCCGTAATTCCGTAATTTAATCTTAGTCATCGCTTTCATTTAACCGGACTTTTACTATTAAGGGATATAATATTTAAATATATCTAGATTTTACAAATCAATGAATTTTTAAAGGAGGTACATAGTTCTTTTTATGCAATTTGCAGAATAGAATAGAATTTTGATTTGTTTTTCGAAATCAGCTCCGTGAAGTTTTTTTGAGATTTAGATTTAGTTTAATTTTGTCGAGGTTACCTAAATCGATTTTCGGTTGTAATGGCCATAGAAGTAAGTTAATTTTGTTCGGTTGCAAAAAATCGGTAAATAACTTCCAATCAGCTTCTCATGTCTTTGTTCATAACCAGACCTTTTTTCACCCAAAGTACGGCGCAATTTCTATAGTTGTTGGTGGTAGCGGTAAGCATTGACAGTTTCACCAGGTTTCAACAGCTCGTAGTAGATGACACCCTGCTGATCCCACCAAACGCACAGCATAGTCTTGCGTCCAAAGAGATTTGGTCTTGGAGAAGAAGTTGCTGGTTGGCTGGGATCGACCCACTATTTTTTAAGTTTAGGATTCTCACAGTATATCCACTTTTCATCGCAAGTCACCACAAGATGCAGTAACGACTTTCTTTTTTGTCTAGCAAGCAAGATTTCGCATGTGTTTTGGCGTCGCTCCATCTGCCTATCGTTCAATTTCGTTCAATTCATGGGGTACCCAATTTCAAAATTTCTCAACCTTCCCATGGCTCGTAAACGTATGGAAATGGCTTGTTGAGTAACGCCTAGCTGCTTGGCAAGCATTTTTCGCGATTGGGTGCCGTCCTCATCCAAAGAGCCTGCAAATCATGGTCCTCAACTTTTCTGGGTCTATTTTCATGCTTCTTGTCACTCAACTTAAAATGGTCTTCTTAGAACCAACGAAACCAGTCTATGCAAGTGGCTTCCGATAGCGCACTGTCTCCACAAGCATTCGATGCGACTCAGCAGCAGATTTCTTCAAATTGAAGCAAAAAAGTAGAGCTTCCCGCATATGCTCTTTTTCTGGCACGAAACTAGACATGATTATACGAGGAAAAATATATCACTGATGATGTTTACTAATTGATGTAAACTGATGTCGAACTCATAAAAAAAAGGAAGCACAGTCGATAATAGCTCAATATGCTCACTAACGTCATCTACGAGCAAACAGCGGATTTAAGCTTGTACATCTGATATATATATATATATATATATATATATATATATATATATATATGTATATATATATATATATATATGTATATATATATATATATATATATATATATATATATATATATATATATATATATATATATATATATATATATATATGGAACAAGTGCAGAATACGGACTCAGAAGGAAAAAAATAAAAAATTGCCTCGGATAGAGCTTCGTTTTGTGAATATAAAAAGTAAAAAATTTGTCTCTGCAAATGCCCATACAAGGCGTGGCTCAAGGTCAAAGTTCAAAATTGAGGTCGAGATTATTCGATACAGACGCAATTTTTTTCTATAATATGGGTATCATAAGAAAGGTTTTTTAAATATCTTTCTACTGATATATATAATTTAATGCCTATTTTTTACATTTTAAAAGTTATTATCAAAACTATAAATTTGAAATTTTTTTTTTCAAAAACCAATTTTTTTTTAGAAAATAAGCCTTATTTACCTATCGAAAAGTTAGCACCATACTAAAGCTTATACAATTACCTTTACAAAGGTGTATAAAACATATTTTTCCAGAATTTGTATGCATTTCAACAATTGTTTTCAAACTGATACTTCATCAAGTGTTTCCAATATGGACGGCTTTCGATACAATTACCTGCATGTCTTCAAATACAGTATCGCAACCAACAGTATTTTAGGACAAAAGCTTTTTTGATAGCCGGCCTTTGGCTGGGCGCAAAAAAAATAACCCTTATAGGCCCGACGCCGGCTTCGCTACCAACAGTATTTTATGAGAAAAGCTTTTTTGATAGCCGGCCTTCGGCCGGGCGCAAAAAGAATAACCCTTATAGGCCCGACGCCGGCTTCGCGGCCAACAGTATTTTATGACAAAAGCTTTTTTGATAGCCGGCCTTTGGCCGGGCGCTAAAAAATAACCCTTATAGGCCCGACGCCGGCTTCGCGACCAACAGTATTTTAGGACAAAAGCTTTTTTGATAGCCGGCCTTCGGCCGGGCGCTAAAAAAATAACCCTTATAGGCCTCACGCAAGCTTTGCGACAAACGTTTTAGCATTGAAATCTCTTTGTAATTTTTACTATTGAAATTTTATTCATTTGTTTCAATATTGTATTCACCATCAGGATAATCTACAACATAGGGCTCTAACAATGTGGTCTTTATTAGATTAATAAAATAATTAGTTAATTATACTATTTCATCCTATTTTTCCTTAATTCTTTTGTCTATCTATTAAAAATATATAAAAATTCTTTAAAAATATGTTTTATATACCATTGGAAAGGTAATCCTATGATCTTTGAAATAATATATAATTTTTGATAGGTTAATAGGGGACTTTTTCGAAAAAAAAAATAGGTTTTTACAAAATTTTTATAAAAAATTTATAATTTTCTTCATAACATTTAAAAAGTTAAAAATTCATATAAAATATTATATACCTATAAAAAAAAATTATCTGTGTTTTGATACCCATATTATAGAAAAAACTTGCTTGTCTCTCGAGTAATCTCGACCTCAATTTTGAACTTTGACCTTGAACCACGCCTTGTGTGGGAATTTGCAGAGACAAATTTTTTATTTTTTATATTCACAAAACGAAGCTCTATCCAAGGCAATTTTTTATTTTTTTTTTTCCTTCTGAGTCCGTGTTCTGCACTTATGCCGTTGGTAGGAAAAAAATAAAATAAAGAAACCAACAATATTATCGTTTCGACAATTTCTGATATACTTTGAGCGGGATGTAGCAGGATATAATAAACAACATTGAATAAGCAACAATATTAAACCTTATTTTTCATACATACGAGTACATGTATGGAAATATAAGTAGTATGTATGTGCTGTGTGTTAAATTTCATGTTAAAATTTCAACATCAAATGAACACATGTTTTGTAAAATGAATGTCAATAAACATTAACTGTCAACCAAATGCCATGAAATTTTGACAGCTAGTAGAGGAAGGTTGAAGCTTCAAAACGCATGTGCTCACATATGATGGCGCTGAGATATGGTTCGAGTCGTACCTTATATATACAACCAGCTGTTGGTGAAGACCTCACACATTTAAAAGTTAACAAAAAGCTTATTTGTTTTTCCTTTTACATTATACTTTATTGGATTTTCTAAGTTATACTTTGAATTAACAATAATATTTCAAAAAAAAAAACACATGCTTTGATCTATTACGGTTTAGTAAGAAATATGATATTGTTATATTTTTATTTTCTGAACGTTTAATTCTAAATGAAATCACCTCTGTTCGATTCTGGATTCTGTCAATAATAATTCCAACATTTATATTGTACTAACTACGTACAGCAAGAATTTATTTAATCACTACTTCTATTTATAATTTCCCTTTAATGTCCATGCTACTTTAACATTCTATCGTCTTATCAATGTGCACACTATCACTAATTATAATATGTGGCAACACTCTAGAATCTTCCTTTATCATTATCGAGCTTGTCCTTTTTCTTTTTTATTGGATTGTTCTGATTATCATATATTCTAATTACTTGATATCTGTATCGATAATTAACTTTAGCATGTGCACCAATCATTATTTGCGATATTTGCAAATCAAATTAGGTGTGCCCCTAAAATATAAAAAATACACAATATACAAAAAATCACATAAGAATCTAATTTATTTAGTTTAAACAAATTTTTATAGTGTATAATTACCAAAATATATTACTGTTAAACTATATTAAATTATATATAAATTATATTGAATTAAAAAATTATAATGAATTTAATTTAACTCATACATAAAGGGTATCCATTTCGCGATTTCAAAAGTATAGGGCTAGAATTCGACATCTGTCAAACTGAGTTGTTAAAACAATTTCTTTCTTTTTCAGTTTAAAGTCTGAAAATCGATCGCTTAACTATCGCACAACGCATTAAAATTGTAAAAACCTACTACAAAAATTGTGATTCTGCCACAGCTACATATCGTGCTTTAAGAGGAGATTATGGTTTACATAATCGTCCAACTACGCAAGCAATTGGCAAAATTGTGAAGAAATATGAAGAGACTGGATCGGTTACAGATATTTTAAGGCCTGTGCATCATCGTTTCGCTCGTACCACCGAAAATATCGCTGCTGTAAGTGAAAGTGTTGCCGAAGACCCGAATGTGTCGATTCCTCGGCGTTCTCAGGAATTAGGACTGTCTTACGGCACATTATGGCGTATTTTGCATTTGGATCTACACCTACATCCATATAAAATCCAGCTCACACAACAACTGAAGCCAGCTGACCATTCACAACGTCGTAGATACGTCGAATGGGTGCTTGAACAACAGGCAGTGGACGGCGATTTTTCGAACAAAATTTTCTTCAGCGACGAAGCACATTTCTCACTCGGTGGGTATGTTAACAAACAAAATTGTCGTATTTGGGGTTCTGAGAATCCCCAAGTAATTGAAGAGAGGCCACTACATCCACAAAAAGTCACTGCTTGGTGCGCTCTTTGGTCCGGAGGTGTGATTGGACCTTACTTCTTCGAAAACGACGAAGGAACGACTGTTACCGTCAATTCGGAGCGTTATGGTCGTATGATAACCGACTTTTTTTGGCTGCTATTGAAGAATACGACTTAGAGAATATGTGGTTTCAACAAGACGGTGCCACATGCTACACAACTCGAGCGAATATGGCTTTATTGCAAGAGAAATTTTCTGGCCGCGTAATTTCGTGGCGATATCAGGTGGCCACCAAGATCATGCGATTTGACACCGCTTGACTTTTTTTTGTGGGGCTACGCGAAAGACCGTATTTATGCAGATAAATCTTTAACTCTTGAGCACCTAAAAACCAACATTCGTCACGTTATGGCTGAGATACCGCCCAATATGTGTCAAACAGTGGTCGAAAATTACCTCAAAAGAATCGATGCTTGCAACAATTCTCGTGGCGGTTATTTAAATGATGTAGTATTTCACATTTACATTTACTTTTGAAACCGTGTGTCTTTTCTTTTAATCGACGATGCCCCGTTCTCAGCAACAATTGCCTAGCAAGGGAATTCGGATGACTGTGTAATTTTTGAAAGTAGCTTCTGCAAGACATTGCAACTTCCTCAGAAATTGTGGGTACATTTAAATCTCGATGGATGTTAACGTTCCTCATATACCAAGGCGCGTTTACAATAATTCGCAGACACTTGGATTGTATTCGCTGCAATTTTTCGATATTTGAGGGAGATGCGGTGCCCCAAAACTGAATACCATAAGTCCAGATTGGCTTCAGGATTGCTTTATATAATAGCACTTTGTATTCGAGATTCAACTTTGATCTTTTGTGTAACAGCCACCATAACTGATTAATTTTAAGCTTGATCTGAGTTTTCTTTGCCTCTATGTGATTTTTCCAGGTCAGATTTCTGTCGAGGTGAATACCCAAGTACTTTGTTGAGGAACATTGTGGAACTGATTGGCCATTAATTTTAAGTGGGGGACATGTATCTGGCCTTAGCGTGAAGGTTACATGTACGCTCTTTTATACGCCATTTTGCTAGCCAGATTTCGAGAGAATCGACATGAGTCTGCAGGAGTTTAGTAGCTTCTATGGGGTTAGAGCGAGAGCACAATATTGCCGTATCATCTGCAAAGGTCGATATAAATGTATAGTTATTGCTGGGCATATCTGTAGTGTATAAGAGATACAGTAAGGGGCCCAAAACGCTTCCTTGAGGAACGCCAGCGTGAATATCCAATGGATTTGTTGTGTAATCCTTGTGATGTACGAGAAATTGTCTTTTCGTGAGGTAGCTACTAAGCAATGAGGAGACATTTGCAGGCAGTAATAGTTTGAGTTTGTAAATAAGGCCATCGTGCCATAATTTATCGAAAGCTTGAGTGATATCAAGAAGGACAGCTGAGCAATACTTTTTTTCTTCAAAAGTGTTCCTTATCAGAGTTACAATGCGGTGGGCTTGTTCTATTGTGCCGTGCTGTTTTCTAAATCCAAACTGATGTTGAGGAATCAGTTGGTTGAGATTACTAAATGGAGTTATATTCATGACAAGTTGCTTTTCGAATACTTTAGAGAGTAGAGGCAGGAGGCTGATAGGTCTGTACGATGCAACTTTTGTAGGGTCTTTTCCTGGTTTTGCTATCATAATAATTTTTGAAGTTTTCCAGCATTTGGGATAGTGTTTAATACGAAGGATAGCATTGAAAATGTGCATCAGATGAATTACTGAAGCCGGAGGTAGCTCTTTTATCATTTTACCGGTAATTTTATCTGGACCAGGTGATTTTTTTGGGTTTAAATCTTTATAAATTGCTTTGAATATGTCCTTTTTTTTTAAATTGAGTTATTGAGCAAGGTTGAGAAGTTAATTTTGGTAATGAGGACTGTAAAGAGGGTGGATTGGGTGTAAAAACACTTTTTAGGTGGTTTGCAAAAGCCAAACCCTTCTCACAGTTGCTTCTAGCCCAATTACCGTCACTCAAATGGATGGGGGAATCAGTGAGAATTGGCCGATTTGAGTTTTTTGCTGATTTCCACAAAGAGTAGTCTGACGCTTCACCAGGTGTTAATTCGGCTATGTGCTCTTCTAACTCTTTGTTGTTTTTATTTTTTAAGGCTTGCTTTAACTTTCGAGTGCAGTGCTGTAGCTGTGTTTTCAGATTCGGTGATCTGAATTCTTGCCATTGTCTTCGGAGTCTTCTTTTCTGTCGTACTAGCAATTCAATATCGGCTGGTGTGTATGGGCTATAGTTTGATTGCTTGCATACCTTTGTGCAGGTGGCTGAGCTGAGAGCTAATGAGAGCAGCTGGTTGAATTTTTCGAGTGCTGAGTCTACATCGTGTCCATTTCTTAATACAGTACTCAGAGGAAGATGGGAATTTATATATTTCTTGAATTTTAACCAGTCTATTTTCTTTCTAACGCAATTGCCTTGGGGGCTTGGTGATTTTATAGATATTAACGTGGGTGAGTGGTCAGATGATAGATCATAATTACACTCTGTGGATATATTTTCCATCTGCAAACTTTTGGTGACTCCAAAGTCTATGAGATCGGGTATTTTCCTCTTGTCCGTCGTCCAATATGTCGGTTGACCATTTGAAATAACATCGTAGCCGTGGTTAGTGATGATTGAACATAGTCTTCTGCCTTTTGGAGTTATTAAGCGGGAGCCCCAGTGAGTGTGTTTGGCGTTGAAATCGCCAGCAACCAAGAATTTGCTACCAAGAGTTTGATTGCTAGCGGAGAAATTTAGCTTTAGGGTTGTATATACTGGGCAACCACTATAATTTGCGGTGTGATTACCTCCACAATTGCTGCATTTTTTCATGCTAGCATCGCCTTTAGATTTTGGGCATATGTTTGATTTATGGAGATCTCCACAAATTACACAAACAGCTGGCAGGGTACAATATGTCTTAGTATGTCCATATTCTTGGCAGTTACTGCACTGAGGAGTTCCAGTTCTCTTATGGGGTTCTTCGATTGTGATTTTGCGATGCAATAAATATCGAATTTTATATATGGGGTGTACTTCACCTTTTTTTAGGGGTTTTGTTTCAGGCTGAAGCTCAATGCGATATAACGGTTGAGGTATATTGCTCTTGTTGAGAATGTTGAATACTGTTTTGGCTTGAAACCCTTCTTCCTGAAGGGCAAGTTTGATTTCGTTAATGTCAACGTTGGGTTCGACGCCTTTGAGTACAACGATTAATCCCTTACTACTTTTTAGCTGATATGTGTAGTAATTCTTTTTTTACAGCATCAAATTCCGCAATTACCTTGAGATAATGAGTTTCGCTGTAGATTTGCACTTTCGTTTCCTCAATTTGGCCTTTGCGAATAGGAACAACGTGGAAATTCTTTGGTCCTATAAGACTTGTAATTCTAGAAATCAACTTATCTGAGTTGCGTTCTCTTAAGAAAATGGGTGGGGGTTTGAAATTTTTCTTGTAGATAATATTTTCGTCACTTTTATCACCTGAAAGCAAAGCGTATCTATTTTCCGAACTAATAGGGGCAGTGTTCTGCTTTTGAATTTTCGTTGAATTCATTTGTTTTGAATTTTGTGGACTTCTTTTTCGCTTTACTACAGTAATGTAGCGATCAATTCCAGTTTGAACAACAACTGGTTCTTTATTAGTCATCGCACTAGTTGCTTTAACTACTGGGTCATGCACTTCAGTAGAAAGGCCGTTATTTGTTTGCTTTGATGTTGTAGCTGTTGGTGTTACAGCAGGAGAAGCGCATTGTACACTCCACGGTATAGAGGGAGATAGTATATCACGAGAGAACAAATTATTTTTTTTGTCTGTATTTATTGTTGTTGCATATTTTGATGTAGTGTTAGAGTGAGGAATATGTACAGGCAAAAGATTTGCACTGTTACTTTCACTTGTGCAGTGTGTATCAACTGTTTTTTTTATAATGCACTTATCGGGGGGGTTTGCGCGGGTGATTGCAAATTATTGTTTACACACACATTAACAGGCGATTGCCGTTGCCGGAGAGGAGAGCGCTGAACACTCATATTATAAACAAAATGTTTGTAAACGATATTATTATTTTATTTTTTTTTTTTTCTAAAAAAAAAATCACCGAAATAACTCCTTGAGTTTCTTAGCGTCTTTTCGCAAAATATTAAAAATTTTTTTTTTACCGAAAACAACCACTTTTCCGACTCTATCAAACACGTCCACTCTTATTGGTGACTTTCACGGACTTTCACGGATTTTTCACAAAATGGCGGGAATTTTTTCACAAAATTCATTTTCGAACTATGTTTTTTGTCTTATGTAAAACTGTCAAAATGCAGTAAATCGAAATTTCTTAAAAATTATCGATCTGGACCTCGCTAAGTGTTTTCTGAAAAAAATAAAAGAAAATTAATCCGATACATTGATTTGTTGGCCGGCAAAAATCCTCTTCCAAACCCTCCCCGTGGGTGCCAGCTGGAAATGACCACCTTGAGGCGGTTAGCTAAGGATTGTTTTGTAGGCTCGGATGGGCATTCGAGCTTGGGTATCAAAACACAGATAATTTTTTTTTATAGGTATATAATATTTTATATGAATTTTTAACTTTTTAAATGTTATGAAGAAAATTATAAATTTTTTATAAAAATTTTGTAAAAACCTATTTTTTTTTCGAAAAAGTCCCCTATTAACCTATCAAAAATTATATATTATTTCAAAGATCATAGGATTACCTTTCCAATGGTATATAAAACATATTTTTAAAGAATTTTTATATATTTTTAATAGATAGACAAAAGAATTAAGGAAAAATACGATGAAATAGTATAATTAACTAATTATTTTATTAATCTAATAAAGACCACATTGTTAGAGCCCTATGTTGTAGATTATCCTGATGGTGAATACAATATTGAAACAAATGAATAAAATTTCAATAGTAAAAATTACAAAGAGATTTCAATGCTAAAACGTTTGTCGCAAAGCTTGCGTGAGGCCTATAAGGGTTATTTTTTTAGCGCCCGGCCGAAGGCCGGCTATCAAAAAAGCTTTTGTCCTAAAATACTGTTGGTCGCGAAGCAGGCGTCGGGCCTATAAGGGTTATTTTTTAGCGCCCGGCCAAAGGCCGGCTATCAAAAAAGCTTTTGTCATAAAATACTGTTGGTCGCGAAGCCGGCGTCGGGCCTATAAGGGTTATTTTTTTTGCGCCCGGCCGAAGGCCGGCTATCAAAAAAGCTTTTCTCATAAAATACTGTTGGTCGCGAAGCCGGCGTCGGGCCTATAAGGGTTATTTTTTTTGCGCCCAGCCAAAGGCCGGCTATCAAAAAAGCTTTTGTCCTAAAATACTGTTGGTTGCGATACTGTATTTGAAGACATGCAGGTAATTGTATCGAAAGCCGTCCATATTGGAAACACTTGATGAAGTATCAGTTTGAAAACAATTGTTGAAATGCATACAAATTCTGGAAAAATATGTTTTATACACCTTTGTAAAGGTAATTGTATAAGCTTTAGTATGGTGCTAACTTTTCGATAGGTAAATAAGGCTTATTTTCTAAAAAAAAATTGGTTTTTGAAAAAAAAAATTTCAAATTTATAGTTTTGATAATAACTTTTAAAATATAAAAAATAGGCATTAAATTATATATATCAGTAGAAAGATATTTAAAAAACCTTTCTTATGATACCCATATTATAGAAAAAAATTGCGTCTATATCGAATAATCTCGACCTCAATTGAACTTTGACCTTGAGCCACGCCTTGTATGGGCATTTCCAGAGACAAATTTTTTACTTTTTATATTCACAAAACGAAGCTCTATCCGAGGCAATTTTTTATTTTTTTTCCTTCTGAGTCCGTATTCTGCACTTGTTCCATATATATATATATATATATATATATATATATATATATATATATATATATATATATATATATATATATATATATATATATATATATATATATATATATATATATATATATATATATATATATATATATATATATACATATATATATATATATATATATATATATATATATATATCAGATGTACAAGCTTAAATCCGCTGTTTGCTCGTAGATGACGTTAGTGAGCATATTGAGCTATTATCGACTAAAATAAAAAAAATAAATATGTGGCCACATAAAGCCCCAAAGGGCTCATTGGCAAGGCTTCTCTTCCATTACTGTTGTGCGTCTTAAATTTTTGGACAATATTAGAAGGGACCTACTTATTTTAGCCCGTTCCGAACGGCAGAACACTTGTGACATCACTTTTTCTGAGCTTTGTCACAGAGTTCTTTAAGAAGCTTTTTCATGGCAAGTTGTTACTGTCGGAAGAATTGCCAATTGCTTGCCGACAGGTGGGTACCGTTCGAAAGAAAAATCTTATCGATATTAAATTTGTTATGCATCAGCCGGGGATTGAACCACCGACCTACAGATCAGAAGGCGAACACACTAACCACTGAGCTACGGCTATTATCGACTGTGCTTCCTTTTTTTTATGAGTTCGACATCAGTTTACATCAATTAGTAAACATCATCAGTGATATATTTTTCCTCGTATAATCATGTCTAGTTTCGTGCCAGAAAAAGAGCATATGCGGGAAGCTCTACTTTTTTGCTTCAATTTGAAGAAATCTGCTGCTGAGTCGCATCGAATGCTTGTGGAGACAGTGCGCTATCGGAAGCCACTTGCATAGACTGGTTTCGTTGGTTCTAAGAAGACCATTTTAAGTTGAGTGACAAGAAGCATGAAAATAGACCCAGAAAAGTTGAGGACCATGATTTGCAGGCTCTTTGGATGAGGACGGCACCCAATCGCGAAAAATGCTTGCCAAGCAGCTAGGCGTTACTCAACAAGCCATTTCCATACGTTTACGAGCCATGGGAAGGTTGAGAAATTTTGAAATTGGGTACCCCATGAATTGAACGAAATTGAACGATAGGCAGATGGAGCGACGCCAAAACACATGCGAAATCTTGCTTGCTAGACAAAAAAGAAAGTCGTTACTGCATCTTGTGGTGACTTGCGATGAAAAGTGGATATACTGTGAGAATCCTAAACTTAAAAAATAGTGGGTCGATCCCAGCCAACCAGCAACTTCTTCTCCAAGACCAAATCTCTTTGGACGCAAGACTATGCTGTGCGTTTGGTGGGATCAGCAGGGTGTCATCTACTACGAGCTGTTGAAACCTGGTGAAACTGTCAATGCTTACCGCTACCACCAACAACTATAGAAATTGCGCCGTACTTTGGGTGAAAAAAGGTCTGGTTATGAACAAAGACATGAGAAGCTGATTGGAAGTTATTTACCGATTTTTTGCAACCGAACAAAATTAACTTACTTCTATGGCCATTACAACCGAAAATCGATTTAGGTAACCTCGTCAAAATTAAACTAAATCTAAATCTCAAAAAAACTTCACGGAGCTGATTTCGAAAAACAAATCAAAATTCTATTCTATTCTGCAAATTGCATTAAAAGAACTATGTACCTCCTTTAAAAATTCATTGATTTGTAAAATCTAGATATATTTAAATATTATATCCCTTAATAGTAAAAGTCCGGTTAAATGAAAGCGATGACTAAGATTAAATTACGGAATTACGGAAGGGTAACGTTATTTTTGATCTTTTAAAGGTAATTATCGTCGATTCGATGAAGTCTATTTTAAAAATGTAATTACAAAAAGAAATACGTTGAAAGAAATCATTAATTTCATTTATTTAATTTCTTGGCTTGCAAGGAACTCAAATTTTTCATTTCCTTTAACAAAATTCGGCAAAGTTGACTTTTATTGAGGAAAAATGTACATCAGTTCACTCATAAATTTAAATTTGTATACATTTAAATATTTAAATTTAAATTTAAAAAAATTAAAATAAACTCAAAGCAAGAAACAAAATAAAATAGTAAGCTCCTTATCGTAACAGATGCGGGTTCCGAATATAACACCTTCTTGGCTGAAGCGTGTTCTTCCATTCGCTCGACATGACCTAGCCAGCACAGCCGCAGGATTTTGTTGCGCCTTACATACAGCTCATGGTTGTACCTTATTCGGTACTCGCCACCAACGCAAATAGGTCCAAAGATTTTGCGTAGGACTTTTCTCTCGAAACTCCAAGCATTCGCTCATCCGAGGTGGAAATCGTCCAGGCTTCAGCGCCATATGCTAGGACAGGCATGATGAGAGACTTGTAGAATGTAGTTTTCATTTTTCGAAAGAGGGCTCGACTTCTCAATTGCTTACTCCGTCCAAAGTAACACCTGTTAGCAAGAGTTATCCTATGCATGATCTCCAGGCTATCGCCATTACAGTTGTTGATGCTGGTTCCAAGATAGACAAAGTCCCTTACTACTTCAAAACCGTAGTTGTCAACAGTGACGTGCTGCCCAAGACGCCGGGACTCTTTGTTTGTTGACACTAGATACTTCGTCAGGCCTCGTTCACCGTAAGACCCATCCGACGCGACTCTCTTTCCAACTCTGAGAATGCTGCACTGACTGCTCGCGTGTTCATGCCGATTATTTCAATATCGTCGGCATACGCTAACAAATAGGTGATGTGTGTCGATCTGTTTTTCTTGAGTGTTCTCCAGGATTTGACGTTGTGTGAAAGTTTGGTCGATGGTAGATTTAACAGGTCTGAAGCCACATAGTGTCAAATCAGGTTGTTGAACTTGGGCATCAATCTTTCGCACAATACGCGCCATAAGACCTTGTATGCGATGCTCAGGGACTTATTCCACGGTAGTTAACGCAAATTGTGGGGTCTCTTTTTTATGTACAGGACAGAGTACACTGAGCCTCCAATCATCAGGCATGCTTTCATCCGACCATATTTTGCTTATGAGCTGGTGCATGCAGGCGAGCAACTCATCGCCTCCGGTCTTAAACAACTCGGCAGGCAGGCCATCAACACCTGTAGCTTTGTTGTTCTTCAGCCTTGAAATGGCCGGTTCAACCTCGTCATAGTTGGTTGGTGGAACATCAACACCATAATCTGTGATTGGGGTTATCGGGCAATCTGCTCCACTGGCGGAATTGTTCGTAGCATCGCCATTCAGTAACGTGAAGAAGTGTTCCTTCCATAGGCTCAGTACACTCTGGAAGTCTGTAACCAGATTCCCATTACCGTCACGACAAGAAGAGGCTTCGGGACTTAAACCGTAATCGGCGCTTGATCTCTCCAAAAAATTTTCGAGTCTCATTCTTGTCGGTACACATCTCTATCTCCTCACACTCGCGTCTTTCCAACTCCCTCTTCTTGCGCCTGAAAAGACGTCTCTCTGCTCAATATATATATATATATATATGTATATATATATATATATATATATATATATATATATATATATATATATATATATATATATATATATATATATATATATATATATATATATATATATATATATATATATATATATATACACACACACACACACACACACCCATATATATATATATATATATATTTATTTATGCGTGTGTGTGTGTTAGTCATTACTTAATTAATACAACCCTTCTTCCTCTCTACCATTCTTTACTCTGTACTTTAAGCTTCTTTATATCTTTCAATTATCTTGTGTATAACAAAACATATAGCCGCGTAAGCGAAGACACGTGTTTTCTTCTGGATCATCTTACAAGGGTTATGGGAACAGTATCATTGTTTGTAAATTTATGAAAAGTTTGCCTTTTGATATATTGTTTAAAATAAATATAAATATAGAAAATTACACAGCGAAAATTGTTCATCTTGGTGTGTCCAGGTCACCGCAGATTACTGGTATGTGGTACGTGTCCAGTGACTCCAGTTGCAGAAAAGGAGGGTCCTTTTCATAGAAACTTACAGTAAGGCATTGGCCCTAATAACATTAAATGTAAAAACAGGAGAGCTGCTGCATATAAAAGCTTGTGTCACGTCTAATCAGGATGGGAAAAGCTAAATAGAATTACAAAGCCAGAGGTCCGACAAGAAAGGTTTGTCTTTTCAGAAAGTTGGTACGTTTTCGATTTCGACAGAGTGATAAGTTTGGGATGCTGATAAACCAATTCTGTTCCATCGTTAAAAGTCTTCGAGAAGTGGATGTCATAATACCAGAGGACTTAATTTCCATTTTGTTGTTATGTTTATTGCCAGAGGAAATTGATAACCATTGAAGCTTACGACGAGCTTCCGTTGTTATATAACCTGAAACGGAAGCTGCCAGAGGAAGAGCATCTGCGTTCAGCGAATTATCCCGATAAGCATGGAATTAATGCCGATCCAGAACGTATAATGGCGGTTAACTTTGCAATAAATAAAATGAGCGGAAAAAATAGAGATTATGATACACGCAAAAATGTCAATTGTTATACGTGTGGAATGCGTGGGCATATAAGCTCACAATGTAAAAACAACAATAGAAACAAAAAGGAAGAGTGCGGCGCGATTCTGAGTGTTTTTGGATCGCGAAATAAACAGAGAAATCAATTCATATTAGACAGTGGCGCATCGAGCCATATGTGTTACGAAAAGTTTTTCTTTATGAAATTAAAAGAATGTGACGAAGAAGTGATGCTGGCATCGAAATAGTAAAAGTGCATACTATTGGTAATGTAGCTTTAAAATCAGATTACGCTAACATTACTCTAATGGATGTATTTTACGTTTTACATCTGCACTCCAATTTTTTGTCTGTTGCAAAAATTGATGAGAGTGACCTTAAAGTAGTTTTCCAACATAAAAGTGCTTTTATAACTTTTTTTTTTTTTTTTTTCAAGCTTTATTTATTGGATCTTTCTAAAATTACTTAGAAACTAACAATAAGTAATCAAATCTTACAAACTAACTAAAATTATGTGATATTCCCAACATTCCATCACAATTTGTTGAGTCGCGAGGTATAGCAATTTCACAGCATATTCAGTGTGTCTTTTCTTTTTAATCGACGATGCCCCGTGCTCAGCAACAATTGCCTAGCAAGGGGATTCGGATGATTGTGTAATTTTTGAATGTAGCTTCTGCAAGTCATTGCAACTTCCTCAGAAATTGTGGGTACATTTAAATCTCGATGGATGGTAACGTTCCACATATACCAAGGCGCGTTTACAATAATTCGCAGACACTTGGATTGTATTCGCTGCAATTTTTCTATATTTGAGGGAGATGCGGTGCCCCAAAACTGAATACCATAAGTCCAAATTGGCTTCAGGATTGCTTTATATAACAGCACTTTGTATTCAAGATTCAACTTTGATCTTTTGTGTAACAGCCACCATAACTGATTCATTTTAAGCTTGATCTGAGTTTTCTTTGCCTCTATGTGATTTTTCCAGGTCAGATTTCTGTCGAGGTGAATACCCAAGTACTTTGTTGAGGAACATTGTGGAACTGATTGACCATTAATATTAAGTGGGGGACATGTATCTAGCCTTATCGTGAAGGTTACATGTACGCTCTTTGATTCATTGGCTTTTATACGCCATTTTGCTAGCCAAATTTTGAGAGAATCGACATGAGTCTGCAGGAGTTTAGTAGCTTCTATGGGGTTAGAGCGAGAGCACAATATTGCCGTATCATTAGCAAAGGTCGATATGAATGTAATTGTTGGGCATATCTGAAGTGTATAAGAGATACCCAAAACGCTTCCTTGAGGAACGCCAGCGTGAATATCCAATGGATTTGTTGTGTAATCCTTGTGATGTACCAGAAATTGTCTTTTCGTGAGGTAGCTACTAAGCAATGAGGAGACATTTGCAGGCAGTAATAGTTTGAGTTTGTAAATAAGGCCATCGTGCCATACTTTATCGAAAGCTTGAGTGATATCAAGAAAGACAGCTGAGCAATACTTTTTTTCTTCAAAAGTGTTCCTTATCAGAGTTACAATGCGGTGGACTTGTTCTATTGTGCCGTGCTGTTTTCTAAATACAAACTGATGTTGAGGAATCAGTTGGTTGAGATTAATAAATGGAGTTATATTCATGACAAGTAGCTTTTCGAATACTTTAGAGAGTAGAGGCAGGAGGCTGATAGGTCTGTACGATGCAACTTTTGTAGGGTCTTTTCCTGGTTTTGCTATCATAGTAATTTTTGAAGTTTTCCAGCATTTGGGATAGTGTTTAATACGAAGGATAGCATTGAAAATGTGCATCAGATGAATTACTGAAGCCGGAGGTAGCTCTTTTTATCATTTTACCGGTAATTTTATCTGGACCAGGTGATTTTTTTGGGTTTAAATCTTTATAAATTGCTTTGAATATGTCCTTTTTTTTAAATTGAGTTATTGAGCAAGGTTGAGAAGTTAATTTTGGTAATGAGGACTGTAAAGAGGGTGGATTGGGTGTAAACACACTTTTTAGGTGGTTTGCAAAAGCCAAACCCTTCTCACAGTTGCTTCTAGCCCAATTACCGTCACTCAAACGGATGGGGGAATCAGTGAGAATTGGCCGATTTGAGTTTTTTGCTGATTTCCACAAAGAGTAGTCTGACGCCTCACCATGTGTTAATTCGGCTATGTGCTCTTCTAACTCTTTGTTGTTTTTATTTTTTAAGGCTTGCTTTAACTTTCGAGTGCAGTGCTGAAGCTGTGTTTTCAGATTCGGTGATCTGAATTCTTGCCATTGTCTTCGGAGTCTTCTTTTCTGTCTTACTAGCAATTCAATGTCGGCTGGTGTGTATGGGCTATAGTTTGATTGCTTGCATACCTTTGTGCAGGTGGCTGAGCTGAGAGCTAATGAGAGCAGCTGGTTGAATTTTTCGAGTGCTGAGTCTACATCGTGTCCATTTCTTAATACAGTACTCAGAGGAAGATGGGAATTTATATATTTCTTGAATTTTAACCAGTCTATTTTCTTTCTAACGCAATTGCCTTGGGGGCTTGGTGATTTTATAGATATCACCGTGGGTGAGTGGTCAGATGATAGATCATAATTACACTCTGTGGATATATTTCTTGAATTTTAACCAGTCTATTTTCTTTCTAACGCAATTGCCTTGGGGGCTTGGTGATTTTATAGATATTACCGTGGGTGAGTGGTCAGATGATAGATCATAATTACACTCTGTGGATATATTTTCCATCTGCAAACCTTTGGTGACTCCAAAGTCTATAAGATCGGGTATTTTCCTTTTATAACTAACAAGCGAAATAGACTACTATTTCGAGCATCCTTTCATAACAGCATTTTCACAGCAACACTCACAATAGGAAAGACAAATGATTCAAATATCAAAACCAACGAATAACAAATTAAAACTTTGGTATTAAAGATTTGGACATCTTGCTATTATATGTTGCTATTATATGTCGAAGTTGTTTAATAAAGGGATGGTCAAAAGTTGTGAAAAATTAGAAAACCCCGAACGCTGTGCAAAATAAAAAGGAATCCATAAGAGATCACTTGAAATTGTCCACACTGACCTGTGCGGTCTAATGAAGGTAAAATCAAAAAGTGGTTGTTTATACTTGATCTCTTTTATAGATGATTTTCGCGGTACGTACACGTATATTTTCTCAAACAGAAATTAGATTCTTTTAATGCATTTAAAGATTTTGTATTAAGAGCTGAGAAAATGAAAACATTGTGGAGTAACAATAGGCGTAAATTTCTTAATGAACAATTCATACGATACCTGAGTGAATATGGTATTATTCATCAGACCACAACGCCATATACGCCCGAACAAAATGGCATAGCAGAAAGGTATAACTGCACAGTAGTTGAAACTGCACAGTAGTTGAAATGGCAATGCATCCACGAATGTGTGAAACAGATCACCTTCTAAAGTCTTGAAATACTCCGTTCTTTTTCAATGTTGGTTCCACCGAAAACCAAGTATCGACCATATGAAAATATTCGGCTGTAACGCTGTCATGTTAGATAAGAGCGGCGGTCGATTAAAGTTTGCTCCAAAGGACAACATGTTCACCTTCGTTGGTTACGCAAAGGACGTTAAGGGCAATGGTCTATATAACCGAAGTAACAAATCAATAAATCGAGATATGTTGTATTTTTTGAAGACTCGTTTAATAGTCCTTCGATGTGACTTCCGTTGAATATTTAGTTGCTACAAAATCGACAAGCCAGTTATTTTTGAATGCAGACTTAAGTGAGTCAGACGAAGATCACATGATAGTCAATGAGCACGGTCGAATAAAAAGAAGTAGGCTTAAAATTTTGGTAGGGCAAGAAAGATATTTGCAGTTGATCGAGAGAAAAATGTTCTTAATGCTATCACTCGTATGTCAAATGATCTGATCGCTGTGAAGGAAGCCCTATACCACGATAATACTGTCCATTAGCAGAAAGCCGTTAGCCATTAGCATTAAAGTTCCAGACACTTATGCAAAATAAAACCTAGGGGTTAGTGCATCCTCCAGGTAATAAGAATATTATTATTTGCAAATGGGGTTACACCACAAAAAAAAAGGCCTGACGGGAGTGTAGAGAAAAGGTTTGCTCAGAGACAACAAATTGACTATTTTAAAACCTACACGCCTGTAGTTCGACACTTAACCATAAGGTAGAACTTGTCATTAGCTGTTGAACATTCATTCAAATAATGGATTTCAGCGACGCGTGCTTCATCGAAGAACGCAAAACGATACAACGAAAAATATAGATATACGATTCCATTATATTTAAGGAAAATATAGACTTAATGAGATTTATATAAAACACGTTGCAAGAGCAGATAACGTAGATGACGTGTTTTTATATTTTACATATGTTGCAATTGAACAAATTATGGTTGAAGAGGAGTTTGGTAGTAATTATTTAATTAATACAACCCTAATTCTTCCCTACCATTATTGACATCTATCCTTAATTATATTCCATTATTTTGTTGTCCTGGATTCTTGTCCTTCTTCCGCACCCGCAATCCCCTGATCTAAACCCTATAGAACATCTATGGGGCATTCCAAAAAGATCGATCACGGGGGATCGCTGCAACGTGGAGCAGCTTTGGGGGAAAGTGCGTACCGCTTGGCAAAATATTTCACCCGAAACGTGTCAAAATTTAGTAGACAACATGGCTAGGCGTATACAGGCGATTTTAAAAGCAAAAGGTGGATACACCAAATATTAAACTACTCATCAGTTCCACCTGCCCAAGTTTGCAGGGAACCTTACAAAAATGATCACTTCATAATAAGTCAAAGAAAAAATTAAATAAAAATGATACATAAAGGAAATAACAACAAAACCGTTATTGCTTCGTTACCTAAGGTTATAAGCATTGAAACAACAAATCAAGCTTCTCAGTATATATATATATATATATACAGCTTCTCAGTATATATATATATATACAGCTTCTCAGTATATATATATATATATATATATATATATATATATATATATATATATATATATATATATATATATATATTTTTTTTTTTCTCCTTTAAACTCCTAATTGGAGCATAGGGCCTCCACAAGGCTTCGCCATCGCACACGGTTTTGGGCAGTTGATCTAGCGCCTTCCCATGTGATGCCGGCAGCAGCTAGCTCACCCAGTATTGATCATCTCCAGGTGTTTCTTGGTCGGCCGCGGCCTCTGCTCCCCTGAGGGTTCCACTCAAGCGATATTCGCGTGATGCTATCTGGCTGCTTTGTTAGCGTGTGGCCAATCCAACGCCACTTTCTACGCTTAATCTGGATCAATATGAGCTCTTCGCTCGTCAGACGCCATAGTGCCTCCTTTGAAATAGTGTTAGGCCAGAAAATTCTACAAATGATCCTCAAACACTTGTTGACGAAAGCTTGCAGTCTCTGCGTGATAGAGTTCGAGATCAGCCATGTTTCACTTCCTTACCGTATCACATGTTGTGCGTTTCGGAGGAAGCGTAGCCATTATTTGTGTATACAGCTTCCGTTTCAAGAACGCAGGTTCTGCATTTGTGAATGGTAGTCCTCACTAAGTTTTTCAGCTTACGGACCCAATATTCCATGCGAACTAAACGTACAAGCAGTTGATTAACACCATGCATACAGATAAGATCAACAAAATCAAGTAGTAATTGAGTGAATCGGCCGGAATATGGGAGAAGAATGGGAAATCTCTCTCTGTAAGAAAGCTCCGGGGAATGAACTAAGCGGCCATTGATACGCATTATGTCACTTGAGTCCACAAACGCGTTAAGCGTGAGTATATCACTGTTACGGGGAATCGGGACTTTCTGCGCTAAATCAGCGTATTCCTGTGGGAAGTGATGCTTTTGACATAATATAATGAGTTTATTGAGAGTGGAAATGATTTCTGCTGATGTGATGCTAAGAGACGTAAAGTGAGTATCACTTCGTCTATCTATCTGAGAATTGCGGAAAAAAGGAAATATGTACGATATAAAGCGCAACAAACGAGCTAGAGATGAAAAATGGTCCAAGATATCATCTAATTCTTCAAGTCTTCTAAGATGAGACTTTATAATTCTGGTCTCGTGGATGCCAATCAACTCAATATTCAAAGTTGTAATTGGCCAACTAGTTCGTGGCATTCTTAACCACCATAGCTCATGGCAGGCCAACTCCGTAGCTGTAGTTCCGCGTGTTGCCAAATCAGCCGGGTTGTCGGAAGAACTCACGTGTGACCAAATTGAATTTCCAATCATTTCTAGTATGGACGAAATTCGATTCGCCACAAATGTTCGCAAGTGACATGGAGGTTTTTGTAGCCATGATAGAACGATAGTAGAATCAGTCCAGGCAAACATCGTATACGTTTGGATTCGAAGTTGCGGTATCTAGCATATTAGCCAGTAAATCCGCTTCGCATGGTTCTAAACGAGGAAGCGATAAGGTTTCAACGGGGACAACGCGTGTCTTGGCCGCTAGTAGATGTGTACAAATTTCACCCGTGAGAGTCTCCATACGTATATACACCGCGGCTGCATAAGCTTTCTCAGAAGCATCGCAAAAACCGTGAAATAATGCTATGTTTTTTGGAGTAAATGGTACAATTTTTCGACTGGGGATAAGCGGGATGTCTCTAAAGCTCGGCCATGATACATAATCCCCGTAAAAATATGCCGTTTCACATGGCGGCAATTGAATAGACGAAAATGACTGTTCCTTGTTTATTCTTTCAACGGGTGGATTCGGAATTGCGGGAGAGGCCACCACAACGGTTAGATCATGTATGTGGGCATTTATATTTGAAAGTCATCGGATATAGGATGTGTAATATTCTCTATATGTTTCCTTTATGGGACCAATATCAGTGCCTTATCACCATTAGAGATAATAGATTGATAATGCTTTTTAAAATCACTCCAGAGGGTTTTAAACTCCTTCCTTTGCACCTCCAAGGCAAAAGTACTACAATTACCTGGAAATATGAGTCGAAGTCGTTAATTTCCTCCGCGGCAGCCTTGAAACGGTTGAAAGCTGACGATTTAATTAAAAATATATTCTTAAGATAGTTGTACACCAGAATCGCTTGTTGGCACCCACTGTTGCAGTTTAATAGCAATGGCTAATAAATAATTGGGGGCAA